>WAAF01020430.1:130874-169298 GCA_013400475.1 Tricholaema leucomelas
AGACACTGGCACAGGTTGCCCAGGGAGGTTGTGGCTGCTTCCTCCCTGGAGGTGTTTAAGGCCAGGCTGGATGAGGCCTTGAGCAGCCTGCTCTAGTGGGAGGTGTCCCTGCCTATGGCAGGGGGTTGGAGCTGGATGATCCTTGAGGTCCCTTCCAACCTAAACCATTCTGTGATTCTATGGTTCTATGATTTGCATCAGTAAATGCAAACCAGAGCTCCAGTTCCACACATGAAGGGTGTAAAATCCCAGTTATTGTGTGAACAGTGGATGATGACCTTATATGCAAAATAAATTGCATTCATCCCTTTTTAATGAGGCAAAGCAGCCTCTGCACTCTGTGTCACAGAGAGTGCTGGGGGGCACTTTGTCAAGTCCTGGTAAAGGTCAATTAGTTAAAAATCAGACTCTGTCTATTTTTTTTCTTTCATGTGTGACTGCTTTTTGGTTGGTTTTTATGGAGATTTTTAAGGAATGAGTGAAATTTATCCTTGCTCTGACTGCTCCTGGAAAGAATAGAATAGAACAGAATCAACCAGGTTGGAAGAGACCTCCAAGCTCATCCAGCCCAACCTAGCACCCAGCCCTAGCCAGTCAACCAGACCATGGCACTAAGTGCCTCATCCAGTCTTGAACACCCCCAGGGACGGTGACTCCAGCACCTCCCTGGGCAGCCCATTCCAATGCCAATCACTCTCCCTGTGAAGAACTCCCTCCTAACATCCAGCACTGAGCCTTTTCATCTAAGTGGATGAGGGTGGATGAATGATGCAGTGCAGGCTTCACAGACTCATACTCTGCAGGGTAGGTTCATCAGCAGGAATCCTTTCCTGCAAAGCAGAGATTTCAAAGCCCTAACAAAAACTTCAGCTGCCTCAATCAGTGACTCCTGGCAGTTGCTTTTTCTCGGGTATCAGACAACAGGACACAGAGCACGGAAATGAAGCAGGAGAAACCCCTCAGAGCTCAAGTGAGTTTCTGCAGCTGACTTGAGAGCCACCAATATTTTAGACTTCATACATTCCTGGCAGGATGCTTTTCTTAGAGTACACACTTCCACTTACTCTTCTCAGTGTCACCTTCCCCTGATTCTCAGCTCCTTCATCTTCCTCACAGCCGCAGCATCACTGCATCAGCAGAGGAATGAGTTGAGTTTTGCCATCTGCTGCTCGAAGCACAGCGTTAGACAGAAGGGACTTTCTTGCCTGTGCACTAGATTCTCTGTCTTTTACCTGCAGTACTTTCACCAGGCCAGAAAGGGCTTGTAAACCTAGCAGAGATTTCTGATGAGTCCTGCATGTAGTTACAGTGTGGAGTTAGCAGTGCTTCTAATGAGCCCTAGGTGCCATTACAACATGCTCTGTATACAAAGACACTGGAGTCAAACCTTTTGTTACATGCTGTACATCTCAACATCTTCCAGACCCTGAAGGGATATGAGTGTGTCTGAAAGTCTCTGGAGAAGGAGAAAGCCAACCACTTCAACACTTGAAAGCACTCATGAATTTGGAAATGGAATAAAAAGAAATCAGCCTGGAAATACTAATTTCCAATAATTATCATTCCTAGCTGGGAGTTGCTTCTGACATCATCTCCCTCATCCCTAAATTTCACAGAATGAGGCAGTGCTTTAGTGTATTGATCATATCTATCCAGATGTGCTCATGGAATGGTTTGGGTTGGAAGGGACTTTCAAGCTCATCCAGTTCCAACCTCCCTGCCATAGGCAGGGACACCTCCCACTAGCCCAGGTTGCTCAAGGCCTCATCGAACCTGACCTTGAACACCTGCAGGGAGGGAGCATCCATAACCTCCCTGGACTGCAACCTGTGGCACTGTCTCAGCACCCTCACTGGACAGAACTTCTTTGTAATCTCTAGTCTGAACCTACCCTCTTCCAGCTCAAAGCTATTGCTCATTGTCCTAGCACTACAGGCCCTTGTAAAAAGTCCCTTCCATTCTCCCAGATGTGGATACTTCAGCTTGAAGTAATCACATTTACCTCTTAAGTTTCCTCACAGAACTGAATCCTTCCCTTGCACACATGATACTGAGAGCAATGTGTAGTGGAGCAGGGCTTTTGGCAGGTGATGTTTGTCTGGAGGGAGACTGCTGCACAACAGATGCACCCAGATGGCTTTCTTGGGTGTCAGGTAACTTGGTGCCCTTTCTGTGTGATTTGGTTGTGTCTAATATCAGATGTCTCCCTCTCGGGCTGGCTACTATCATCAAATCTAGGATGTCTCCCTCTGGAGCTGGCTATTACCATCAAATCTAGGATCTCTCCCTCTGGAGCTGGGTACTATCATCACATCTGGGATGTCTCCCTCTGGAGCTGGGTACTATCATCACATCTGGGATGTCTGCCTCTGGAGCTGGGTACTATCATCACATCTGGGATGTCTGCCTCTGGAACTGGGTACTATCATCACATCTAGGATGTCTGCCTCTGGAGCTGGGTACTATCATCACATCTGGGATGTCTGCCTCTGGAGCTGGGTACTATCATCACATCTGGGATGTCTGCCTCTGGAGCTGGGTACTATCATCACATCTGGGATGTCTCCCTCTCGGGCTGGGTACTATCATCACATCTAGGATGTCTCCATTTCAGGCTGGAAACTATCATCACATCTAGGATGACTCCCTCTCAGGTTGAGTACCCACTCACCTCCTTTATCTCTTTCCATCATTATTTGCCTTCCCTCTCCCTTCTGCTGCTGTTTGCAGGCCAAGCACATTTCATGAACAGTCCCATTCTCTGTAAGAATGTGGGCAAGTCCTAGGAAACAAACAGTTCAGCTGAAAAAAAGAAAGGGAATTAGAGAGGAGTTCCATAAACAGCAACTGTACCACTCTCACTACCACAGCCTGTTCAGAGCTCTGTTTATGAGTGCAATTAAGCATATGGCTGGCTCAGGTTTCGTCATCAGCCCAGAATGGGACAACATTACTGAGGGAGATTCAATCTAAATCCATAACAGTAAAACTGGACTAAGATCTTATCCTTTAATATGCTGGGAAATGAGAAGTTGTCAGAGCACTGCTTTGTTTGGCAATATTTGCTAATGGAAGGATGCAGTTTAATGCAGCAGAGAGAACGATCACTGACAAATCCACCTGCTTGATGCGGGCTGGTAAATGCCTCCCATTTATCACAACTAAGTGGGGGGAAGCAGGTCAGAGGGGATGGTGCTCTGCTCTCAGGTAAATTACTCTGGAGGGTCAAAGCAGCAAAGGAAGAGAACAATTTTGTTTACAGGATGAGACTGTTCAGAAAGAATGACTGAAGGAATTGCACCAGAAGTGATTTTGCGTTCTGTACACTGCCAGATGTTTGTTACCACAGGTATTAAGCTTTGGATCTGCACAGGAATGAACAGTTCTGGCCATGTTTACACCCATGCAAGGTAACTGCAAACACTTTTGCTTTTGCCTAAAACAGACAAAGCCCCAGCTGCTGTTTGAGAAAGACAGAAAGCAATGATCTTAGAGGTCTTTCCCAAGCAAAACCATTCTATCATTCCATGTGCTATTCTCCAGTGTAACCTAACCAACAGTCTTTCTACTTCTTAACTTACACAGAGAAGGAGACACCAGTAAATTGTTTCCAGTACCTGAAGGGGGCTACAGGAGAGCTGGGGAGGGACTTTTTACAGGGGCTTATAGCGACAGGATGAGGGGCAATGGACTCAAGCTTCAGGAGGGCAGACTGGATAGGGCTGGGTGCTAGGTTGGACTGGATGATCTTGGAGGTCTCTTCCAACCTGGTTAGCTCTATGATTTAGATTGGATATTAGGAAGAAACTCCTGACAGTGAGGATGGAGGGACACTGGAAGAGGTTGCCAGGGAGGCTGTGGATACTCCCTCCCTGGAGGTGTTCAAGGTTAGGCTGGGTGAGGCCTCGAGCAGCCTGGGCTAGTGGTAGGTGTTGTTGTGGGGCACCAAATCAGATGTCCCTGACCATAGTAGGGGGTTGGAACCAGATGATCTTAAAGGTCCCTTCCAACCCAATCTGTTCTGTGAATGACACTGCCTCATACTGCCATCACTGCTGGGTGGGGAGGCAGAAGAAGGAATCACCAGGATTAAACATATTTGGTTATCACATTTCTGTTTTCTCCTTGCCTCTCAGGCAGTAATTGCATTTAGCAACTCCTGCAACTGTAGAGCAGATTGTGTCAGGGAACAAACATCCATGGGGGTGGATCTCATAAAATTTTGCTGCTTGCTGAAGCAGAAAATGAGTCTCATCGACAACAGGGCTGTCACAGAGTGGCCTACCCAGAGAGCCATGGCTTCAGCAGGTAGATTCACTCTCCCCCAGCACTGCAAATCCACTCATGCTGCTTTTTCAGCAGCAGTGTTTTTCTGATCAGCACCGTGAATGCAAACAGACTGCTCCTGTCTTCAGCTTGTGCTGTTTAGCTTTTGGCTATCTACAGGCCAAAGCTCTGTAGTCTAAATTCCCTGATTAGTAGCTGATTAGTGCAATTAGCTCATTTCTGCTCTGGTGAATGTTATTTAGTTAAGTTATTTATTTTCCTTGTCATTTGTCTGTTTTCAATTCAAACAGGAGGTAAATTTCCCTCAGATCTACAGCTCTGCCAGGCAGCTCTTTGGAAACAGCAATGGGCACATCCTACATATTCTTTGCAGTGAGGGTGGTGAGACACTGGCACAGGTTGCCCAGGGAGGTTGTGGAGCACAGAAGCACCCAATGTGATCAAAGATTACCCTGGCACAGGTTGCCCANATCAGTTGCACTCATAGATCAAGTGGGTTTAAAAAAAGCCACGTAGCAGCTGAGTGGTGAACCACTGAGTGTGGGGATTTTGTATATAAACCCAGGACAGAATCACAGAACTACAGAATTGTGTTAGCTGATAGAGACCTTGAAGGACATTGAATCCAACCACTAACCTAAGACCACCATGGCCATCAAACTGTGTCCCCAAGTGCCATGTGTTTCTTGAACCACCTTCAGGGATGATGACTTCACCACCTCCCTGGGCAGCCTGTGCCAATCCCTGATCACTCTTGCAGCAAAGATGTTTTTCCTGATCTCCAACCTAACTCTCCCCTGGCACAATTTCAGGCCACTTCCTCTCCTGTCACCTGATCTTAGAGAGAGGAGACCAATCCCACGTACAACCTCCTTTTAGGGAGCTGTAGAGAGCAATGAAGTCTCTCCTTAGCCTCCTCTTCTCCACCTCCCTCAGCTGCTCCTTCCCAGCCCTGTTCTCCAGACCCTTCGCCAGCTTTGTCGCCCTCCTGTGGACGGCTCCAGCATTTCAATGTCTTCCTTGCACTGAGAACAGGCAACTGGTTTCATCCAGTGCTTGTGCTCTGCTTTCAGAGTACTGCTCTTGAAGTCCGTAGGTGACTGGATGGGGCACTTACTGCCATGGTCTACCTGACTGGCTAGGGCTGGGTGCTAGGTTGGACTGGATGAGCTTGGAGGTCTCTTCCAACCTGGCTGATCCTATGCAATGCCTCCCATTCCAGTGTGACCACTCTGCTGCTGCTGTGAATGCAGAGTTGAGGCACAGTGTTCAGGCTATGAATAAAGTTGATCCATGGCAATAATATGTTAGGTTTTGATTGCATCAGTGAAAGAATCACTTAGAATACAGATGTACTGGTGTGAAAATGAAGTTAAGATGATGCCATATTTTGGCTGGGCTTTGTGCCACCTGGGCTAGAGAAATGTGTCCCTGCCTGTGGCAGGAGGGTTGGAACTAGGTGATCTTTAAGGTCCCTTCCAACCCAAAGCAGTCTCTGATTCTATGATTCTGAAGTGTTTCCTTCATGGCCTTTGTAGGAGCTTCTCCACTCAGGAGTTACTTTAGAATAACTAATTAGGACAGGGAGCAGCCAAGGTAAGACAGGCTAAGGGTAGAACCAGCCTAGAGTGGCTTTTACACTGACAGGCCAAGGGTAGAACCAGCCTAGAGTGGCTTTTACACTGACAGGCTAAGGGTAGAACCAGCCTAGAGTGGCTTTTACACTACTGCTGCACTATTCAGCCTCAATCACAATGAATTTTAAGCTGCTGAGAAAGTAATACTTGAAGTACTTTAAGCCCTATGAGGAGAGGCTGAGGGAGATTGAGGTGTTTAGCCTGGAGAAGAGAACGCTCAGGGCAGAGCTCATTGCTGTCTACAATTACCTGAAAGGAGGCTGTAGCCAGGTGGGGTTGGTCTCTTCTGCCAGGCAAGCAGCAACAGAACAAGGGGACACAGCCTCAAGCTGGAAGTGTTGAAGCAAAGCCTGGATGAGGCACTCAGTGCCATGGTCTGGTTGATTGGCCAGGGCTGGGTGCTAGGTTGGGCTGGATGAGCTTGGAGGTCTCTTCCAACCTGCTTGATTCTATGATTCTATGTAGTTTTTTTTCTCCCTTCTTGGTTCATGTTATCTAGAAGTTAGGGATTCTGAATTCCACTTGATTAGGAAACTAATTTGCTCTCTGCATTGGCCATGAGCTGTGGTGAGAGCATTGCAGAGTCTGGTCCCTTCCATCTTCTCACAAAGCTACTTTCTTAATTTCTGAGGCTGTTGTTAATGGATTTGTGCTCACGCAGAGCTCCACTGATACCCTTCCTCCTCCTGAATGGCCCTGCTCTGCAAGTGGCTGCATTAGCTTTAATGGAACAACTTGAAGGAAGAAATGCTACTCAATTTGGCTAGACTGC
This sequence comes from Tricholaema leucomelas, assembly GCA_013400475.1. NCBI lineage: Eukaryota > Metazoa > Chordata > Aves > Piciformes > Lybiidae > Tricholaema lacrymosa > Tricholaema leucomelas. The sequence goes on from WAAF01020430.1 coordinate 137,571, forward strand.
AGGATCTGGTCTTTAGACAGGACTAAAGCAAATGAGAAAAAGAAAATGGTAGCTTTTCCCCTTTCATGTTCCTTATCTAGCTGAGCTGAATGAAGATGAGGCTTTGGGCTGTAGGTGATGCTGATGAAGAGTGAAACCTCACCATTTTATGTGTGAACACTTTTGCACACCTTCACAGTAGGGATTTTCCCTAATGCCTTTTGCATTAACAGCTGTGACAGGAACTCTGCTTCCAGCAGCTTCAAGTGGTTGAATCAATAATAGAAATAGCTTAAAAATACTAATCCACTGCTGCTATGTGAACATTCCATGCCCAGCCTGCTGACTCTGTATGCAAACAGATAATGGTGGGCATCAATAATTCTTTTTTTTCCCATGTTGAATTTCTCTCTATCTAAAACTTCAGTAAATAGCTCCTCAGATGATAATTTTTCAGAGGGCAAAAGTATAGTCAGACACATGGTGTGTAACCATATGCCAATGGGAGTGATTCATTATCACTGATGAAAGGAATTCAACCAGCCTGAGCTGGCAGTTGGTGAGTTGACATTTGCAGCTAGGCACGGAGCAGGCACAGCACTTCTTGTGCCTGAATTATTTGCATTGTGCCAGAGAAATAGGAGCAGCTGAAATTAAGGAGGTGTGGTGCTGTTGTCAGGAACTGTAGATGGAGTGTAACTGTTTTCTCCATCTCCAGTAAGTAGAAATTCGTGGCAGGAGATGGTAACTGACTTGTGAAATAGGGATAGTTTGAGAGTGGACTGGGGAGCACAGAAGGAACATCTAACAACTACAGCAGCAGCACCAAACCTTGAGCTGGCAGCTCTACTCCAAGTAGTGGAGACTTTACCATAGTTTGCATTTGACTGAGAGCTGATTTAGTTTAGAAACATCTTGATGTTCAGCTTGGAAGATAGGTGCTCAAAGTAATGAACACCAAGGGTTTAGTGGCCTCAGATAAATCGAACCTGAGTTTGCTAGGCACATCTGTGTGGTCTACTAGAGCATGCTGTGATGGTTTGGGAGTTACCTGCCCCCCTACTCTTATGAATTCACCCAGACTAGACTCAGCCAGCTGGAAGGTAAGGAATGAAGCTTTACATTCCCAGCTTAGCACAAGATACAGGCAGAGATTGACAACACAGCACAAATATTTACAGCTATAAACAGAATTAGACAAGTTAAAGGTGATGCAGAAACACAACAGCCCTCCCAGAAATCAGAGTCCCCAGCAGGGGCTCCCAACCTCCCTTCCACCTTCTTTCCACCCCTCTACCTTACCCCAGAGTCTGCCTTACATGCAAGGTGAGCTGGGAGGATCGGCAAGGGGGGTTAGAAGCAGAACGATTGGTTGGGTTACACAGATCCAGGCAGAGCAGCCCACGGAGAACACAGACACTGACTCTGACAGACAGAGACTCTCTTATCTATGCTTGTGCCCTTGCTTTTGTACGTCTCAGCAAGCCTATGAGTGCAGTAGCCATGAGCATTGTTTCCTTTTCACAGCCTACCATCTAATTTTTCTCATTAAAATGTTCCAGTTAGCCTCAAACCAGCACAATTTCTAAGGTGCTGAGCAGCTTGAGCAGGAAGTGTTTTGTATTGTTGGTGCAAATGTGTTGGATCCCACTGCTGCTCTGCAGCCACAGGGCAGGTATCCTGTAGTTACTGTGCTGCAGTAACCTGCCAGTCCCTAGCTGGTTCTAGGCAGGGAGGCTCTGGCGAGAGTTTCCCAAGCACTGCAATAGCTTTGCCAGTGTATTCCTTTACTGGGAGGTGTACAGGAATGCTGCCAGCCTAAAGAAAAGGATATCTGATTTCTAAGCCAAGGTACTGAGTCTTTTGCTGTGAGCTGATGAAGATGAAACCCAAAAAAAAGGCCTATGAGGAGAGGCTGAGGGAGCTGGGGGCGTTTAGCCTGGGGAAAAGGAGGCTCAGGGGTGACCTCAGTGCTGTCTACAACTACCTGAAGGGAGGCTGCAGCCAGGTGGGGTTGAGCTCTTCTCCCAAGCAACAGAACAAGGGGACACAGCCTCAAGCTGTGCCAGGGGAGGTCTAGGCTGGATGTTAGGAGGAAGTTGTTGGCAGAGAGAGTGATTGGCATTGGAATGGGCTGCCCAGGGAGGTGCTGGAGTCGCTGTCCCTGGAGGTGTTGAAGCAAATCCTGGCTGGGGCACTTAGTGCCATGGTCTGGTTGATTGGCCAGGGCTGGGTGCTAGGTTGGACTGGATGAGCTTGGAGGTCTCTTCCAACCTGGGTGATTGTATGATTCTAAAATGATCAGTCCCCTCCCCCCTCTAAAAGTGGCTTGTCCTTTGTGGCCTTAATCAGGTGGTCCTCACGCTTCAGTGCTGGCAGGGAGGAATGTGCATAAAGTCTCCTTCAGCTTCAAGGTGCTGTGTAACCTCCCTCTGCCACACTCTGCCTATTATTTAGGGGCCTAGCTTTGAAAATAGTTTATGGCATAATTTGACTTGGAGTTTGGTGAGTCTACACTTTGATCTAAAAGATTAAGACAAGTGGGGGTTTAGAGGTGGTCCCTAGGTGAAGATGACAGCGACGTGATGAGGGCATGGGGAATCACAAGTAATTAGGGAGGCTGTCAGTGTACCATACAAAAAGGTTAGTTCCTCTGCAGTCAACACCTCTCAGAGGAGCATGGAAATGAATCTCAGTCCATGTATTCCCAGTGAATCTCTGCCATGTTAAAGCCCTGGCTGGGAGTTAGAAATGTATAATCAGGCTTAGACTACAGGGATTTGAGGCATTAATTCTTCATTCCAGTCCAGGCTTTTTCTCACTGTGAAAAACCATTGCATTTTCAAAGAGCCTAAGCCACAGTTTGCCTTTGCTTCTCTCACAAAAATGTATTTTCATATTTATAGGAGCCAGCAATCAGATTCCATCAGAGGGAAGTCTCTCTATCACCTGCCTTTTCTATCTGTTAGGTGGTCATGCCTGGCTTTCCTCTGCTCAGGGGATTAGTCAAGCATGTAATAAGGAGATCACTGACAGTTTAAAGTCATTTTTCTGAAGTGGTGCATTGTCAGCTGACTGCAGACAACTTACTCTGGGGGGGATTTCTTCCTTCTCTGGCTAAAATTGGCCTTTGCCTTTTAAAGTCCACCACTGTATCTTATTTTTTTTTCACCAAAATAGAAGCTAAGTAACCCAGGGAAGCATCTGATGTGTGTGTGTGAGAGAGAGAGGTGCTCTTTGCTGCAGTGTTTTCAGCACAGAATCCCAGAATGGCTCAGTCTGGAAGGGACCTCGAGCTCATCTGCTCCAACCTCCCTGCTACGGGCAGGGACACCTCTCAACTAGACTCAGCTGCTCAAGCCCTCATCCAGCCTGGCCTTCAACACCCCCAGGCAGGAAGCAGCCACAGCCTCCCCAAGCAGCCTATTCCAGAGTCTCACCAACCTTAAACTGAAGAACTTCTTCCTCAGCTTCACTCTAACCCTGCTCTGCCTCAGCTTCAGACCATTCCCTCTTGTCCTTGAAACAGCACTGCTGGCAAGAAATTGGAGTTTAACTCCACAACTGGGGTTTAACTCCATGTTTGAAATGCAACCACCTATTTTCATGGGTTTGGGGGGTGTGTGTGTGTGTGTGTGTGTGTTTTACCAATGGAGAGCTGAGTTATGGGCTTCTGAAGAAGACCCCAGAGAGGCAGCAGAAAGGATGGCAATAGCAGCAGATAGCCAGTCCAGATGCAGCACTGTTAGGCTATGGTACTGGTGTGCTGGAATGCTCTTTGGTTCTCCAGCTGCTTACAGGTGGGCAGAGGCAACTGGGCATGTGTCACTGGTGGCCTGGGCTAGTTGTGGTAGTACCTGAACTGCTTAGACAGCTGTGCAGAAATCCTGAGCTCTGGAGAGCTGGCTTGTAGCTAACAGTGTTGGGAAAGATCCCTACTGGTTGTGCTGGGACATATATGCAGAGCTGCTCAGCCCTGCCTGTTCATTATGCTTTTTGACAGTGCCTAGCAGCAGAGAGCTCCAACACTTTGAAACTTCAGCCTGCTTGCAGCATCCAGACCTGTAACATGGTGGGAGCCATGGGAACATGTTTGGTAACGGTGAGCAAACGCAGACTTGCTCCTGGAGTGGCTGCAAAACCAGCAGGGCTGGGAAGAGATTTGTGCTGAATATTTGTGACTCAGTTTGGATTGGGATTCTGTGTTATGCTACCACAAAGCCTGAGCTAACAAGCTTTCCTGAGAGTTAGAAATACATCTTGGATGTTTTCCTGCTTAAACATCACTGTGCTGTTAATAATTCCTCATAGGAGGATGCTGTTACCTGTGGACTTACTGTAAGCCGTGGCAATGCACAGTGGAACTTGTGGGCATCTTGCTGCAAGAGAAGTTGTTTTTCACTGGCATATTTAAAATAGAGTCATAGAATCAGCCAGGTTGGAAGAGAGCTCCAAGCTCATCCAGTCCAACCTAGCATCCAGCCCTAGCCAGTCAACCAGACCATGGCACTAAGTGCCCCAGCCAGGCTTGGCTTCAACACCTCCAGGCACAGCAACTCCAGCACCTCCCTGGGCAGCCCATTCCAATGCCAATCACTCTCTCTGCCAACAACTTTCTCCTAACATCCAGCCTAGACCTCCCCTGGCACAATTTGAGACTGTGTCCCCTTGTTCTGTTGCTGCTGTCACATTCTTGCTTCTTTCAGCAGCAGTAAAATAAAACTGTGTCCGTGAGGGGTTGGTTTTGCCTGTCAGCTTCTGATTACAGGTAATTTTTAGCTGGTGGTTTGAAAATCATTATAATGAACATAGCTAGATGGATTTAGTCAAGCTGGGGAAGTTGCCTGCAGTTTCTAGGGCAGTATGAGAGAAAACAAGGAAAAGTAAGTGTTTTGAAGGAGTGCCTCTAAAATTGGGTCTGCATTTTCTTACCATTTTATCTGTAAAATAACCTCAAGGGAGACTAGTGACTCTACCTGTTCTTTAGATGGACTCTACTGTGTCCAGTTCTGGGCTCCTCAGTTCAAGAGAGATGTTGAGGTGCTGGAAAGTGTCCAGAGAAGGGTCATGAAGCTGGCGAGGGGCCTGAAGCACAGCCCTGTGAGCAGAGGCTGATGAAGCTGGGAGTGTGCAGCCTGCAGAAGAGGAGGCTCAGGGCAGAGCTCATTGCTGTCTACAACTACCTGAAGGGAGGCTGTAGCCAGGTGGGATTGGGCTCCTCTTCCAGGCAAGCAGAAACAGAACAAGGGGACACAGTCTCAAGCTGTGCCAGGGGAGGTCTAGGCTGGATGTTAGGAGGAAGTTCTTGCCACAGAGTGGGAATGGGCTGCCCAGGGAGGTGGTGGAGTTGCTGTCCCTGGAGTTGTTCAAGCAAATCCTGGCTGGGGCACTTAGTGCCATGGTCTGGGTGATTGGACAGGGCTGGGTGCTAAGTTGGGCTGGCTGAGCTTGGAGGTCTCTTCCAACCTGGGTGATTCTATTCTATTCTACTTGCCTAAGAATGTCTTAGTGATTGGGTGATTGGCTAGGGCTGGGTGCTAGGTTGGGCTGGATGAGCCCTCCAGCAAGTCGCCTGTGCCACACAGCTTGGTGCCATCTGCACACTTGCTGCGGGTGCCCTCTATTCCTCTGTCCATATCACTGACAAAGATGTCAAACAGCACTGGTGCCAGCACTGACTCCTGAAGGATGCCACTTGGCACTGGTCTCCAGGTGGGCACTGTGCCCTTGATCACCACTCTCTGTCTGCCACCATCCAGCCAATTCCTTACCCAGCAGTGCTCCTCCCAGCAAGTCTGTGTCTTTCCAGTTTGGTGACCAGCATGTCACGTGGGACAGGGTCAAATGCCTTACTCAGGTCCAGGTAGAAGGTGTCAGTTGCCCTTCCCTTGCCCACTGTTGCTGTGACTTCATCACAAAAAGCCACTAGATTTATCAGGTGTGATTTGCCCTTGGTGAACTCATTGCTGGTTACCACCAATCACCTCTGCTTTGTTTTCCATTTTCCTTAGCAGAGCCTTCAGGAGGCTGCCAATGAGCACACTGGTACCAAAGGCATCAGCCCATCAGAATTCCAGCCTGATGGCCATATTAAAGTTGCTACTAAAGCTGATTCTTTCTGCATTCTCTGGATTTTCCACACTGAGTGGCTTATTCGTATCTTTGTTGATTGCTACACTTAAAACCCAAGCAGAGTGCAGGATATCTCCTGAACACGAACAAACTCAGAGCTGAGATTAGAATACAGAGGTCTGAACCTCCTTCTCACGCTAGAACAGCAACTCCTGCTCTTATTTTGACAGCTGGTGAGAAATGCTGGTTTAATTTTTTAGAACAACTACGTATTTTTGAGGTAACAAAACTTCTTGGATCACAGCACCACCTTATCTACCCATCCTTAGCAGCCAGGCTCCTGAAATAACATATTGACTGGCATTCTCACCTCTGACAGATTCAAACCTAACTCTCCTGGAGTGAAAGATTAGGAAGTTAATCCATTCTGAAACCTTGCTGCAAGATATTAATGCCTTAAAAAACAAAAGTGATGGATGAATATTATGCAGGTCAACTAGAAGCAGAGTGCAAAGAAGCGGTAGAAGGTTTCAGTTCCAATAAACAGAGTATTAAAAACCCACAAACAAAACAGGAGATGAATCACAAAGTCAGTTGAAATATCCATATCATTAGTGTCCAGTCTCAGAAATAATAACAAGAAGACAACAACAATAAAAAGAACAATGCTGGGGATGTGATTATTATTACTATTATTATTACAACTACTAGTATGCTCTTGTGAGATCCCCACCTCAAATACTGAAGGACACAGAGCTGCTGGAGGGAGTCCAGAGGAGACCACAAAGATGCTCCAAGGGCTGGAGCAGCTTTGCTGCAAGGACAGGCTGAGGGAGCTGGGGGTGCACAGCCTGGGGAAGGCTCCAGGGGGACCTGAGAGCTGCCTGCCAATAGCTGAACGGATCCTGCAGGAAGGCTGCAGAGGGACTTTTCATCAAGGTGTCTCTAGACAGGCCAAGGAGGAATGGTTTGAAGCTGAGGCAGAGCAGGGTTAGACTGGAGCCGAGAAAGAAGTTTTTCAGTACGAGGGTGGTGAGACTGAAATAAGTTTCCCAATGAGGCTGTGGATGTTTCCTCCCTTAAGGTGCTCAAGTATGAGGGTGCTGAGACTCTGGAATAGGCTGCCCAGGGAGGTTGTGGCTGCCTCCTCCTTGTGTGTGTGTTGAAGTGCAGGTTGGATGAGGTCTTGAGCAGCCAAGTCTAGTTCAAAGAATCAACCAGGCTGGATGACACCTTGAGGAGCTGAGTCTAGTCGATTGGTGCCTCTGCCCTTGGTGGGGAGGTTGGAGCAGATCATCTCTGAGGTCCCTTCCAGGCTAACCCATCCTGTGATACCACAGTATTAAAGCAGTTCTAAAGTTACAATACAGCTTTTAATAAGGTTATTCTTTACCTACTACAGTAGGCTTGGGTGAAGACAGCTCTGATCACAGCACTATTTTCACTATCTTTCCGTAGTATCATTTTCAGCAGTTTACAGCTGCTTCTGCCTGTGTCTGGCAGTTTCCACAGCCAGTGTGTGTCTGTCCTGATACACACACAGACTGTTGCAGTACCTTTTCCACCATTAAGAAGAGAAGGCTTCGAGGAGACCTTAGAGTGGCTTTCCAGTATCTGAAGGGAGCCTACAGGAAGGCTGGGGAGGGACTATTGACAAGGTCTGGGAATGTCAGGATGAGGGGGAATGGGTTTAAGCTGGAGGAGGGGAGATTTAGACTGGATGTTAGGAGGAAGTTCTTTACAGTGAGGGTGGTGAGACACTGGCACAGGTTGCCCAGGGAGGCTGTGGCTGCTTCCTCCCTGGAGGTGTTTAAGGCCAGGCTGGATGAGGCCTTGAGCAGCCTGCTCTAGTGGGAGGTGTCCCTGCCTATGGCAGGGGGTTGGAGCTGGATGAGCCTTGAGGTCCCTTCCAACCTAAACCATTCTATGATTCTATGATTAAATCCAGCTTATATATAGACATATATATATATGTAAAACTCCAGCCTTATGAAATCCCCCCAAGTGCTGTATTCAGTTCTTAATTCAGGCTCTGTTGGATTTCTGCATTCTGGTTTTGAACTGAAATTGCCTGTGCAGTACTGCTCAAGTGGCTGTGCTTAATTATACCCTTGTATTTATGTCATCATTTAGTGTGCACTTGAGCACTCCAATTCAGAGTCACTTAGATTTAGTAGCCCAGCTGAAGGGAGTGAGGTTGACTGATAGGTGAAAAGGGTGAGACTTTGACTGGGTAAGATGGGAACTCCCCAAACAGGTATCTCCAGAAAACATCTCCAGAGGGTTCCAGGATGAGTATTTCTAGCTGAACACTGGCAAATCACCCAGTTTCACCCAGGAGGCAAGTTTTGTCTGTGCTTCTACACATATTCATAGTTTCATGGTTGGAAAGGACCTCAGAGATCATCCAGTTCCAATCCCCCTGCCATAGGCAGGGACACCTCCCACTAGCCCAGGTTGCTTAAGGCCCCGTTCAACCTGGCCTTTGACACCTCTGTGGAGGGGACATCCACAGCCTCCCTGGGCAATGTGGAACACAGGAAGTTTCACCTCAACATAAGGAAAAAATTCTGTGGTTTAAGGGTGCTGGAGCCCTGGAACAGGCTGCTGCGAGGTGCTGTGGAATCTCCTGCTCTGGAGACTTTCAAGACCTGTCTGGATTCATTCCTCTGTGACCTGCTCTCAGTAGACCTCCTTTGGTAGAGGAGTTGGACTTGGTCTCTGGAGGTCCCTTCCAACTCCCTACCATTCTGTGATCCACAGCCTCCCTGGGCAACCTGTTCCAGTATCTCCCCACCCTCACTGGCAAGAATTTCTTCCTAATCCCCAGTGTAATTCTCCCTTCACCTTTGTTCAGATCAGAAGTCTCTCACCATCATGGTGAGAAAAGCCTGCTGAGACTTAATATATATATAAATGAAGTAGTCAAGAAGCTATTAATAGTTTTTAACAAAAGCAGGAGCATGGCAAAGAAAGAGCACTCATAGAATCATAGAATCAGCCAGGTTGGAAGAGACCTCCAAGCTCATCCAGCCCAACCTAGCACCCAGGCCCAGCCAATCAACCAGACCATGGCACTAAGTGCCTCATCCAGTCTTTGCTTCAACACCTCCAGGCACAGTGACTCCACCACCTCCCTGGGCAGCCCATTCCAATGCCAATCACTCTCTCTGCCAACAACTTCCTCCTAACATCCAGCCTAGACCTCCTCTGGCACAGCTTGAGACTGTGTCCCCTTGTCCTGTTGCTGGTTGCCTGGCAGCAGAGCCCAACCCCACCTGGCTACAGCCTCCTCTCAGGCAGTTGTAGACAGCAGTGAGCCTCCTCTTTTCCAGGCTGCACACCCCCAGATTCCTCAGCCTCTCCTCACAGGGCTGTGCTCCAGTAAGGTTTCCCTTCAGCTTCCTCTTCTCCCAGTTCCTTGAACTGCTCCTCACCAGCCCTGTTTTCCAGACCCTTCAGCAGCTTGTTTGTGTCCCTTAGATGGCCACTGGAAGTGGTCGGTGAGGGCTGGCTGTGAGGTTGGTGATGCTTTTCTCCTCTTCATCGCAGCCTAGGTGAGAGCCTTGGTGAGTCAGTTCGATCTTGAAGAGCAGTGAGCAGTCCAGTTTCCAAGAAGCTGCATTTCTTCCCCCTCTTCATCTGCTTTTCCTGCAGTGCAACTGTAGCTTGTCATGGACCTAATATCTATCTTTGTGAGCAGAGTGCATTAATATGCTGTAAGAGTCTACTTAGAACTAGGAAGTGTACCTTGTGTGCCTCTGCTAGTTAATCCAAAACAAAGATTAAGTCAGCCTTTTTTTATATATATATATATATATATATATGTAAGAGGAAAGCTGAATGTGAAATTAAAATGTAAATCAAAAAGTAATTGGCTTTTTGTGCATAGTTTAGATAAGATTTACTTTTGAAGGATGACTTTGGGTTTTAACACAGCGGGCCAGACACCATGTGGCACACTTGCACTTAATAATGGCAACCAATCTAGGCCATAAATATTGCAAACGATGCCATTTGAATGAGGAGCCCTCTGAACCATAATAAAACCCCCTGTGATTAATTCCAGAACTGCTCTGTTCATATTAGACCTGCAGTGGCCTCCCTGATGAGATCAATACAGCGTAGCAGAGTGATTCTAATAGAAGTGTTATTATCTTTTAATCTTCAGGAGAATGCCAACTTGGAGAATTCTTCAGCATTCTGGCTGCTTATTTTCTCAGAGCAGCCTTGCAGGCAGTTGTTTTGTGAAATGAAGATACATTAGAGTCTTTTCAAGGATTTATCAATAATAGGGCACAGGCACTGTTTGTGGAGCCAGCAGCTAAAAGGCACATTTGTATGCTGAGACTTAGAGTTGGTCACAGTGACCTTCCCTGTCAGCCTCTATTTTCTCAGCAGACAAATGCCTACAGTGCATGAGGAGGACAGGACAGGGATGGCAGCGGGAGGCTGCGTGTCAGGGGGCATGGGACAAGACAGAGGAGTGTTTTGCCAGCAGCCAGCAGCATCACCTTCCCTCAACCTGTGTTGCTACAACCTCTGCGTGCCGTAGGGAGTGCTAACTGAAATGCAGTGTGGAAGGGATTTTCCTTGTAGGGTCACAGAGCTGTTTGGGTTGGAAAAGCCCTCTAAGATCATCCAGTCCAACCGTGGACCTGACACCACCGTGGCCATTACACCATGTCCCCAGGTGCCGTGGCCATACCTTTCTTGAACACCTCCAGGAGTGGTGACCTCCCTGGGCAGACTCTTCAAATGCCTTGCAGCAAAGAAACGGTACCTAACCTTCAACCTAACCCTCCCCTGGCATCATCTCAGGCCATTTCCTCTCCTTCTAGCACCTCATGCACTGGAGAAGAGACTGACCCCACCTCACTCCGACCTCCTTTCAGGGAGCTGTAGAGAGCAATGAGGTCTCCCTTCAGCCTCCTCTTCTCCAGACTCAACAACCCCAGTTCCCTCAGCTGCTCCTCACCAGCCCTGTTCTCCAGAGCCTTCCCCAGTTTTGTTGCCCTTCTCTGGACGTGCTCCAACACCTCAATGTCTTTCTAGTAGTGAGGAGCCCAAAACTGAAGCCAGTACTGGAGGTTCAGCCTTGCTGGTGCCTGCCACAGGGGCTCTGCCATTACCAAAAAGCAGGGGACTTTTTGGGGCTCCTAAGATCATAGATTCTATGATTCTAGGAGCCCAAAACTGAAGCCAGTATTGGAGGTTCAGCCTTGCTGGTGCCTGCCACAGGGGCTCTGCCATTACCAAAAAGCAGGGGACTTTTTGGGGCTCCTAAGATCATAGATTCTATGATTCTAGGAGCCCAAAACTGAAGCCAGTATTGGAGGTTCAGCCTTGCTGGTGCCTGCCACAGGGGCTCTGCCATTACCAAAAAGCAGGGGACTTTTTGGGGCTCCTAAGATCATAGATTCTATGATTCTAGGAGCCCAAAACTGAACCCAGTACTGGAGGTGCAGCCTGGCCAGTGCTACAGGGACACTGCCATTACCAAACCAGTCCCCTGCTTGCTTGGATCTGCAAATGAAGAAAGGGTAAAAAAGCTCTCTGGCAGACACTGCTAACAATGTGAAATGTCTCTGCAAATGTAATCCTCATCTTTGTTTTGTTCTCATTTAATTGAATTAGGAAGGCATAACAAAGCAGAAAGGTTACTTTCCTGTCCCTAACTTTGCATAATGGCTACGGTGTGATGTGTTCCTCCTGTCACATTTGGCTGTGTGTTGCTGCTCCTACTTAGCAAAGGATGGTTCTGTTGCATGTGAATGTAATTCCTAGTCCTGCTCTTGCTTCTTTTATTCAGTTCTAATCAGCACTAATTAAAATACATTTTCTTTGAGCTCCTTGTCTTAATCTTAACCTACTAATACTCACCCAAGCTGTTAAACAGTAGGAAGAGGGTTGTGGGGTTTTTTTGCAGCCATACAATATATCTGAAAATGAAGACTGAACTGTTTGGCTGCCTTCTGAAACATACCTGCTAAATACCGGAGAGAAAAACAGATCAGTTGAAGAACCCTGACTTGCTTCAGGCCTAGGTTTGAGAGTAGAGGCAAAATAAAACCCTTGTGTAAGGCTCGTGGGAAGAAGGCTGGCTGGAGCCAGCTCCTGGGAAGGTGTAAGGCTCATGGGAAGAAGTAAAGGTTGGAACCTTCATTAAAGCACAGCTGCTTACATTTACAGTCTCACAGTATCACCAAGGTTGGAAGAGACCTCACAGTTCATCAAGTCCAACCCTTCACCACAGAGCTCAAGGCTAGACCATGGCACCAAGTGCCACGTCCAATCCTGCCTTGAACAGCCCCAGGGACGGCGACTCCACCACCTCCCTGGGCAGCCCATTCCAGTAGCCAATGACTCTCTCAGTGAAGAACTTTCTCCTCACCTCAAGCCTAAATTTCCCCTGGCGCAGCCTGAGGCTGTGTCCTCTTGTTCTAGTGCTGGCCACCTGAGAGAAGAGAGCAACCTCCCCCTGGCTACAACCACCCCTCAGGTAGCTGTAGACAGCAATGAGGTCTGCCCTGAGCCTCCTCTTCTCCAGGCTAACCAATCCCAGCTCCCTCAGCCTCTCCTCGTAGGGCTGTGCTCGAGGCCTCTCCCCAGCCTCATTGCCCTTCTCTGGACACGTTCAAGCATCTCAATGTCCCTCATTTGGTTCACAGGGAGCTCTCTGGCATAACTCTAGCCAGTGTAGGGCATAATTCCTGAATCATTTTAATCAAGGAGCAGACCAGAGTTGCTCCTCACAGTCTGGGACTGGGACTGCTGTACACTTATCTTGTAGAAACTGTAAGGGTCCTGGCCAATATTAAACTTAAGCTCTCTTCTGTATAGCAAAAGAACATCCATGTTAGTTCTCATCTGCAGGAGAGGCCCTGCTCAAGATCACAGAATCACAGAAGGCCAGGTTGGAAAAGACTCCAAGGATCATCTGCTCCAGCCTTTCTAGGTGAGAGTGGAGTTGTGATGAGCTGGCCTAGCGCTCTGGCAAGATGAGTCTTAGAATCATAGGAGAGCCCAACCCCACCTGGCTATGATCTCCCTTCAGGTAGCTGTAGACAGCAGTGAGGTCTGCCCTGAGCCTCCTCTTCTCCACACCCCCAGCTCCTCTGGGTGAGCCTCTCCTCACAGGGCTGTGCTCCAGGCCCCTCACCAGCTTCGTTGCCCTTGTCTGGACATGTTCCAGTATCTCAACCTCTCTCTTCAAACAGTCCACTGTTTCCCTAGGGAGATGATTCCAATGACTGTGCTCAAGGGGAAATACCTTCTTCTGCAGTCCAATGGGAATGTCCCCAGCAGCAGCTTGTCCCCATCACCCCTTATCTTCTCCAAGGGACTCCTTGTGAAAAGGGAGTCTCCATCCTCCTGGTAGCCTCCCTTTATGTGCCGGTCTGTGGTACTAAGGCCTGCCCTGAGCCTTCCCTTCTGAAGGCTGACCAAAGCCGTCTCAGCCTCTCCTTGCATGGCAGGGAGTTTAACAGGGAGCTGTGTAGTGTAGCAGCTGTTTACACACCTGAACCCACATCTTAACTCCTGACTTATCAACCACATCTCAGCAATTAGATGGGGAACTCTTTTACCAGAACCAGCCAATAGCAGAAGAAAATCCACTTTTATCCTGAGGTGACTCATGTAACACCCACCGCAAACTAAGAGTGCTGCACTGGCTGTGTGATACCAGAGCAAGCAGAGCCTGAGGTGGGACTGTGGTTAGAGTGTGTGTTTAGGGGGTCAGAGCATACCTGACTTCTGCTGGCTCATGCTACCACTGCCTTTTTCTTCTTATATTTCCAAGGTCTATATGGAACCCTGAAGAAATGTCACTTCACTCTTCTTCTATGAGCCTAGCAAATGACTTTCAGTAATTCCCTTCCCTCCTGAATTAGATTTTACATTGCCAAGGCTTGACTCCCTTGGAGCTATGCTGTAGGGTACATCTGTGAGGCACACTAAATTTGCTAACAAAAAAGAGGAGTTCAGTGCTTTTTGAGCCAGTGAAATGAAGTTTGTTCTATAGTCTGGCACTGTGATCTCTTCCCGAGTCCTAGACTTTTCCATGGCTGCCAGGGGGAGGTGGTGGAGTTCCCATCCCTGGAGGTGTTTAAGAGGAGGCTGGATGAGGCAGTGCCATGGGTTTAGTTAATTAGAAGGGTTAGGTGGTAGGTTGGACTTGATGATCTCAGAGGTCTTTTCCAACCTGGTTAATTCTGTGATTCTTCACCTTCACCAACTGGGAGAGGGTCTCATTTAACAGCTGTCTGTATGCTGTCACTAGATTAAACTTGGAAATTGGTATTTGTATTAGTCTCCCTATTTTTTTTTTTCTACCTTGTACTATAACTTGCACCTGTGCCAACTGGAATGATTTCTTTTTATAGCTACAAAATCTCACCTCTTATAGAAAAGATCACAGGAGTCATAGAATCAGTCAGAGTTGGAGGGGACCACAAGGATCAGCCAGCTCCAACCCCCCTGCCATGGGCAGGGACACCTCACACTAGATCAGGCTGGCCTCAGCATCATCCAGCCTGGCCTTAAGCACTTCCAGGGATGAGGCTTCCATCACCTCTCTCGGCAACCCCTTCCAGGCTCTGGCCACTCTGATGTTGAAGAACTTCTTCCTAACCTCCAGTATGAATCTCCCCAGTTCTAGCTTTGTTCCATTCCCCCCAGTCCTATCACTGCCTCACAGCCCAAAAAAGTCCCTCCCCAGCTTTCTTGTAGCCTCCTTCAGATACTGAAAGGCCACAAGAAGTTCACCTTGGAGCCTTCTCCTCTCCAAGCTGAACAGCCTGAGTCAACTGAGTCAATAGGGAGGTTGTAGCCAGGTGGGGTTGGTCTCTTCTGCCAGGCAAGCAGCAACAGAACAAGGGGACACAATCTCAAGTTGTGCCAGGCGAGGTCTAGGATGGATGTGAGGAGGAAGTTGTTGGCAGAGAGAGTGATTGGCATTGGAATGGGCTGCCCAGGGAGGTGGTGGAGTTGCTGTGCCTGGAGGTGTTGAAGCAAAGCCTGGATGGGGCACTTAGTGCCATGGTCTGGTTGATTGCCTAGGGCTGGGTGCTAGGTTGGACTGGATGAGCTTGGAGCTCTCTTCCAACCTGTCTGATTGTGTGATTCTATGAATAGAGTCAAGTCCAATGTGAACAGCCTGAGTGAACTGAGTCAATAGAAATCTTTAATGAGCTACAGTGGAAGAGCCCCTAACTGTCTGTCTGCTGGACAGAGCAGAGAATTTGATGGTACCTAGCAAAGTGTATCCATTCCACATGCTTGTCTTATTAGTTCCTTCAGTCTTTTTCAGTTGCTGTTGTTTTTTTGGGCCCTATCCATTTTTTGTCTTGGTTGAACCTTCTTAAAAACACAACTATGTGCATCTGTTGTTTTGGTTTGTTGGTGTTTTATTTTTTCCCCCAGAAAATGTTGGTATTTGTCTTTTCCTGAGAAAAAAAGCAATATGTCTTTTAGAAAACACCAGCATGACTTTGTTTTGCATCTGTCAGTTCTGTTTCATTACTCCTGAGATTGTGTATTAGTCAGGAGCAAGTTCTCTCCCTCTTCTGCTATTCAACATTTATAAAATCAGAACATTAAACCACTCCAGTGCTACCCCAAAGCCTCTCAATCTCTCCATTTCAGGGGATTTTGTGTTTGTTCTGAGTTTATTTGCACTTCCCAGTGTACAGAAGCGAGTCTAGACTTATGATGCCTGCTCATGACTGCAGCATCAGGACTTTGGTTTGGTGAGACCTGTAATGATGGTAAATGTCTCCACGTTCCAGTCAGATGCTGTCAGATTTCCTAAGGAGATGTTACCAAAAAGGGCTCTCTTTTCTGCACACTCTGGCTGTGGCACATCAAGAATTACCGAAAGGAAAATGCATCAAGAGGCTCTTGGAACCTCTGTCCCACTGTCTGGCTTAGACTGTGTCCACGTATGGAACTGTGTTCAGCTATGGGACCCTTTTCGCCCTGCCTTTCCCCCCAGCCTTTTCCCCTTGCCTTTCCCCCCTGCCTTTTCCCCTTGCCTTTCCCCCTGCCCTTCTCTCTGCCTTTCTGCCTGTCTTTTCCCCCTGCCTTTTCCCCTTGCCTTTCCCCCTGCCCTTCTCTCTGCCTTTCTGCCTATTTTTTCCCCTTGCCTTTCCCCTTGCCTTTCCCCCTGCCCTTCTCTCTGCCTTTCTGCCTATTTTTCCCCTTGCCTTTCCCCCCACCTTTCCTTTCCCTATTATGTGATGCAATGAATAGAATAGCACAGAACAGAATGGAATTAGATGCCTCTTTCCCACTCACGGATATGCTGATTTCTATGGCAAGGTTTTTGTGCTGGAGTGATGTGTTCTGGTTAATTCAGAGGACTAAACTGTAGTCTGGTGTCGGGTCAGAAGCAGGGCAGGAGCTGTCCTGATGGAACTCCTCCAGCAAAACATGACACTGCCAGCAAACCAAATGAAGATCCCAGGAGCTGTATAAAGTATGCCACAATCCTCTTGGCCAGAGTCCTTTCTGGAGGCACAGATGACTAAGCACTGTGCACAGAGTGATGTTCTGAACACAGCTGAAGGCATTTTCAGAGAGGGTGTCTCAGCAGTTCTGCTGACTCATAAAGGAATGCTGAATCTGGTGCTGATAAAATTGATGACTGTGTAGGCTTCAGGAGCCATTAGAGCCTAATAATGACTTAGATGCTTAGCAAAGTGATATAGGAACTTGAAGGCAGATGATGTTTTTATCTTTGCTATAGATGCTTTACTTTCCCAGCAAACTTAATAAGAATATTTAAGAAGTCTGATTGTGCCAGCAATGAATTTGTCCTGGAAACGTGGAAATGCCTATTTCAGGAGTTATTTTCTTCACACAAGTGACAGTTTTTAATGTGCTCCTTTTTTTTTGTTTCCCTTGCAGCACACTGTAACTGATATTTGTCCAGCTTAAAAAGGCAGCTCAGCATTAAAAAAAGTGTCTATATATATATATTTATATATATCCCCCTTTTTGAAGCTGCCTAAAAAGAAAGCCTGGAGCAGTCATCAAATGAAAAGATGCATGAATTTTAATCCACTACAAAAGTACACCTTCAAACTTCAAGTAATTTCTTTTTACTCAGAGGTCCAGCCAAGCATAGCAAATGATGTGAGGAAATGTTAAGATAAAGCTTCTAGAAGCTCCTTGCTGTCAGTGTGACTCATTTCTTTGCTCTCCAGCTTTTTTTTCTGGGCCAGTAATATGGCAAGTAACATGACTTACAAATAATGATGATGATAGTGGCATAAACAAAGGTCTTTTTATGAGATACTGGAGAGATTTTATTTCATTTGTGTTAGTACAATGCCTGAGACTGTCTGCAAATGTTAGGATATGGATATAGGATGCCCACAAATCACATCCTCGGCTGCATCAAAAGTAGCATGGCCAAGCAGCACTACAGGGTAGGAACAGTGGCTGACAGCAGCCAGGCAGAAAGGGACCTGGGGGTGCTGGTAGATAGTAGCTGAAGATGAGCCAGCAGTGTGCCCAGGTGGGCAGCAGAGCCAATGGCATCCTGGCCTGGCTCAGGAGCAGCGTGGCCAGCAGGACAAGGGAGGTTATTCTGTCTCTGTGCTCAATATTGCTCAGGCCATTTCTTGAGTGCAGTGTCCAGTTGCCATTTCTTGAGTGCAGTGTCCAGTTCTGGGCCACTTAATTCAAGAGAGATGTTGAGGTGCTGGAAGGTGTCCAGAGAAGGGCAGCAAGGCTGGGGAGGGGCCTGGAGCACAGCCCTGTGAGGACAGGCTGAAGGAGCAGGGGGTGTGCAGCCTGCAGAAGAGGAGGCTCAGGGCAGACNAACTTTATGAACCTCCAAATGAGGGCAGATCCGAATGATTCTTGGGAGGTTTTGTCTGTTTGATCAAATCCAGAAGGATCCAGGATAGACCTAAATGAGAGAAGATGCCAAGAAACCCAGTGTTGGCTTGGGTTTATCTTCTGTAAGAAGGGATTATTTCTTTTGTATTTGTGGTACTTTTTTTAACTGGCAAATGCTTTTTAAATGTTTGTAAATAGTAGTTTCATAGAATCCTGGGCTCACAGGATGGCTTAGGATTACTAAAAAATATATAGGTTTGTATTTTTCAATGCTTATGGGTTGGAGTTTTTTTCAGTATCAAAGGCAGCCCAAATCCAGGGATTTGTAGGAAAATAGTTTTGTTCTCACAGAAGCATCAAGGGGAGCTTCAGGTTTCAGCTATAGCCCTGCTGCTTTTATTTTTCACATTTGATTAAGAAATAAGTAAGTTATTCTGCCTATTTGTAGTTGGCAAATCTCTTCTGAAACCTGGAGCCAAGCTGATGCAAAAGGAAGCAAAAGCACTGTGAAGTTTATTGGAAATAGGCTCTGATTTCTGCTTTATGAGACAGTTCTCTCAGGCTTTAGAACCCTCATTTAACTCAGTGGACCAAGTAAACTTTGAGTAAGACAATATGACAAGAACAAGTGAAAGTACACATCACTTGTCACTGATATTCATCACTCTCTGGAGTCTTCATTATGCTCTGTACCATTTGAGATAGAGTTATTTGGATCAGCTAAACTGCATTTTCAGTAACTGCACTGCATTTTAAATACTGCCTCCAGCTCTGCTGTCCCCACCACAAGAAGGACACAGAGCTGCTGGAGTGAGTCCAGAGGAGGCCACAAAGATGCTCCAAGGGCTGGAGCAGCTCTGCTGCAAGGACAGGCTGAGGGAGCTGGGGGTGTGCATCCTGGAGAAGGCAAGGCTCCAGGGCGACCTTAGAGCTGCCTGCCAGTGCCTGAAGGGATCCTGCAGGAAGGCTGCAGACTTTTTTCAACAGGGTGTCTCTAGACAGGACAAGGCGGAACGGTTTGAAGCTGAGAGAGAGCAGGGTTAGACTGGAGCTAAGAAGTTCTTCAGTTTAAGGGTGGTGAGACTCTGGAATAGGCTGAGCAGGGAGGTTGTGGCTGCCTCCTCCCTGGGGGTGTTGAAGTCCAGGTTGGATGAAACCTTGAGCAGCCAAATCCAGTTCCTCCTGCAGAACCTCATCCCTGTTCTGCAAGCACACTGCAGGCAGTGTGCTTCTTACAGTAGTGTGCTTGCTCCGTTTGCATCTGTTCTGTTCCCACTGACCCTGCTCATGTGGGTTACTACCTGGAGGCTGACACTTGCTGCTGGGAGTGCATCGGACTCTGCTCCACTGAGAGTTAACCCCAGTGCAGGTTTTGTAGGGACTAGATTATGGAAATAGTCAATTTCCCTTTTGCAGCCTCTTGTACTTCTTAAGTCTTTCCAGCTCTTCTTTTAGTTCAGCCACCACGTTCATCAGACCTCTGATCTGCTCACAGCTAGCACAGCTGTTAGCAGATCTCTGATCTGCTCACAGCTAGCACAGCTGCTGTCCCTGCCATCCTCCATAGCGACTGCCAGGCTCCTGCACTCTCTGCAACCAGCTGCCTCCACAGCTGCGTGCTTGCGTGTGGCCCCTTCGGGTGCCCACTCTTTTCCACCTGGCCTTTGCCCCAGTAGTAACCACGTCTTTCGGTAACCGCCCTGTCCTGCCCGCCGTTTTTCTGGTGTTTTCTTTGCCCCCCTCAGCCAGCAGACGCCGCCGCCGCCGCCGCCTCTGCCCGCAGCCACGCGCCGGGGGCTGCTCGGCTGTGGCGCCGCTCCCGCCGCCCCCCCTGCCCCAGCTGCGGACTGCGCTCGGGCACGCAGGAGGCCCCGGCCTGCCGTCCCCCCTGCTCTCCTCGGGAGCTGCGGAGCGGCGAGCCTCTTGCCGCCTGAAAAGAAGGGGAAGAAAAGCCGAAAGCAAGCGCCCAGAGCTGAGCTGGCCGCCGCTGCCGCCGCCGCTGCCGCCGCCGCCGCCTCCTCTGCCCGCAGCCACGCGCCGGGGGCTGCTCGGCTGTGGCGCCGCTCCCGCCGCCCCCCCTGCCCCTGCTGCGTCACGGCGCTCGGGCACGCAGGAGGCCCGGGCCTGCCGTCCCCCCGGCTCTCCTCAGGGGCTCCGGAGCCGGTAGCCTCTTGTCGCCTGAAAAGAAGGGAGAGAGATGACAGCGCAAGCGCCCGGAGCTGGCCGCCTCTGCCGCCTCTGCTCACAGCCGCACGCCGGGGGCTGCTCGGTTGTGGCCCGGTTTCCGCGGCAACCTCTAACCCTGCTGCGTCACGGCGGTCGGGCACGTAAGAGACCTGGGCCTGCTGCCCCTCCTGCGCTCCTCGGGAGCTCCGGAGCCGGTAGCCTCTTGTCGCCTGAAAAAGAGGGAAAGAAAGGACAAAACAAGCGCCTAGAGCTGAGCTGGCCGCCGCTGCCTCCTCTGCTCATCTTCGTGGCTCTTCTCTGGACACCTTCCAGCACCTCCATATGCCTCTTGTAACAGTGGCTCCAGAACTGGATGCGGTGCTCCAGGTGGGGCCTCAGCAGTGTGGAGCAGAGGGGCAGGATCACTTCCCTCACCGTGCTGCCACAGTGCTCTTGCTGCAGCCCAGGCTCTGGTTGCTCTCTGAGCTGCCAGAGCACACTGAAGGCTCAGATAGAACTCCTCCTCCACCAAGTCCGTCTCCTCAGGGCAGCTCTCAAGCAGAACAAGGCAGGCATTTGCCCAAGGTGAGATGCTGAACTGCTGGCAGAGCCAGGCACACAACCAAGGCTGCAAGTCCACCAGGCTTGACTCTGAGCACTGAGCATCCTTTCCTTCAGAGCTTTCTGGATACTTTGTGCTAAGTTCCTACTGCCAAGCTGTAGGGAGGCATTGGCTCATTGACTTAATGGTCATGGTGGTCTAAGGCTGAAGGTTGGGCTCACTGAGGTCTTTTCCAGCCAAATGGACATGCCAATTAAGTTTAGACGTGGCTGTTAGTGTCACCCTGTCAGATGTGGACTGCACCAGTGGAAAACCTACCCTTCAAAATGCAGTCTGAGGAAATACCTTCTGTGACTTGTTAGAAACCAGTACTGTCTTCCTCATTCAAAAAGATCCATGAGAATGGTTTCTTGGCTGAGCTGTAGCCTGATTACACACTACAGCATCATAGAATCGGCCAGTTTGAAAGTGACCTCCAAGCTCATCCAGTCCACCCTATCACCCAGCCCTATCCAACCAACTAGACCATGGAAATACCTGTTTGGAGAATTCACCTCTCATAGCCCAAGGTATGAGTGTGGATCAGGACCAAAGTTTGCCTTTGTTTCAGACAAAGCTTTTCTGTTGGCAGATAAGAGAGAAGTGCTACATTCTTTATTATTACCATTGTTTTGCGAAAAAAAAGTTTTGATAGAATTATGGAATTATTTTTTTGCCTGAAAATAATTACATTGTTGCATCCCCAGATAAATTATTTACAGGATTTTAAGAGGCATCTCAGCATTTCATGTTAATGTTCTTTGTCGATTCCCATGGCAGCTTATTTGCTCTAAAGCAACTAATTCTCTGCCTTATGAGATGTTTAATTATGAATTCCCCTGCTTTATAAAACACCCAAAGTGTTGTGGTTAGTCCTCAGCACCAGGGAGTCCTTTATTCCTTTTTTTTATTCCTGGTTCTAATTATCTCTTTCTAATGTGAGCTGCTAAACCTACTCGACTGGATAGCGATACTCTTCAAACTTCTGTGTGTGACTGGGCATCAATATTGCAGTCTAGACACTGAGGTATCATAGTTGTGGTGCTCAGATGAGTGAAATCATCATAGAATCACAGAATGGTTTGAGCTGGAAGGGACCTCAAAGCTCATCCAGTTCCAACCCCCTGTCATAGGCACCTCCCATAGCCCAGGTTGCTTAAGGCCTCATCTACCCTGCCCTTGAGCACTTCCAGGGAGGGAGCAGCCACAACCTCCTTGGGGAACCTGTGCCACTGTCTCACCATGCTCTCTGTCAAGAACTTCTTCCTAATCTCCAGTCTTAATCTCCCCTCTTCCACCTTCATTCCCCCTCCTTCTATCTCTACAGTAAAGTTCTTCCCCAGCTTTCTTTCAGGTACCCTGCAGACACTGGAAGGCTGCCCTGAAGTCACCTTTGTTTCCATTAAGTAGTTCACTGCTGGATCTCCTTTGAACTAGAGCTGAGCTCATGAGGCTTCAGTGGAAAGCTTTGGCATCTAGCCCTTCAGAGGATGCTTTATGAAGCTGTACCTGTAGTGTTGTTTGATATAATGTAATCTTAAAATTATAGAATCATAGAATCAGTCAGGGTTGGAAGGAACCACAAGGATCATCCAGTTCCAACCTGCCTGCTGTGAGCAGGGACACCTCACGCTAGATCAGTTTGGCCACAGCCTCATCCAGCCTGGCCTTAAACACTTCCAGGGATAAGGCTTCCACCACCTCCTTGGGCAACCCCTTCCAAGGCTCTCACCACCCTCGTGCTGAAGAACTTCTTCCTAACCTCCACTCTGAATCTACCCATTTCTAGCTTGGTTCCCTTCCTCCCAGTCCTGTCCCTACCTGACAACCTCCCCAGCTTTCTTGTAACCCCCTTAAGATACTGAAAAGCCACAAGAAAGTCACCTGGGAGCCTGATCTAGTGTGAGGTGTCCTTGCCCATGGCAAGGCGGGGTTGGAAGTGGATGATCCTTGTGGTCCCTTCCAACCCTGACTGATACTGTGATTCTGTATTCCAGAACTGAAACTCTGCTGGAGCTTTAAAAACTATTTCTGACTCCTTAGTCTGTAATGATGGAATGTATTATATTCAATATTAGTTGAATCCAGGAATTCATATCTAGAGGAACAGAGAAACCTTCTTGCAGAAAGGTTTTAGAGAATTTGTTATGAAATGATTTAATGAGGCAGTTGTGGAAATGAGGATGTTGGAGCATGAGAGAACAGGATTTTGCAAGGCAGAGTTTTCTGTTATTTCAAATAGGATTAATGGATCAGTTAACAAATGAAAAGTGCCAGCAAGAATGCCTCTCTGAACCAAAAGCTGAACAGTTCTGCAGATCCTAGTCCTGGAAATACTCAGGTCTGGAATTGAAACTCTCTCACCCGCTCCTTGCTATTAGCATTGAGCAAAATGCCTTACAGAAGGAGCATTGGGCTGATCTTGCCAACTGTCACACAAAGATAAGCTGCATTCAATGAGTGGAGTTTTGCACTTGCTGCATGGTTACGGACTCACAACTCTGCAGCTAAATTTAGTGAGTGGGCACCAGTCATTTGTAGGTAGTCACTAAGGTTAGGGTCTTGTGCTGGGTTGGAACAAATTTAGGTTCTGGAGTACAAGGAGCAAACTATCTCACAGAATCCCTCAAGAATCATCCTCTCCAACCTTTCTGGGTGAGAGAGGGGTTGAAATAAGCTGGCCCAGCACCCTGGCAAGCTGAGTTTTCTAACTGCAGGGGACTCCACTGCTTCCCTTGGGAGATGATTCCAGCGTCTGGCTGTGCTCATGGAGAAACATTTTCTTCTGGAGTGCAATGGGAACGTCCCCAGCAGTGACTTGTCCCCATCACCCTTTGTCTTCTCCAAGGGACTTCTTATCAAAAGGGAGTCTCCACTGTTCTGGCAGCCTCCCTTTATGTGCTGGTCCATGGCAATAAGGTCTGCCCTAAGCCGCCTTCTCTTCTGAAGGCTGACAACCCCACCTCTCTCAGCCTTTGCTCAAGTGGCATCTCAGCTGGTAGGACAAAAGGAGGAGAATGATTTGTAGCTGCTGTTATGATCAGAAAACATCAAGCTTTCAGTTATAAAAGACTGAAAGGTTTCTTTCTTCTGTTTTTTAAGGGGAGAGAATCATAGAATCAACCGGGTTGGAAGAGACCTCTGAGCTCATCCAGCCCAACCTAGCACCCAGCCCTGGCCAATCAACCAGACCATGGCACTAAGTGCCTCCGCCAGGCTTTGCTTCAACACCTCCAGGGACAGCGACTCCACCACCTCCCTGGGCAGCCCATTCCAATGCCAGTCACTCTCTCTGCAAGAACTTCCTGGTTACCTATACCTCCTCTGGCACAGCTTGAGACTGTATCTCCTTGTTCCGTTGCTGGGTGCCTGGCAGAAGAGACCAACCCCACCTGGCTACAGCCTCCCTTCAGGTAGTTGTAGACAGCAATGAGGTCTGCCCTGAGCCTCCTCTTCTGCAGGCTGCACACCCCCAGCTCCTCTGGATGAGCCTCTCCTCATAGGGTTTGTGTTCCAGGCCCCTCCCCAGCCTTGCTGCCCTTCTCTGGACACGTTCCAGTACCTCAATATCTCTCTTGAATTTGGGAGCCCAAAACTGGACACAGTGGAACACCAAGAGGTAAAAAAAGGCAGAGGCGGGCAGCAGTGTAGCAAAGCAGTGCTGTGTGGCTGCTGGGGAAGGCAAGAGGGCCGAGGAAATGTTTATTAGTTTTGGTCCTGTTTGGAGCTGAGTTGCAATGCATTGGTCCAGCCTGCATGCTCTTAGAAACAAAAGTACTGCTTCATGTGGAAGGATCATCTAATTTGTCCCAGCATCATCACTCAAGCTCTGACAAAACCACATTTTGTTTTAATAATGCATGTGTGATTAATGCTCTTGTTTTGGTCATTAACTAATCACAACAACATGCTGAGGCAGACTATTTTCAGTTTGGTGTGGGGATTTGGGTACCTGTCTCTTAGGTCCCTTCTGAAACCAGATCAGGAACTGTGTATTCAGCCCAAGCAGTAATATCCCAGGCTGGGTTGTTTTGAACAAATCACCTTTTGGCTTGGTACCTTAATTTTGTAAAACAGACTCAGCTGGTGAGGGATCTGGAAATCAAATCTAACTATGAGCAGCTGAGG
The DNA here is from genome assembly GCA_013400475.1 of Tricholaema leucomelas. Lineage (NCBI taxonomy): Eukaryota > Metazoa > Chordata > Aves > Piciformes > Lybiidae > Tricholaema lacrymosa > Tricholaema leucomelas. The sequence goes on from WAAF01020430.1 coordinate 162,367, forward strand.
GAGCTGAGCTTGTTTAAGCTGGAAGAGAAGACGCTGACGGGAGATCTCAGTGTTCTCTACAACTCCCTGAAAGGAGGTTGGAATGAAGTGTGAGTTGGTCTCTTTTCCCTAATATCAGGTGAGAGAATGTGGCCTGAAATTGTGCCAGGGGAGATTTAGGTTGGAGATTAGGAAAATTTTCTTTGCTGGAAGAGTGGTCAGGGATTAGAATGGACTGCCCAGGGAGGTGGTGGAGTCAGCATGCCTGTAGGTGTTCAAGACATGTGTAGGACATGGTTTGATGGCCATGGTGGTGTTAGGTTGATGGTTGGACTCGATGATCCTAGAGGTCTTTTAAATCCAAACAATTTGCTCATTTTCTTGGTTGAATTAACACTATTTTCATCCTTTTGAAGCTTTCTACAGTTGGTGCTTGTGCCAAAGGATTTAGATGCTGTGTTGCTGTCCCCAGAACCGACTCCATGGTAGCAGTTACAACCACCACATCAAGCTGAATTCCAGCACCAAGGTAGGTGTGTCAGCAAGGAGCTGTTTTTTTTCAACTGTGTGGGAACTGATTTGCACTTTCTTCATGTTACTGGTGCCAGATCAGCTTGCATATGCACACTGTATTGTGTATAGTTCTGGAGCCCCCAGCACGAGAAGGATATGGAACTGTTAGAGTGTGACAAAATAAGGCCATGATGATGCTCAGAGGGCTGCAACAGCTCTGCTATGAGGACAGGCTGAGAGAGTTGGGGCTCTGCAGGCCGGAGAAGAGAAGGCTTTAAGGAGACTTCAGAGTGGCCTTCCAGTATCTGAAGGGGGCTACAGGAGGGCTGGGGAGGGACTGTTGATAAAGTCTTGTAATGACAAGACAAGGGGTAATGGGTTTGAACTGGCAGAGGGGAGATTGAAAATGGCTGTTAGGAAAGGGTTGTTTGCAGTGAGGGTGGTGAGACACTGGCACAGGTTGCCCAGGGAAGTTGTGGATCACAGAATCACAGAATGTGACCTATGATCACCTTCTGTGCTTCTGTGCTCCACAACCTCCCTGGAGGTGCTGAAGGCCAGCCTGGATGAGGCTTTGAGCAACCTGTTCTAGTGAGAGGTGTCCCTGCCTATGGCAGAGGGTTGGAACTGGGTGATCCTTGAGCTCCTTTCCAACCTAAACCATTCTATGATTCTGTTCTGTATTTCTGCATTGCTTTAAAGTCAGTTGTAGACCTGCACTCCAGGGCAGGTAGTAGGGCAGTGGTGCTACCAAATCCCAGATGTGTTTGCAGTCATTGCTGCTGTGCATTGGACTTTGTGGGTATCCAAAGAATGAAAACACAGTTCCAGTGCTGAATTAATGGTGGTGCAGGAAAGCCAGTTGCTGAAATATGAGTAATTTCTCACTCTTCTGCTTCTTGGTCATGTTAGGCAAAGCACATTATACATTATAATCTCTGAGTAATAATGTTAATTGCAAGCTGCATGTAATTGGTATGGTTCAAATATCTGCTGTTAATTGTTGCCTGCTATCAGAGTCTTGACTTCTCTGAACAGCCATAGAATTTGATTTTAATTACTTAGTCAATGCAGCCATAAAAGTCCACAAGTGATTTATCAAACACAAAATGCCATACCAGCTCTTGACAAGTTCCCTTCAGCATACTGGGGAAAATAACTTCAGTAAGACCAAAGCAGCACTGTTGTCAAAATATGATAGTCTGAGCCACAGTCATACTGCAGTTTCTGTGTAAGGAGTTTCCTTATTTGACCCAACTCTTGCATATAGAATCCCAGAATGGTTTAGGTTGGAAGGGACCTCAAAGCTCGGCCAGTTCCAACCCTCTGTCATAGGCAGGGACACCTCCCACTAGAACAGGTGGCTCAAGGCTTCATCCAGCCTGGCCTTGAACACCTCCTTGAGCAACCTGTGCCAGTGTCTCACCACCCTCACTGAAAAGAGCTCCTTCCTAACGTCTAGTTTAACTCTTACCCTCTGATAGTTTAAACCCATTCCTCCTCATCCTGTCATTACAAGACCTTGTCACTAGTCCCCTCCCCAGCCTTCCTGTACCTCTTCTTCAGATACTGAAGGGCAAAATGGGCTGCAGCTTGCAGTTTTAAGGGTAGATTAAAGTCTGGCTGGATTCCACAGTATGCGCTGGTTAACTGCAGACAACAGTAAAGCCTTCCAGTTGCAGTGTAAATATGGCATGAAAGTTGATTAAGCAGTTTTATGTTGTTGTCTAAGCCTGCAATCCATCTGGACTAAAATTATCAAAATGAGAAGGGAGTTTTTCAGCAGCAGAATAGTGAGAGTAGATCAGAAACACCACACCTTGAGTACTGTGTCCAGGTCTGGGCTCCTCAATTCAAGAGAGATGTTGAGATACTGGAACATGTCCAGAGAAGGGTGGTGAAGCTGGTGAGGGGCCTGGAATACAGTCCTGTGACGGAGCTGGGGATGTGCAGCCTGCAGAAGAGGAGGCTCAGGGCAGACCTCATTGCTGTCCTCCTGAAGGGAGGCTGCAGACAGGTGGGGTTGGGCTCTTCTGCCAGGCACCCAGCAACAGAAGAAGGGGAAACAATCTCAAGCTGTGGCAGGGCAGGTCTAGGCTGGATGTTAGGAGGAAGTTGTTGAAGCAAAGCCTGAATGAGGCACTTAGTGCCACAGTCTGGTTGACTGGATAGGGCTGTGTGAAAGGTTGGCCTGGATGAGCTTGGAGGTCTCTTCCAGCCTGGTTGACTCTATGACAAAGCAGAAGCTGGCACATTGATGTTCCTAACACAGTGACCAGTAGTTGCTACCTTGCTTCATTTTTCTTTTTCAGTGGGAAACCTCCAAACTGTAGAACTGAGATCACTGCAGAAAGAAGTGTTTAAGATGTCTGAGTGGGGATGGCTGAAGTGTGGTAGAACTTAGAACTCTCCCATCCTGTGGGTTTCTCTGTGTGTGCTCATCATGAGAACTGCACGCTTTCTAAGTCTGAAGTTTGAACAGTCCTGGATCTCTGCTGTCTTTGTTTTGCTGTTTGTGACAGTCTCAGAAACAGGCTCTGTTTGTGGAATTGTTTTGGCTGGAGTCTAGTGGCAGTGTCCCCACCACCTCTTGTCTGTTCCAAGGGACTCTTTGTCAAAAGGGAGTCTCCATCCTCCTGGTAGCCACCCTTTGTGTGCTAGTCCATGGCAATAAGGTCTGCCCTGATCCTTCTCTTCTGGAGGCTGATCAAAGCCCTCTCTCAGCCTCTCCTCACGTGACAGGTAAATATGTTCAATGTAATGCTGCTTTCTAAGGTTGCTTCAAAGTCAAGCTTTGTATTTCTTGAGAAGAAGTCAGGAGTTCTGTTTTCATCTGTTTATTGAATGAGTGCTGGTTCTCTTCATGCAAGGAGGGCTGGTGAGAAAAGAGATACTCTATGATGAAGAGGAGTGGAGAATGCTTTTAGATTGCCTTATAATTTTCAGGAGGAATGAGAGGTAAAATTATATACCCTCAAGAGAAAACATTTGCAGCAAGGGAATTCTGATTCAAGCCTTAACAACAAGGCAGCTGATAGCAGCTATTGTAGACAGATTAATGCCATGTGACTGTGGTGATACACATTTTATTTCAGGAACACTTAAGAAGCATATGCTAATGTTTTGCAAGGGAGAATGATTTTAAAATGTCCTTTGAAATGAGAATCTGTGCAATTGTTTAAAAAGAATGTGTGTTAGCAGCATTTCTTAATTTATATCTCGTCAAGGCCAGATGAGACAATGCTGCTGCTCTGGAAAGGCAAGATACAGATGGCTGCAAAGAAACTCAAATAAACAAAGTGCTTTAGGTCTGGCTATCATTGTGTCCCCAGGCTATCTTTTTCCCTGTCTCCTTCCCTCTGCTGCCTCTGAGTGCAGGTACAGCTTGTTGCACAGCCCATTTAATCTGCTACAGTGCTTGTCAAATCCTGAGGATGTCAGGTTTGCAGAATAAAAACAAATGTGCTTCCATTTTGAGATTCTAACGAGCACAGAACTATTTTGCTGTTTCTTTGTGCAGGAAGAGCTGGTAAAAATTAGTCCTTTCAAATCCTAATTGTTCCAGAGCTAGGATTCAAATAGGACAGCATCTGTTGGTTCAACCCTGCTTCTCTTAGAAGATGTTTTGCACTACAAGTGCTGCTGTTTGCAATTAAATTGCTGTCTTTGAGAGTGATTTCTTCTACAAATGAAGTTGTATCTGTGAGATACAACATCAAGAATGCACGTAGGAGTGATGGCAGAATTGCAGAAAGATTCCTGTCCCTTAGGAGAAGGCAGCATTAGGTTGTTCTGAGCTCTTACTGCATTCCAGAGAGTAAGTTTTGATGAGTGGCGCACGTAAGGCTGAGAGGGAAGTGCACATCTTAGCTGTTGCATCAGTGCACCAAGAGGAGGGTGAAGGCTCACTGCGGCTCTCTGGGCTCATGTTTTTCTGCCTGCTAGAGGAAAAAAGGAGTCACAATTATTATCTAGGCTTTCTTGTAGTGTTTGTTGCATGAACACAGATTTGAAGGACCATTCATTTCCTCTGTGACCACTCTGAAGTTCTGGGGAGGCCTTGTAGTGACAAGAAAGATGGGAAGGGGCTTGTACAAGGGCTGTAGTCACAGTGTGAGGGCCAATGGCTTTGAGCTGGAAGAGGAGAGATTGAGACTGCAGGTGAGGAAGAAATTCTTAGAGTGAAGGTGGTGAGACACTGGAACAGGTTGCCCAAAGAGGTGGTGGAAGCCCCATCTCTGGAAGGTTTTGAGGTCAGATTGGATCTGGCTCTGGGCAACCTGATCTAGTGGAAAGTGTCCCTGCCTAAGGCAGGGGGCTTGGAACTGTATGATCCTTCCAACCCAATTCTGTGATCTTAGCTGCAATGATGATACCACACCAGTTAATACATTTAACTTCTATTCATTATTGTAAGCTTTCATGTAGTGATAATTTTCCTTCCTCTTTCAGCTTCTTGCATCTATAGAGATCAGAGGAGAGATATCTGTACAAAATTATGTTTAGTGGTTGTGCTCTTAACACACATTTCTGTCAAGGCTGCTGGCATATTGATGAGCACCCTCTTATTTAATAGTGATTATAATTGATTTCTCATAACTCTTCATGCCAGGAAATGATTAGAGAATGAGCTATGGCCAGCTTTTTCTTCTGCTGAGAGTTTTTTATAAGGCACTGTAAGATTTGAGTGCAACTGGAGGGTTTCTTAATGCTAGGAAAGCCTGTATGAGAGCAAAAAAAAAAGAGTAAAACATGGTTATTTTAAATGACTCCAGTGACAAAACAGTTAGAAATGAATGCTGCTGTTTGCATGATTGAATTATCTCTAAATGCCAGACTGGGTTAGAAAAGCAGAAACCTTGCAGTCTGGCCCCTCTTTGGCATTGTTTATTTCCTCCTGCATTACAGTTTCTTTACTCTTAATAAGGCCACACTCATCACTGCTCAGATGCTCTCTTCTGTGAAGAGAGGACACTTGAGAGAGAAATGAGAATGCCACAGACTTGGCTGACTAGGCTGGGGACTTTCTCCCTGAGGACTTCAAAGTCCTTTGACACGTTGTCAGTTCTGGAGTGGTGGATATTGGCAGGTTAACCTGCTCTTCAGTGTTGGGAATGGGCAGAGGAAAAGACATCTCTTTGGATGAGGAGCCTGAGGAGGAAAAACACCCTTAGCTCTGTGTCAGTTACTCATCAGTACAAAGTAGGCATGGGCTCGATTTGCTTTGTTCTTAGGTCTTGCAGGTAGCTGTATGCAGAGCTTTTCTCGTGTTGTAGGTTAAAAGCCGTGAAAGAACTGGAGGGGACTCCAGCCTGGGCTTGCCAGGTTCAGTGTTGGCAGTGTGAAGCAGTCTGCTGCAAATGAGATAATAAATGGGGAATCAAACATTTGAATCAAGAGTGTAAACCACAGAGGAAATGCAGAGCAGCAGGCAAAACACGGAACTCTGATCTCTCTTCCTTCCCCCTCGCCTTCTGATGCCCCCAGTCCGGTCTGCCAGACTTCCTTGTCTTTCTTTCCTTTTTGTTGCCTTTTTTGTCCCTCCTTTATTTTCCTGTATTCCACAGCTTGGGAGAATCTAGATTCTTCTTTTGTCTGAGCTCTGCCTTCTGTATTCTGCTGCTGCTCACAATTCCTTCCTTCTCACAGTCGGTTCTTATCGATATTCCGATCCCACCTTCCCACAGCAAGATGTGCTTGACATGGTTATTTACAGCAGAGTTTCACTTGTAAACACACCAAATTTAATTGTTTTCCTTGTTGGCTGTGCTGCCTTTGGAGCAGGACTGCTGTCTAGCTTATAAGCCTAATGCCACGGTGCATCTGACAACATAAATGAGAAAAAAAGGGTATCAAATCTGAGGGGTTTGTTCCACATATCATATGGATCTTGGAGACTTTGAAGTGAAAGAGGTTTCTTCTATTATTTAAAGCCTTAGGAAATAGGATTAGAATTCAGCTTTCCTGCCTCTTTTTCATTTTTAAGAGGGGAAAAAAAATAGGTGGAAGTGGGGAGAGCTCTGCAGCATAGGGAACAAACCCAAAATCTGTTGATGAAAAATTCATTGGCAGGATGTTGAGGAATCGGTCAGCTGCTGGTGTTCAGGTTTGCTTTCCCGCTTTCTTCTATCAGAAAGTATGAAACATGCAAAGCAGTGCTGGCTGAACTGCTGACTTCAGTGGGAGCTGAGGAAGGATCAGAAGAGTCCCACAGGAGAACTCTAGAATAGAATAAAATCAACCAGTTTGGAAGAGACCTCCAAGCTCATCCAGTCCAACCTAGCACCCAGCCCTGGCCAATCAACCAGACCATGGCACTGAGTGCCCCATCCAGGCTTTCCTGCAACACCTCCAGGCACGACTCCACCACCTCCCTGGGCAGCCCATTCCAATGCCAATCACTCTCTGTGGCAACAACTTCCTCCTAACATCCAGCCCAG
>WAAF01020430.1:169419-307133 GCA_013400475.1 Tricholaema leucomelas
CTGATGCAGGCCAGGATGCCATTGGCTCTCTGCCCACCTGGGCACACTGCTGGCTCATCTTCAGCTACTCTCTGCCAGTACCCCCAGGTCCCTCTCTGCCTGGCTGCTCTCAGCCACTCTGTCCCCAGCATGTAGTGAGAGCCATCCAAGTTCATCCAATCCAACCTGTCACCCAGCTCTGTCCAATCGACCAGACCATGGCACTAAGATGGAGTGAAGAATGAAGGTGAAGGGCCTTGCACAGAAGCTTAGTGAGGAATGTCTGAGGGAACCGTGGTGGTTTAGCCTTCAGAAGAGGAGGCTGAGGGGACACCTCATCACCCTCTCCAACTCCCTCAGAGGAGCTTGGATCCAGATGGGCATTGGTCTCTTCTCGTATGCAACAAGAGACAAGACAAGAGGACATGGCCTCAAGTTGTGCCATGGGAGGTTTGGATTTGGTATTAGGGAAAATTCCTTCTCAACAGGAGTTCTTGAGTATTGGAACAAGTTGCCCAGGGAGGTGAGAGGACACAGCCTCAGGCTGCGCCGGGGGAAGTTTAGGCTCGAGGTGAGGAGAAAATTCTTCAGTGAGAGAGTCATTGGCTACTGGAATGGGCTGCCCAGGGAGGTGGTGGAGTCGCCGTCCCTGGAGCTGTTCAAGGCAGGACTGGACGTGGCACTTGGTGCCATGGTCTAGCCTTGAGCTCTGTGGTGAAGGGTTGGACTTGATGATCTGTGAGGTCTCTTCCAACCTTGGTGATACTGTGATACTGTGATACCATGCTGGAGGTGTTTAAAGCCTTGTGCATGTTGTGCTGAGGGATGTGATTTGGTGGCAGCAGTGCAATTGTGAGCTCTAGGTGAGTGGTTGGATTTGATGTTTTCAAAGGTCTCTTCCACCCTCAACAGTTGACTCTGTGCCTCTTCCCCCTTGTCCATTTGCCCTTCCCAAATGGAGGGCAGTGCTGCTGTCCTGTGGTGCTGATGGAGTGCTCTGTACAGCATTGCCACACCACAGGCTTGAGAGAGAGTAAAGCTGTCACCAGCAAGGAGTCCAGAACTGGCCACTTGAGCTTCAAAAGAGAGCAGTCTCTAGCCCATCTGTCAAGAGAGGGATTTATTTAACACAGCAGATGTAAGATCTTAGTAAGTGATGCTAAAATTATCTAGAAGTTACCATGCCAGTGAGCACTTTGCTGTGTCAAATGACCAGTGTCTGCAGTAGCCTGCTGCAAGTCAAAGAGATCCAAAGATCTGACAACCTGTATTGTGCAATAAATACTGATCCTCTTGAACTCTCCAGCTATTCATCAGTTTTCTCATCTGTTAAGCTTATTAAATATATATTAATATGCATAGCCAGGAGCGAGAAGAAGAAATCATTATTCAGTACTGCTTCATAGAATCAGTCAGGGTTGGAAGGGAACACAAGGATCAGCCAGTTCCACCCCCGCTGCCATGGGCAGGGACGCCTCACACTAGAGCAGGCTGCTCACAGCCTCATTCAGCCTTGCCTTAAACACCTCCAGGGATGAGGCTTCCACCACCTCCCTGGGCAACACCTTCCAGCCTCTCATCACCCTCATGCTGAAGAACTTCTTCCTAACCTCCACTCTGAATCTACCCATTTCTAGCTTGGTTCCCTTCCTCCCGGTCCTGTCACTCCCTAACAGACTAAAAAGTCCCTCCCCAGCTTTCCTGTAGCCCCCTTATTGTGGCCTTTCAGTATCTTAAGGCCACCTGTCTGATCATCCTTGTGGCTTCCTACATGTGTGTCAAAAAATGTGTGGTCATGGCACTTTGGGACAAGGTTTAATGACTGTGGTGGTCTGTTGATGGTTGGACTTGATGATCTTGAAGGTCTTTTCCAGCCTGGACAACTCTGACTGTATGATCCATAACATACACATACCTGTATTTCTCATCACAAGATCAGCACCTTCACTTTGTTCTCATTTGCCATGCATGTACCTTTCTGTCTGCCTTTTCAGTATTGGAGACTTATCATAAGGTAAATAGCTCATATATATTTATCATAACCAATAGCTTAAGAACCCATTTCATAAGAAGGACACAGAGCTGTTGGAGTGAGTCTAGAGTAGGGTCACAAAGACAATCCAAAGGCTGGAGCACCTCTGCTATGAGGATAGGCTAAGGGAGTTGTTCAGCCTAGAGAAGAGAAGGCTCCAGGGGGGCCTTAGAGCTGCCTTCCAGTACCTGCAGGAGGGCTGCAGAGAGGCTTTTCATCAAGGTGTCTAGAGAGAGGCCAAGGTGAAATGGTCTGAAGCTGAGGGAGAGCAGGGTTAGACTGGAGCTGAGGAGGAAGTTCTTCAGTACAAGGGTGGTGAGACTCTGGATTAGGTTGCCTGGGGAGGTTGTGGTCCCTTCCAACCTAAGCCGGTCTGTAAGCTGAGCAATGGAGAGCAAGCTGTGGACAAGTTTTCTGTCTCAGCCCCTGTAATTTCCCTGGGTGTATTCTCTCAGTAGGAATAGATGAGGCCTTGAGCAGCTGAGTCTAGATGAGAGGTGTCCCTGTTTATGGTGGGGAGGTTGGTGTCTATGATCTTGCAGGTCCCTTCCAACCTGCAGTGCTATGCGTATTCTGCTGAGGGCCTTGAGGCTGCTTATTCTGGAGAGGACTGAGAGGGGATTTAGTAAATGTTTATAAATCTCTGAGGGCTGGGGGGAGGGGGGGACACACGACAGGCTCTGCTCACTTGCTCCCTGGGATAGGACAAGGAGCAATGGGTGGAAGCTGCAGCACAGGAAGTTCCACCTCAACACAAGGGGGAACCTCTTGACTGTAAGGGTCCCAGAGCACTGGCACAGGCTGCCCAGAGAGGCTGTGGAGTCTCCTTCTCTGGAGCCTTTCAAGGTGTGTCTGGATGTGTTCCCTGTGTGACCTGGGCTAGATTGTATGGTAGGGGGATTGGACTCGATGATCTCTTTGGGTCTCTTCCAACCCCTAACGTCCTGTGAGCCTGTGAAGGCCAGGCTGGATGAGGGCTTGAGCAGCCTGGGCTAGTGGAAGGTGTCCCTGCCTGTGGCAAAGTGGTTGGAACTGGATGATCTTCAAGGTGCCTTCCAACCCAAACCATTCCATGAACATATGAGATGAGCATTTTGAGTTCTGCTGCTGTTGAAGGTTTTTTTGCCAGGTACCTGAAGTAGTTTAAAACGTGAGCCACTGTAACTCCAGAGAAGGCATTCAGACAAATACAAAGATTCAGCAGAACTTCCTGACCTGCGCAAGACTCTTTAAAATATTTGTTCCCCAGATGAAAATGACTTTGTTGGTGCAAATAAGAGTTAACATAAACCATCTCTCTGTCAGGTTTGTTTTTTTCCCTTTTGAGTTGTTTTTAATATGTTCTCGTCTGACCACAACAGTAGTTTAGTGTGAAAATGCAAGTTTTCAAGGGCCAGCTATGGGGTGGGGGAAAGAAATCCTCATTTAATAAATGTTGGAAATTATCAGCATATGAATATCAAGGTCAACAGCAGGACTTGGGAGAAAAAAATAACCATGCTGCAGAGGAATGTTTAGCTTCCTACCATTTGCAGAAGGGCTCAGTGGCAAGTTCATTATTAGGATGAATTTATGTAATCCTGAGGATGTTCAAGGCAATGCACAATCTGAAATGAGTTCAATTTAGTCTGGGTCTTCCATATAGTTCTTACTTAGGGCTATTTTTTTTTTCCTGTGAAGCTGCAGCTAGAAATAACAAGCTGCAAGAGGGAAGGACAAACTTTTATCACTGTTACTGTGTCCTTAATTTAGACATCTCTATAGCTGAGACAATTGTGCTGTAAGAGGTGTTTCTCCTTCTTGAGGAAAGTTGTGTGTGTGTGTATGTATATATATAAAGGAGAGTAAGACAAAGAGAGCAGTGTTGTGTTGTAACTTCTAGCTAGGATCTGTTGTCTTGAGTCCTGGTGCCTTATTGGAATCACTTTTCATCTCCAGTGTAAGGAGAGGATGTCACAGAGGAGACTGTAGCACAGCCAGGCAGAAGGAAATCAGAAGCTGGTGTGAAATGCTGATGAATTGAGGGAAGAGGGTCACAGAATCATAGAATCAGGCAGGTTGGAGGAGACTTCCAAGCTCATCCAGTCCAACCTAGCACCCAACCCTATTCAGTCAGCTAGACCATGGCAGTAAGTGTCTCATCCAGGCTTTGCTTGAACACCTCCAGGGACCTAAACTACCTCCCTGGGCAGCCCATTCCAATGCTAATCACTCTTTCTGTGACGAACTTCCTGCTAACATCCAGCCTAGACCTCCCCTGCCACAACTTGTGACTGTGTCCCCTCGTTCTGTTGTGATGTTACCAAAGGTCTGTGAAGGTTGTGGAACTGGCCTCTGTATCTGACCTTCATACCCATTATAGGCTGTCCCTGCTTAAATAGAGGTCATGGTAATATTACTTTGGCTGTTCAGTGCTTATTATAGTCTGTTCTATTAGCTTTGTGTCTGTGAAACAGACTGAAGGCTCTGAGTTGTCTTTATAAATTAGCTTTTGGTTTTCATTCTCCTTAATAACAATGACTGTGGAAGTTTGTTTCTATGGTAATGTTTGTGATGCTGCTGCTGCTTTTATTTTGGCTAAAATTCTGGAGTGCTTGTATGGATAAACCCTTTCAGAATCCCACGTGAGACTTTTCTGCATGGAGATCACAAGATTTGCTTCCAGAGGATGAAATGAGAAGAGCATCAGAGCCATTGTCATGCAAAATTATTGTTTGACAGAACTAATGAGGAGGTCAGAGAAATTTACTCGAAGTGCTTGGAGAATGAATTGATCAAAGGATGGCTTCAAGAAGGATGATTTCCCCCCCACCTCCCCCCTTCTTCTTAATGTAAAACTCTTTAGAAAGGCATATCCATCACTGATTTCACAACAGGGATTTTTCCCTGTACCCTAGGAGATATGAATTGAATCACCACTCTGGCAGAGGGCACAGATTAGGCAGGAAGCAGCCAAGGAGCTGTGGAAAACATTGGAGCTAAAATTGGTTTGGAAGACAATATTGCCTCTGCTATTTCCAGCCTCCACAGACCTTCTCAGGACCATTTCCAGGGAAGGGACAAAACTACCTCTGCAGCCACAGCATGGATGTTCCTAGAGATACTGTGAAGAGATGATTTCTTGTGGGCTTTTTGAAAGTCTGGCAATTTGCATGATAAAGTCATTACTTAGAAGAAAAACTAGTGAAAAGTTCTGAGCCCCTCAATTCAAGAGAGATGTTGAGGTGCTGGAAGGTGTCCAGAGAAGGGCAGCAAGGCTGGGGAGGGGCCTGGAGCACAGCCCTGTGAGGAGAGGCTGAGGGAGCTGGGGGTGTGCAGCCTGCAGAAGAGGAGGCTCAGGGCAGAGCTCATTGCTGTCTACAACTACCTGAAGGGAGGCTGTAGCCAGGTGGGGTTGGGCTCTTCTGCCAGGCAACCAGCAACAGGACAAGGGGACACAGCCTCAAGTTGTGCCAGGGAAGGTGTAGGCTGGATGTTAGGAGGAAGTTGTTGTCAGAGAGAGTGATTGGCATTGGAATGGGCTGCCCAGGGAGGTGGTGGAGTCACTGTGCCTGGAGGTGTTGAAGCAAAGCCTGGCTGGGGCACTTAGTGCCATGGTCTGGTTGACTGGCTAGGGCTGGGTGCTAGGTTGGACTGGATGAACTTGGAGGTCTCTTACAGCCTGGTTTATTCTAGGAATGGTCAATGTGACCTGCTTTTCCGCCCTGACATGCAGTTAGGAGCACTTTAATCCCTACTCTGTATGTCCCATTTCACTGAGCCTTTGACATTCCTGGGCTTAGAAAAGGGACTGAAGAGTTGCAGACATTCATTTCTTTGCACTTATGTTCCATCATTGGTATCAGCTCATGGAAGCCTGGAATGGGTTGCCCAAGGAGGTGGTTGATACCCCATCCCTGGAGGTGTTTAAGGCCAGGCTGGATGAGACTCTGGCCAGCCTGATCTAGGGTAGGGTGTTGCTGCCTATGGCAGGGGCTTTGGAACTGGAAGATCTTTTTAGAACCAGTCAGGGTTGGAAGGGACTATGATTCTAAGTCATGGAAGAGATAACAGTGCTCAAGAATAAATGCATCTTAGTAGCTGTGCTGCTGGGGATTTTACAAATGCTGATAGTCAGTTTCATGATGGAACACAGCTGAAAGACTTCTGAGCTTCTTCCTCATTTTCATTAGCACACAGTGTTTGTATTCTGTGGCAAATTCATGAGCTGGTGCTCCAACCTAAACTATGTGACATTAAAAACAGTGCCATTTGCACTTGCACTCTCTAGGCACTCCAAAGCTATGCTTAGAATTATTCTAAGTTGTGGTCTGCTTTTGAGAAGCAAAAAACCCTTTTATATTGCTTGTCTCTAATAGTGAGAGGATGAGACTGTTGTTACAGACGAAACAGCCCTTAAACAAGTGGGTAGTTCTTGTTCATTTACCTCTGTGGGACTACTTTGTAAGTTAGTAAGCTTGGTTTTTCCTAGTTGGGATCTGTGAGTGTTGGGGAGGGGTTTACTTTGGTTTTGGTTTGGTGGTTTTATTGTTTGCAGAAGCCATCCACACTTCCACCCAGTGACAGAACAAGAGGACACAGTCTCAAGCTGTGCCAGGGCAAGTTTAGGCTGGAGGTGAGAAAGAAACTCTTCACAGCAAGAGTGAGTGGCTTTGGGATGGGCTGCGTGGGGAGGTGGTGGAGTCCCCATCCCTGGAGATGTTTAAGAGGAGGCTGCATGAGGCACTTAGTGCCGTGGGTTAGTTAATTCAAAGGTTAGGTAAGTTCAAGATTTAGGTGATAGATTTGGCTTCAGGTCTCTTCTAACATGGTTAATTCTGTGGTGCCAGCTGAGTTATCACCATCTCTTTCTCCCAGAGTTAATTATTGAAGTCTACTTCTGCCTGGACATCTGGTGGAAAAGCAGAGGCTCCTATGGACCACTGCTAGACACTCTGATCTTACAAACTTCCTCAAATAGTTTCTAGGTTTGACAATGAAAGATGTAAAGCTGAAGTGAATTTTGTGTCAGCTGTCACAGTCCCATTACTTCATATGGATTGTGATGATATACATCAGCTGAAGATCAGGTGCCTAGGTGAGGAAAGGAACTGGGGGATGGAGTGGGGAGGAGAAAAGACTTAACAACTAAACAGCTTTTGAAGTGGGTAGCTGTGGGTAAATTCTGCTTTTTGCAGTTGCACAAAATCCCAGATGTCCTGACTTGACTCCTGTGGGTGGAGAACGAAAGATCTGGTCTTGCATGGGTTTGGGAAGTCCTTGTCTGGCTTTGGAAAGACACTGTCTCCTCTAATGATTTTGCAAGTGAGAAGGCAAGTCTTTGATCACATTGGGTGATTCTGTGCTCCACAACCTCCCTGGAGGTGTTCAAGGCCAGGTTGGAGGAGGCCTTAAGCAACCTGTTCTAGTGGAAGGTGTCCCTGCCTATGGCAGGGGTTGGATCCAGATGAGCTTTGAGGTCCCTTCCAACCTAAACCATTCTGTGGTTCTATGATAGTGCATCAAAGATGTTTGGAGGCTGCGTGGGTCAGATATGTTTGAGTTTGATCTGTGTCTGTGGTATGTAGGCAAAGCAATGTGAGTTTTGCCCTTGCCTGATGGGTCAAGCAGAGCTGGCAAGGTATTCCTGTTTGCAGTCTATAAATACCCCCTAATCTATATGTCCTGTGCGTCACCCTGCTTGTGTCACCTCTACCTCCCCTCCCCACTTCATGCATGCTATATATAGTGTTTGCAATGCAGGGAGGAAAAAAATGCTGGATGTGGCAAGTGCAGAGCTATTTTTAAGTGCTGTGAACGTAGTATTGACTTCTGCAGATTACAGAAACAAGGAGATTTCAGCAACAAGAAAGCAAGCAGATCCTTTGGCTAGTTCTAAGCTAACTTTTTAGCTCTTTAAGTGCAGGCTTCTACTGCTGCAGCATATTTGTGGAGATGGTGATAATGGGGGTAAAAGACATTGAATAGCTGGCAGAGATGGTTTACTGGTAGTGCAAGAAATCTTGGGTAGCACACCCAGCAATCATAGAATTGTATTCACAGAATGGATTTGGTTTGAAAGGACTTGGAAGATCATCCAATTGCAGCCTGCCTGCCATGGACAGAGGCATCTACTAGACTGGGTTGCTAAGGGCCTCATCCAACCTGGTTCTGATGACTTGCATGGAGAGGGCATCCTATGGCCTCCCTGGGTGACCTGTTGCAGTGTTTCACCACCCTCACTGCAAATTTCTTCCTCATGTCCAGTCTAAATCTGCCCCCCTCTTGTTTATGCTCAGTTTCTTCACATCTCTCACCTATACAACAGGACAAAGCTGAAATACATCTAAGAAACTGTCCCCAATCTACTTAAGAGTTTGGCTGGAGCACCATAAAAGTAAATGAATACAATGCAGATAGAGGCTCCCTGAAAGGTTTACAATGGATCACGGGATCCAGCTCATGAAAGTTTACAAAGGAGTAAGCCACAATGGAGTAACTTCTCTTTATTCACCACTGGAGTGTCTAAGTGCAGTTATTCTGGGGTCAGTTCCTACAGGGTTTTCAGGAATTCAGATTATAATTATTAGAGTTCTCACCATGATTAGGATTTTTGAGTAGAGAAGATTGTCATAGAATCGTAGAACCAGCGAGGCTGGAAGAGACCTCCAAGCTCATCCAGCTCAACCTAGCACCTAGTCCTGGCCAATCAACCGACCATGGCACTAAGTGCCCCAGCCAAGCTTTTTTGAACACCTCCAAAGACTGTTTCCATCACCTCCCTGGGCAGCCCATTCCAATGCCAATCGCTCTCTCTGCCAACAACTTCCTCCTATAATCCAGCCTAGACCTCCCCTGCCACAACTTGAGACTGTGTCCCCATGTTCTGTTGCTGCTTGCCTGGCAGAAGAGCCCAATCCCACCTGGCTACAGCCTCCCTTCAGGTAGTTGTAGCAAGCGGTGAGATCTGCCCTGAGCCTCCTCTTCCCCATGCTGCACACCCCCAGCTCCTCTGGCTGAGCCTCTCCTCACAGGGCTGTACTCCAGGCCCCTCCCCAGCCTTGCTGCCCTTCTCTCAACACCTTCCAGCACTTCAGCATCTCTCTTGAATTGAGAGGTCCAGAGCTGGACACAGCATTCGAGGTGTGGCCAGAGCAGTGCTGAGTACAGGAGCAGAATAACCTCCCTGGTCCTGCTGGCCACACTGTTCCTGAGCCAACCCAGGATGTCATTGGCTCTGCTGCCCACCTGGGCACACTGCTGCCTCATCTTCAGGTAGTATCTGCCAGCACCTCCAGGTCCCTCTCTGCCTGGCTGCTCTCAGCCACTCTGTCCCCAGCCTATCCCTGCTAATGGAGCTAACCACAGTGACATCCACCCCTTTGTCAGGGCGGGAGTGTTGCTTGTAGGGGTAGAGTCTGCACATCCTCAAGCACAAGCCCTACGAGGAAAGGCTGAGGCAGCTGGGATTGTTTAGCCTGGAGAAGAGGAGGCTCAGGGCAGACCTTATTGCTGTCTACAACTACCTGAGGGGTGGTTGTGGCCAGGGGGAGGTTGCTCTCTTCTCTCAGGTGGCCAGCGCCAGAACAAGAGGACACAGCCTCAGGCTGCACCGGGGGAAGTTTAGGCTCGAGGTGAGGAGAAAGTTCTTCAGTGAGAGAGTCATTGGACACTGGAATGGGCTGCCCAGGGAGGTGGTGGAGTCGCCGTCCCTGGAGCTGTTCAAGGCAGGATTGGACGTGGCACTTGGTGCCATGGTCTAGCCTTGAGCTCTGTGGTAACGGCTTGGACTTGATGATCTGTGAGGTCTCTTCCAACCTTGGTGATACTGTGAGACTGTGATACTGTGATCCTGGATGTCTGTCACCTAACCAAACCAGCCATCTTCCGCTCATGCTGCTTTGCTTCCCCACTCATGCTTGGGCACTAGAACAGTCACTCCTGTCAAGATACGCTCCACAAAGCCCTTTTTGTCAGATGGTTGTGTTTGTGAATGTGATGACAACTGGTGCTTGTGTATGTTTGTCAGACACATGCTTCTGCTCATAAGTAGCCCAGACACCCTTGGGGGCTATCAGAAACAAAGCAGTTTTCCTTTCTCCCGTTTGAACTTGGTTTTCAAGTGCTGCCTGTATAAGCCATGGTACTTGCAAAGATGATTCAGTTTGTAGGAGGTATGCCAGCTCAAAATGAGTAAGAGGAGAGTCACTCTTTCCCCATGTCCTTACACTTTGTTAAATTAGGACATTCCTGATGTTATAGGACAAGTGAAGGTAATGTTGTGCAACAACTGCCTGCAAATTCTGCCTGTTGTTGTAGGCTTTCTATGGCTTCTCTTTTGGAGTGTGGAGCTGTTTGTATGTACCTCGAGATAGTTCAGACCTGGAGCTCCTGCACAAATTCCAGTGTTTCACCATTTGTTTCTTTCTCTTACTGCTTTGAATTGGAGTTTATTTCCTCACACCAGAAAGCTCCTGAAACCTTTTCTGAAAGAACAGAACATCTGCTTGTGGCAACCTTTAGTTGGTTTTTAATTAGGTCCTCTACCTGGACCTGAGTAAGGCACTTGACTCTGTCCCACATGACATCCTGGCCACCACGCTGGAAACACACAGAGCGGATGGGTGGAGCACTGCTGGGTAAGGAATTGGCTGAATGGTGGCAGACAGAGTGGTGATCAAGGGCACAGTGTCACCTGGAGACCAGTGCCAAGTGATCCCTCGGGGGTCAGTGCTGGCACCAGTGCTGTTTGACATCTTTATCAATGGTAAGGACAGAGGACTCGGTGCACCCTCAGCAAGTGTGCAGATGGCACCAAGCTGTGTGGCACAGTCGACTTAGTAGAGGACAGGGATCCATCCAGAGGGACCTGCACAGGCTGCAGAGCTGTGCCCAGGCCAACCTCATGACATTCAAAAAGGCCAAGTGTAAGGTCCTGCACCTGAGTGGGCACAGTCCCAAGCACAGCTCCAGGCTGGGTGGGGAATGGCTGAGAGCAGCCCTGAGGACAAGGCCCTGGGGGTCTGGGCTGATGAAAAGCTCAACAGGAGCCTGCAATGTGAGAGCAGCCCAGACAGCAACCCTGTGCTGGGCTGCAGCAAGAGCAGTGTGGGCAGCAGGGCAAGGGAGGGGATTCTGCCCCTTGGCTCTGCTCTCCTCAGACCCCACCTGGAGTCCTGTGTGCAGTTCTGGAGCCCCCAACACAACAGGGACATGGAAGTGTTGGAGCCAGTCCAGAGGAGGCCGCCAAGATGCTCAGAGGGCTGCAGCAACTCTGCTGTGAGGACAGGCTGAGAGAGTTGGGGCTCTGCAGCCTGGAGAAGAGAAGGCTTCCAGGAGACCTTGGAGTGACCTTCCAGTATCTGCAGGGGGCTACAGGAGGGCTGTGGAGGGACTACTGACAAGGTCTTGTAATGACAGGATGAGGAGTAATGGGTTTAAACTGGCAGAGTGGAGATTCAAACTGGATGTTAGGAAGAAGTTCTGTACAGTGAGGGTGGTGAGACACTGGCACAGGTTGCCCAGGGAGGTTGTGGAGCACAGAATCACAGAATGCGATCTTTGATCCACAACCTCCTTGGAGGTGTTCAGGGCCTGGTTGGATGAGGCCTTGAGTGACCTGTTCTAGTGGGAAGTCTCCCTGCCTATGGCAAGGGGCTGGAACTGGCTGAGCTTTGAGTTTTCTTCCAACCTAAGCCATTCTGTGACTGGAGCAGAGCTGTGTTTGTAAGGTTGAACTATTGTAGTTTGTTCTTTATAAATATTGATGAATTTCATAATAAATATCATTACAATACATAATCTGCCTGACCTCTTAGGAGGAGGACTAACAAATTGGGCAGAGGACATGCTGGGCAGCCAGCCTGCCTGCTTTCCTGCCAGCCTGCCTGGCTCCTAGGCAAGCTTCCAAGCTCTCTATCTGCCAGCCCTCTAGCTAGCCTGCCTGCTTTCCATCAGAAGTTTATTGGAATAAGCATTCTCACAGAACATTTTGATCCAGAAAATCAGCAGTTTCTGATGGGAAATTGTTCATCAGAAGAGTCTGAGTCTGCTCTATGAAGAACATAAGTCTCCGAAATCGTTAGTCTTGAATGGAAGTGTTGCCAAACAAGTGGATGCGATCGCCTTGGCTGCCTGGGAGGCTCATTCCCTGTGTCTCTCTAATAGCTCTTGCTTTGCTTTTTAACACCCCCTGGAAGGGAGTAAAAGTTAATTAAAGTGGGTATTGCTCTGTGTTTGCAGTCTGCTGCCATTGAAACAAGCATGGAAAGGGTTCAGCGAGAGGCAGTTCAGAGTCGGCTGAACTCAGAGGTGTCAGGAAAACATCTGTACTTTGCTGGCTGAGCTATCAGTCTAATTAGGCTGTGGGATGAGAAAAGATTGCACACTTCATAGAGAAGTGGAATACTGTTGCGTGGATGGCCTGGACATTTCCAGGCATCACTTGCATAAAGCTATCAGCCTAATTGAAATGTAGTTCAGACCTCGATGCAGCTCCCTCTGCTGTAACCCTTCTGTCTTTGCACTGGTGTCAGTGTGAGTCTGACTTGGGAAGGCTCACGTTTCAGGACACATGCAGACAGATGTGGCAGGTGATAGAAAAACTCGAATCCTGAATATTTAGCTTTAAAGAGATGGTCTTTTAGAAGTGTTAGCCTCGTTTTACACCGTTGCAGACATCCATGTTTAAATGCTCTTCTGAATCTTTGATTAGGACATGAGCCACTGAAGAACTTGCTCTGAAAACTGCCTGACAAGTTTTTGGGTGCTGAAAGCACCTTAGACTTTGATACTGTGCCAGAGGACTCCATTAAACAGCAAACCCTCTTTTCTCCTCCTCGTATATTCCTTTCCATCCCAAAATGTGATGTGAGACTTTGATGAGGTATCACAAAAACAGTGACTGCTTCATTTTGGCATGATTTTGAAAAACCTCATCAATTTCCAGTGAATCAAATGCCCTTTTCTGCTCAGCATCTCTGAGACTGAAGAAGACTTCAATCAGATCTGCTTTTCACAGCAGAAAATGCCACTGACATCTCTGTCCCCAGCACAAGAAGGGCACAGTGGTGTTGTAGGGAGTCCAGAAGATGCCATAAAGATGATCCAAGGGCTGCAGCACCTCTGCTGTCAGGACAGACAGAGGGAGCTGGGGGTGTGCTCTGTGTGGAGAGGAGAAGGCTTTAGGGGGACCTTAGAACTGCCTTCCAGCACCTGAAGGGGTGGATTCTCCAGGAGGCTGCAGAGGGACTTTTCTTCAGGGTGTCTGGAGACAGGACAAGGGGGCAAGGTTTGAAGGCGAGGAAGAGTAGGATTAGACTGGGGCTAAAGAAGAACTTGGTGAGACTCTGGAATAGGCTGCCCAGGCTGGTTGTGGATGCCACCTGTTGTGGAGGTGTTCATGTCCAGGTTGGATGAGGGCTTTAGCAGCTGAGTCTAGTTGAGAGGTGTCCCTGCTCCTAGCTGGGACATTGGAGCAGATAGGCTATGAGGTCCCTTCCAACCTGAGCTGTTCTAAGATTCTGTAATCGAGCATCCTCAAACTAATCAGAAGCTACAAGGTTTGAAGCAAGGAGAAAGGAGGAAATAATAGGAACTCGTGAGCATGTTGGAATAAGCTGCATCTTGTGCCAGTCAGGGTAAGCAGAGTAGCTGAGGAGCATGAAGGTCAATAACTTTTTTACCATAAAAATCTCCAGTGTTCATTTGGGTGCAGGAGTCTGCTGAAGCCTTCTGAAGAGCAACACAAGCTCCTTCTGTGGCATGAAGCTTTTTCCCTCCCTCGTGTCTCAGACTTGCTGTGAATGAAATTTCAGATCAGCTTTCTTCTTTGTCTGCAACCTGAACTGAAGGTTTGGGCCTTTGACAGACACCAATTATTGCTTAAGTTACAGAAGTAGAAGTATTCTCTAGGAGGTCCAAGGGGTTCTGAAGGAGCATCTGCTACTATTACAATGATAAGATGTATCAGTAAGGTAGCCAGAGACACTGGGAGCTGAAAAGCTCTTCTTTCACCCCAGAATGTCAGCTTCCAAACTGTTCATGAGAAATCCACTTACACAGCTGGAAACTCTTTGTAAGCAAAGATTTCAGCATCATATGAGCCTCTTCATAGCAACATGGGTGATGGACTAGATACTTCCAGATTAGTTCTTGTGCTGCTGGAGTGGCTTAGTTTTTTCAGGCATTGACAGTTGTCTAGGTTCTTCTTTGCCTTGTTTGTTTCTCCCCATTTTTAGGCTGCTGTTGACTCATAAAGAGGAAGAGAGCTGAAATAAGCCAAAAGGGCTGTAAGCTCTGTATGTGTGTGCCTGTGTTTGTATTCAAGGAGACTGCATTTGCAGGAAGGACTATGTCTAATATTTCATCGAATCAGCCAGGTTGGAAGAGACCTCCAAGCTCAGCCAGTCCAACCTAGCACCCAGCCCTAGCCAGTCAACCAGACCATGGCACTAAGTGCCTCATCCAGGCTTTGCTTCAACACCTCCAGGGACAGTGACTCCACCACCTCCCTGGGCAGCCCATTCCAATGCCAATCACTCTCTCTGCCAACAGCTTCCTCCTAACATCCAGCCTAGACCTGCCCTGGCACAGCTTGAGACTGTGTCCCCTTGTTCTGTTGCTGGTTGCCTGGCAGAAGAGCCCAACCCCACCTGGCTACAGCCTCCCTTCAGGTAGTTATAGAGAGCAATGAGGTCTGCCCTGAGCTTCCTCTTCTGCAGGCTGCACACCCCCATCTCACTCAGCCTCTCCTCCTTACATATCCTTTTGTTTACTATTGGATGGAAAACTGAGTAAGACTGGCAAAGGCTATTTTACTCCACAGTTCAAAGGTTGAGACAGGAGGAGGTGGAAATTATCCATTCTCCATACAATAAGCCAGATGCCTGCTTTTAGAAGTAGAAGCTTTGCCAAAGAATTGACATTGCAATTATTCCTCAGTTGTGCTCTCTTTGTCTACCCAACAGCAGATATTATTTATAAACCTTCTAATGCAGCTAACTGTAGCCACTTCATTATTACAATGAGCACTTAATGTTGTTGAGGAGTAGTGTGATGGTTCTACCATAACAATGCCATGGGAAGTGACTACCTTTGTATATATTCTGGTGAGGATGCTTTTATTTGACTCTGTTACAGGCATTTAACTGTTTTTCCCCCAGAAGTTTAGTGGTGAAGCATCTAATGTGAAAACTTTTAAGTCTTATTGCTGTAAGCATTGTGCGTATTAATCGTTGAATGTTTAAATAGGTGAGGCACTTAGGGCCATGGTCTAGTTAATTGGACAGGGCTGGGTGCTAAGTTGGACTGGATGATCTTGGAGGTCTCTTCCAACCTGGCTGATCCTATGCAATGCCTCCCATTCCAGTGTGACCACTCTGCTGCTGCTGTGAATGCAGAGTTGAGGCACAGTGTTCAGGCTATGAATAAAGTTGATCCGTGGAAATAATATGTTAGGTTTTGATTGCATCAGTGAAAGAATCACTTAGAATACAGCTGTACTGGTGTGAAAATGAAGTTAAGATGATGCCATATTTTGGCTGGGCTTTGTGCCACCTGGGCTAGAGAAATGTGTCCCTGCCTGTGGCAGGAGGGTTGGAACTAGGTGATCTTTAAGGTCCCTTCCAACCCAAAGCAGTCTCTGGTTCTATGATTCTGAAGTGTTTCCTTCATGGCCCTTGTAAAAGCTTCTCCACTCAGGAGTTATTTTAGAATAACTAATTAGGACAGGGAGCAGCCAAGGTAAGACAGGCCAAGGGTAGAACCAGCCTAGAGTGGCTTTTACACTACTGCTGCACTATTCAGCCTCAATCACAATGAATTTTAAGCTGCTGAGAAAGTAATACTTGAAGCCCTATGAGGAGAGGCTGAAGGACTTGGGAAAGAGGAGGCTCAAGGCAGAGCTCATTGCTGTCTACAACTACCTAAAGGGAGGCTGTAGCCAGGTGGGGTTGGTCTCTTCTCCCAGGCAAGCAGCAATAGAACAAGGGGACACAATCTCAAGTTGTGCCAGGGGAGGTATAGGCTGGATGTTAGTACTGGATAATCTTGGAGGTCTCTTCCAACCTGGTTGAGTCTATAAGAGTCAAGCCCATTTTGTACAGCTGGCATTCAAGTGAAATACAGTTCTTAGTTAGAATAATTACAGTTTCTATCCTATGAAGAATTAGAATAATGGAATTGCTGGGACAGGAAAAGCCTTCTATGATCACTGAGTGCAGCCACCAACCTAAGGCTGCCCTGGCCATTAAACCATGTCCCCAGCTGCCATGGTGTGATGGTTTGGGAGTTAGCTCCCCCTGCCACACACTTATGAAATCACCCAGACTAGACTCAGCCAGCCAGAAGTTAAGGAATGAAGCTATATTTACAGCTTAGCACAATATACGAGCAGATATATACACAAATATTTACAGCTGTGTGCAAGTTGGAAGTAATACAGAAACACAAAATCTCTCCCCAAAACAGATTGCCAGGAGGCTCTGGACCCAAACCTCCTCCCCCTCTACCTACACTTTTCCTCCCTTCAGAAATAACCAGATCAGTTCCCATATATATCACATGATAAATCTGGAGACATCGAGGTGAGATGTCAAAAAGACAGCAAAGAAGTTAGAGGAAAAAGGGTTAGATTGGACTAAAGAGTTAAGGCAGTAGCAGCCACACACACAGAACACCAGAGAGGAGGAACAGAGCTGAGAAGTGTGAGAATCACACACAGAATACCTCTGGTTGGAAGAGACCTTCAAGATCATCTGGTCCAACCTTTAACCCAGTAGTGCAGGATCAGTGAGTGTCTTACCTCTGTTTTGTGTAGTTGCATTTCTCAGCAGAAGAATGAGTGATACAGGGTACTGCTGTGGGTTTTTTTCTTTCTTATCACAGCTAAGGATTTAATTACTCTCAGGAAAATATTCCAGTTAGCCAGCACACATGACCATGAATTTCCTGAACATTTCCAGGGATGGTGACTCCTCCACCACCTCCCTGGGCAGCCTGTTCCAATCCCTGACTGCTCTTGCAGCAAAGAAATTGTTCCTAATATCCATTCTCAGCCTCCCCTGGCACAATTTCAGGCCATTTCCTCTTGTGTGTGACTTTAACAAATACAGAGGACAGCACAGCTGAGTGCCAGGTACTATTGATCATGCAGAGACCAAGTGAAATAACTCATTTTTTTTATTTCTCTGAGGTCTGAGCCGAAACTGTTTGTGCTACAAGTCCCACACTGCTTTCAATACCCTTACAAAGCACAATGTCTTGCTAAACTTCAGCTTGCAGCTTGTCTAAGAAGCAGCATCCTTCACACAGTGCAGCACACCAGGAGCAAATTTGCTCTTCTCCATGATCTCCCTGCATCATTTCTGCCCCTGTGGATTTTTTTCTGTTCACACCTCACGACAGCTTTTTCCTCCTCAATTGCCTTTCTTATTTGACGACTGCTGTACTGAATTGGCACCACCAGGCTTCCTCAGACCACTGTGTCTCTTTAAACAGTTCTTACCATCCCCCCACCTAAAGACCCTCCCCTGACAGCGACAGCTTTGTCCCCAGACAAAAGGTTTGTTCGGTTCTTCAGAGGGGAAGGAAAATTTGCAAGGAGATTGCCTGATTGGGGGGACTTGGTTGTTGAACCTAACTGAAATTACATGTGTTGCTAATGAGACAAAAGTAGGACACAAATTATTCCCATTACAGGTAATTTGGAAATAATTAGTGAAAGATAAACATTTAGCCCAGTGGCCAGGTTTGGCCTCTAGTTAGCTGTGGTGCTCTTTAGCACATGGGACTTTTGGAGGTGCAAATGAGGCTTTGTAGTAGTGTAACACATTATTTTATAAATGCACTGTAAGCTCTGACAGCAAGGGGGAAAAAAACAAACTAAAATCTGTGTACTGACCTGTTGAATAAAAGGGAGGATTCATAGAACCAGTCAGGGTTGGAAGGGACCACAAGGATCAGCCACTTCAAACCTCCCTGCCAATGGCCAGGGACACCTCACACTAGATCAGGCTGCCCACAGCCTCATCCAGCCTGGCCTTAAACACCTCCAGGGATGGAGCTTCCACCACTTCCCTTGACAACCCTTTCCAGGCTCTCACTACCCTCGTGCTGATCAACTTCTTCCTGACTTCCAGTCTGAATCTCTCCATTTCTAGCTTTGTTCCATTCCTCCCAGTCCTGTCACTACCTGACAGCCTAACAGGTCCCTCCCCAGCTTTCTTGTAGCCCCCTTAAGATACTGAAAGGCAACAGTAAGGTCATCTGCAGTAGAGTCTTAAAGTGAGACCTGAGACAAGATTTCAACATGGGAAGAACATGGAGCTGGTCCAGAGGAGTGCTACAGGATGATCAGGAGGCAGGAGCACCTCTGCTATAAGGAGAGGCTGAGAGAGTGGGGGCTGCTCAGCCTGGAGACGAGAAGGCTCCAGGGAGACCAAATAGCAGCCTGCCAGTACCTGAAGGGGGCTACAAATAAGATAGAGACTGTTTGCAAAGGCCTACAGGGACAGGATGAGGGCAATGGCTTCAAACTAGAGCAGAGCAGATTTAGACTAGATATGAGGAATGAGTTCTGCACCATGAGGTTGCTGGAACACTGCGACAGGTTGCTCAGGTAGGTGGATGGGGCCCCATCCCTGGAGATACTAAAGGTGAGGCTGAACAAGGCTCTGAGCAAGCTGCTCTAGTGGAGGATGTCCCTCTTGACTGTGGAGGGGGTTGGACTGGGTGAGTTTTGGAGGTCCCTTCCAACTCAGACCGTTCTGATTCAGAAATATGTGTGTGTATAAAAGCATGCTCATGAAAAGAATGAGGAGCAAGTGTTAAATACATCCTTCATTTTGTAAAGGTTCCTTTGGTCTCCATACAAAAATGAATAGCTGCAGGAGTGTGAGTTTGCCTCTTCTGGAGAACTGAAATCTAAATCTATTGAAATTAACAGAATTCCAAAGCAGATGCAAACAGCTCTGGCAGAACAGGCCCTGTGCATTTGGAATCTGCAGTCAAACTGCTGTGATAATAAATCATAGATGTTTAGAGGGGAGTTTCAAATTGGCTCACTGGAATCTGAGTCATTGGCTAAGTCCTAAAGAGAAGATTAATAGGAAGGACTGTAGGATTCAGCCTAATTAGTTAATTTTGAAGCAGAGAGTGAATATAGGCACTGAATGGTAGGAGGCCTTGCCACAAGCTGACCGAAAAGAGGTGTGTTGATGTTTTCCTTGACATGATCCTCCTGTATAGGAGGTGAGTGCTTCAGCTAAGGGAACTTTAGATACAGTTGTTATAGGATCACAGAACAGCTCAGGTTGGAAGGGACCTCAGAGCTCCTCAGCTTCAACCTCCCTGCCATGGCTAGGGACACTTCTCAACTAGACTTAACTGCTAAAGGCTTCATACAGCCTGGCCTTGAACACCTCCACAAAGGAGGCAGCCACAGCCTGTCTGGGCAGCAATAGAACAAGGGGACACAGTCTCAAGTTGTGCTGGGGGAGGTCTCGGCTGGATGTTAGGAGGAATTTCTTGATGGAGAGTGTGATTTGCCAGGTGGTAGAATTGCTGACCCTGATGGTGTTCAGAAGAAGCCTGGATGAGGCATTTTGTGCCATGGTCTGGTTAATTGGACAGGGCTGGGTGTTAGGTTGGACTGGATGAGCTTGGAGGTCTCTTCCAACCTGGTTGATTCTATGATTCTTGGCCATGCTGCTTTGGATGCAGCGCAGGATGCGATGCGTTAAATGTTCTGTATCCATATCCTGATGTTCACAGACAGTCTAAGGCATTGTAGTAACACAAATGAAATAAAATCTCTCCAGTATCTCATAAAAAAACCCTCACCTTTGTTTGTGCTGCTACACAGGTGTTCAAGAAACATGTGGCCATGGCACTTGGTGACATGCTTTAGTGGTCGTGGTGGTGTTGGGTTGATGGTTGGACTGGATGACCTCGGAGGGCTTTTCCAACTGAAACACTTCTGTGCTTCTGTGTACCTACAGCAGCCTGCAGTGTGGCCGGACCCTGGGATAAGGGGAGCGTGTGCCAAGCACCAAAACAATAGTTAAACTCTTTCCTTTCCCCTCCCAGAACACAAAAGCTAAGAGAGCAGATTGAGTGACTGAATGTTAACAAAACAAAGCTCTTAGAAATAATTGCATTTTTCATATTGTGATTCATTTCAATTTCATGAGTCTCAAAACACCACTTCTCAAGTGATTAATGTTTTCTCCATTGATTGCAGCTGTGCTTGAGTGAAGGTCTTTCTTCATAGCTTTAAATACAGGAATATTTAAAGGGTCATAAGATTGATGGTCTATCATTGAGGAGCTTTTCCATAGCTGTGCAGGGAAGCAGGTAGAAGGTAAAAGCAAGTTGTGTCTTAATCCAAAAGGAGGCTCAGGAGTGACCTCATTGCTGTCTACAAATACCTGAAGGGAGGCTGTAGCCAGGTGGGGTTGGTCTCTTCTGCCAGGCAACCAGCAACAGAACAAGGGGACACAGTCTCAAGCTGTGCCAGGGCAGGTCTAGGCTGGATGTTAGGAGGAAGTTGTTGGCAGAGAGAGTGATTGGCATTGGAATGGGCTGCCCAGGGAGGTGGTGGAGTCACCATCCCTGGAGGTGTTGAAGCAAAGCCTGGCTGGGGCACTTAGTGCCATGGTCTGGTTGACTGGATAGGGCTGGGTGCTAGGTTGGACTGGATGGTCTTGGAGGTTTCTTCCAACCTGGCTGATTCTATTCTATAATCTCTGTTTGAATGTAAAACGTGTCTCACATGATGCTGTTTTAACACAGGGAAGTCTATTCTGAAATATTCTCCATCAGAGGATGTTGTTTCCATAGCAGATCATATAGCTAAGCCTGTTACGTGTAGACAAAATTCATTCAGCCTCTCATCTTTAGAGTGTTTCTAGGTCCATCCTGTTTGTTCTGCATGCCTTTTATTGAAGAGCTTTTGAAATGCCAGCTAGTGAAATGTTTTGCTTTCATGGGAAAATGACTCTGCAAAATGTGGAGTCGGTGTAATCAATAATTCAGCCTAGAGAAGGGATGGGAAGACAAGTGTAAAGGGTTAACCCCCCTGGGGGTGGTCATAACCTGACCCCCGGTGTAGTGGTTAGCCCACTCCCACTTCCTGTCTAGACCCTCTATGAAAACATAGCATCTTGCTATTTCTCTTTGCCCTGCCTGCATGCCAGCAGCACCCTTGTTCTTGCTGCTCTTGTTTTGCCACCCTACCATATGATGGGACCAACCCTTCCTGAACCTCCCTCCATCCATTGCCACCAATCTGCTTGTATGTGTAATTTGTAACTTGGTTCCCTTCCCTATAACTCTTTGCAACTTAAATACGTTTTGTTTATTGTTTTTCTTTTACTTTCCAAATCCAAAAGCAAGACTATTCTTGGGGTGTTTTACCCTTTACCCTCTCTACAGCTAATTCCTTGCTTTCCAAAAGGGAGAGGAAAGCATCCTACTGTTGTATTGTTCTGTTAGGTACTTTGAGTTTCTGGGAAGCTTAAATCAGACCAGTACAGCAAGACTCTAGGGGACATTAGATCTGCCTCCTAATAGCTGAAGGGATCTTAGAGGAAGGCTGCAGAGGGAATTTCCTGAGGGTGTCTAGAGACAGGACAAGGGGGAATGGTTTGAAGCTGAGGGAGACCAGGGTTAGACTGAAGCTGAGGAAGAAGTTTTTCAGTTTGAGGATGCTGTGACTCTGGAATAGGCTGCCCAGGGAGGTTGTGGCTGCCTCCTTTGTGGAGACGTTCAAGGTCAGGCTGGATGAGGTCTTGAGCAGCTGACTGTAGTTGCCAGTGGTGGGGAGGTTGAAGAAGATTATGTCTGAGATCACTTCCAACCTGAGCCGTTCTCTGATCCTGATAATATTTTTTTTCCCCTTTCCTTTATCAGACTTCTAAATATCTGAAAAGTTGTTGTGGGTTTGGTGTTTGTGTGATGATTCTACGCAGTACATCTGGCTTGGGCTTCAGTCCTCTCAGGGTTACTGAATCTCTGACAGTGTCTTGAGTTCCACAAGTGAACTCAAGCAGTCCAGGCCATTATTTCACTGCAATTAGCAACTGCACTCAGCAGAGATGGCAGCATGCTGAAAAATTCATTGAGAATTTAACCTTCAAATGCAAAATGCATATGCTGTACTCTTTATTATAGTTAGCTTACACAGTC
This sequence comes from Tricholaema leucomelas, assembly GCA_013400475.1. Lineage (NCBI taxonomy): Eukaryota > Metazoa > Chordata > Aves > Piciformes > Lybiidae > Tricholaema lacrymosa > Tricholaema leucomelas. The sequence continues at coordinate 191,597 of WAAF01020430.1, forward strand.
ATACATGACTACAGGCTGGGAACAGAGTGGCTGGAGAGCAGCCAGGCAGAGAGGGACCTGGGGGTGCTGGTAGAGAGTAGCTGAAGATGAGGCAGCAGTGCCCAGGTGGGCAGCAGAGCCAATGGCATCCTGGGCTGGCTCAGGAGCAGTGTGGCCAGCAGGACAAGGGAGGTTCTTCTGCCCCTGTGCTCAGCACTGCTCAGGCCACACCTTGAGTGCTGTGTCCAGTTCTGGGTTCCTCAATTCAAAAGAGATGTTGAGGTGCTGGAAGGTGTTGAGAGAAGGGCAGCAAGGCTGGGGAGGGGCCTGGAGCACAGCCCTGTGAGGAGGGCAGCAAGGCTGAGGCAGCTGGGGGTGTGCAGCCTGCAGAGGAGGAGGCTCAGGGCAGAGCTCATTGCTGTCTGCAGCTACCTGAAGGGAGGCTGTAGCCAGCTGGGGTTGGGCTCTGCTGCCAGGCAAGCAGCAACAGAGCAAGGGGACACAGTCTCAAGTTGTGGCAGGGTAGGTCTGGGCTGGATGTTAGGAGGAAGTTCTTCCCAGAGAGAGTGATTGGCATTGGAATGGGCTGCCCAGGGAGGTGGTGGAGTCCTTGTGCCTGGAGGTGTTGAAGCAAAGCCTGGCTGGGGCACTTAGTGCTATGGTCTGGTTGACTGGACAGGGCTGGGTGCTAGGTTGGGCTGGATGAGCTCAAAGGTCTCTTCCAACGTGGTTGATTCTATGATTCAGAGATAAATCAAGGTGCGTTTTTTACCCTTGGCATAGGTCACTGATAGGTGGCATTCATTCAGTGTCTGTTATCCTGCTTGAGTATCAGAGCTTCTAAGACTGCTTGTTTCTGTCAACTAAGTGGATTAGGAGCCAAGTCTCCTCTCCACAGCTTTTAGAACAAAAGCTAATCAGTGCTCCCATAAAAGTTTAACATTTTTTTATGTTCTTTAATTTTGCACATTGTTAGCTGCAAGCTGATCCCTGGTGTTTGTTTTATTTTCCTCTGTCAGAGGCACTGCCAAATTGTCTTTTGTCTGCCCTGTGTTGGCACAACGAATCCTTTGCTGGAGCGGTCTCCGATGGGTTTTTGTTTGATTGACCAATTTGAACCAGTAGTGCACAGATCACAGCTACTGCCCACCCCCCAACAAAAGTCATTAGCTGTGATCTGCAGGTTTTAATAAATCTGTTCAAGTGAAATCCAGGGATGTACTTTTGTTTTAAATGTGTGCTTTTTGTAGGGAGGAGGAATGAATAATAGAATACCTGAACATGTACGTGTCCAGCTCTGCTCTCCCCAGCACAAGGAGGACACAGAGCTGTTGGAGTGGGTCCAGAGAGTGCCACAAAGATGATCCAAGGGCTGGAGCAGCTCTCCTATGAGGACAGGCTGAGGGAGCTGGGGGTGTGCAGCCTTCTAGAGAAGGCTCTAGAGGATGTTAGAGCTGCCTGCCAGTGCCTGAAAGGATCCTGCAGGAAGGCTGCAGAGGGACTTTTTCTGAGGGTGTCTAGAGACAGGCCAAGGGGGAATGGTTTGAAGCTGAGGGAGAGTGTGTTCTCTGTGTGTTTCCTGCCCTCCACATTCTGCATTGTTACTGAAATGGTGACATTTAGGCAGTGCTCCTGCCTGCATGTGCCCTGCCCATAGTTTGATTCTATTCTTGTGACAGCAAGGCCTCTTCTAAGGGGACACTGCTGTGCATGTGTTTCTTCTTCCTAACCACAGAATGGCTCAAGTTGGAAGGGACATCAGAGATCATCTCCTCCAACCTGCCTGCCATGGGCAGGGGCACCTCTTAACTAGCCTCAGCTGCTCAAGAGTTTGTCCAATCTGGCCTTGAACACCTCCAGGGAAGAGGCATTCACAGCCTCCCCGGGCAGCCTGTTCCAGAGTCTCACCACCATTGTACTGAGGAACTTCTTCCTAAGATCCAGTCTAAGATCCCTGTTCTCCACCAGCTTCAAACTGTTCCAGATGAGAAACTTCTTCACTGTGAGAGTGCTGGAGACCTGGAGCAGGGTGCCCAGAGAGGCTGAGCAGTCTCCTGCTCTGGAGACTCTCAAAACCCATATGAACCTACCCTGTGTGATCCTGTTCTGGCACTGGGATTGGACTCTGATCTGCCCTCTGTGATGCCATTTTGGCATGAGGATCTCTGGAGGTTCCTTCCAACCCCTACCATTCTGTGATTCTATGAAGTTGTGTAAAGAAAAAGTGGTTCAGAGCTGATCTCATCCCAAGGATGCTCTTTGGCTTTCTGCTTTATGCTTGATGCAGAGTGGAAGGGCTGCAGTATTAGCTTGCACTGACATCACTGCCTTTTGTCAGACAAGAGAGCTGTCTCCTTCCTCTTTTGCAAGAGTGATTGTTAACTATGGGGAAATTGTCTCAAACAGTAGGTCAGTTAATTACTGCGGGGTTTTTTTAAGCTGCCCCTTGTAAAACAGCAATTAATTTAACTGCATTTTGGTGCATTTCTTCCTCTAGACTTAACCCATTCGAAATGGCTGTAACTCTAGGCAGAGAACACCTCTTTATTCCATGTGACAGCTCTTGAGAGGATCATGTTTTCTTCCTTAATGAATGCTGGGACTGAGTTTGTTTTTAATTATCTGTGGCACCTTTTTATTATTAACAGAATGAGAAAGCAGTAAATGCGGAGCGTGTGAAGTGACTGGGGACTATTGACCTCCTCAAAGTGGATGTTAAATAAAATGCATCTCAAAGAGCAAGTTTTTATATGAAGAGAGATAAATATTTGAAGTTCAGGAATTGTGTTGCTCCAAGGACTTCTGCAGTTTGCTTCTGCCATCTTTATGCTTCAGGAGGGTGGATTTAGGCTGGATATCAGAAAGAAGTCCTTTCCAGTGAGGGTGGGGAGACACTAGAACAGGCTGCCCAGGGAGGTTGTGGATGCTTTCTCCCTGAAGGTGTTCAAGACCAGGTTGGATGAGACCTTGAGCAACCTGGGCTAGTGGGAGGTGTCTCTGCCCATGACGGGAGGTTGGAACTGGGTAGTCTTTCAAGTCCTTTCCAACCCAAACAATTCTATGATTCTATGATGGTTTTTTATCTCTTATTTGTTGGAAATGGGTAAGAGTTGTGGATGATTTAGTGGAGTCCCTGTCTACAATACAGACTTGTTAAAGAGGGATATGGATGTGATGGAAGGTGTCCAGAGAAGGACCATGAGGATGATCAGAGGGCTGGAGCACCTATTCTGTGAGGAGAGACTGGGAGAGTTGGGGCTGTGCAGTCTGGAGAGGAGAAGACTCCTAGGTGACCTTATTGTGGCTTTTCAGTATCTTAAGGGGGCTACAAGAAAGCTGGGGAGGGACTTTTTAGGCTGTCAGGTAGTGACAGGACTGGGGGGAATGGAACGAAGCTAGAAATGGGTAGATTCAGACTGGAGGTTAGGAAGAAGTTCTTCAGCATGAAGATGGTGAGAGCCTGGAAGGGGTTGCCCAGGAAGGTGGTGGAAGCTTCATCCCTGGAAGTGTTTAAGGCCAGGCTGGATAAGGCTGTGAGCAGCCTGCTCTAGTGTGAGGTGTCCCTGCCTATGGCAAGGGGGTTGGAAGTGGCTGATCCTTGTGGTCCCTTCCAACCCTGGCTGATTCCATGATTCCAAACAAGGCAGAATTCCCAGCTCTCTGGAAGTTTACTGGTCGGGAAGATTAAAAGGAGAAATCATTGCTGATCTTTTGAAGTTCAATAGTTTTTTTATCCTTAGATGACATTGTTCCACATCACATGGAATAGAGATTGGTGCCTGAGGAACTAGACAGTTTTAACTAGTGGTAATTTGCTGTGAAGTTACTGCTTGGTAGGTAGGAAGGTGAAGATGTGTTAGATGATACTGGTGAATTCTGACCATTAAGCAGACAGGAACATTCCAGCAACTCAGTCTCAGGTGGATTGGTTTAAATAATTTCCAGGAGAGCTTAAGCAGCACATCATATCCAAAGTGTTCACTGAAATGCTTGGAAGATTTGGGCAAAATAGGAGTTAGCTTGAGTGGTGTGTTATCTTTGGAGTATTTACTGGTGTAAATGGCTGTTTAACTCATTAGCATCTCGAATGAGCTATCAAAGGATGCTTCAGACTGAAAAGGGAATAAATACAACATTATCCTTTTGTATTGCCAAATGTAGGGCACCAAATGTTTGCTTCTGTGCTCTGCTCTGATCACTGGTGTAGTCCTTTTGACTACAGTAGAATTAGACTTGGGATGAGCTTGGCCCCATGACCCTAATCAAACTGAATAAGATGAAAGGGTTTTTTGGGGAAAAAAAAAAAGAGCTCAAGCTCTACATAATAAGATCTTTATAAAGTATTATGGGATTAGACCTTTAAGAGAAGGCAAAAAAAAATAACTGTATAGTGGCATTTTAATCAGGCACATCATGGTGGAGGAGACATAGAGCATTAATTTAATGGAAAGATTTTCAAAGGCTCATGGTGTGGCTAAAGAATGAAATATGTCACAGAAATGTAAAATGTGAAGTGATTGCTAGGAGAAGAGGATTTGATGCCTTCACTTTGCACGGCAGTTGCATTTTCCTGCCTTCCCAGTGACTTTCAGCTGTTTTCCTGGCGATGAAATCTGTGCAGTAGAGCACTCGAGCGACTTTGTGTTTTGCTGGCCACACTGAGCACATGAAGTACAGTTTGTGTGTTTATTGGGCCATGGCTGCTAAAGAAATGATTACTGCATTCCCTCAGTTTCTTAACACAGTGGCTGCTTTGTTCCCCCCGGCCCAGATTAGTGATGTCCTGTTCCATGTCCATCTCAGTGAGATTAGCACTGAATCCCCTGGTTTACACTTGTAGGGTTCCTGCTGATTTAATCCACCTGTCAGAGGGTGGAAGTATTGTCCTGAATATGGAGGAGCTGGGGGAATAACCTTAGGGCAGCAGGCTGTTTGTTCTCTCAATGTCTCTATTTTCCCCTTAGGCATAGGTAGCTCTGTTAGAAATGGCCAAAGCAGTGTCCAGTTCATGTTCCTTGGGCAAACACAGCTGAGACTCCACACTTGTCTTTGTTTCTGTGTCTGGCTATCTTAAGGGGACTGGGAATAAAGTGACAATTCATCTTGATAAAGCTCACATGATTAAATCAGGGATTCAGTTCTGAATGCTGGGCAGCCCTTTCATGATGTCATTTTTCCTTTGCAGTGTTGACCTCTTATTCTTTTCACTTGGAAATACCAAAATAGTAATGAATAGGGTTGTTTTTTTTTTTCTGATAAATGATCATCATGGAAGAGTGCAGAACAAGTGACTCTTGGGCTGCTTTTCTTCCAGGGCTGGTGGTGATGTGGCAGGTTGAATCCTTACACTTGATGCATACATTGATTGTTTCTGTTAGGTCTTTTCTCTTAATACACTTTCTATCTGTCCCTGCCTATCTCCTCAACTCAGTATGGAGATTTGGAATCACAGAATCATAGAGTCTGTAGTAGTCTTTAAGATCATTGAGTCCAACCTTCTATCTAACACCACCATGGCCATTAAACCATGTCCCCAAGTGCCATGGCCACAGGGTTTTTTTTTTAACACCTTTAGGGATGGGGACTCTGCCACCTCCCTGAGCAGCCTGTTCCAGTCTCTGATCACCCTTGCAGCAAAGAAATTTTTCCCAGTCTCCAAACTAACCCTCAGGCCATTTCCTTTTGTCCTATCACATGATACTAGGGAGAAGAGACCAACCCCACCTCACTGCAACCTCCTGTCAGGGAGCTGTAGGGAGCAATGAGAACTTGGCCTCAGCCTCCTCTTCTCCAGGCTAAACGACCCCAGTTCCCTTGGATGCCCCTCACCAGCCCTGTTCTCCAGACCCTTCACCATCTTTGTTGCCTTTCTCTGGACAGGCTCCAGCACCTCAATGTGTTTTTGTGGTGAGTGGCCCCAGTCTGAACCTTCTACGGTCAGCATGAAATGTTGCCTTTGCAGCTTTTAGCGATAGAGCTATTTCAGAGCAGAGTAAATCAGGTATTCCTAGTCCTCCCATCTCTTGGCTGGTTTTATGGTACCAGCAGAAGGGAAGTTGTCTGTTCCCAGTGCATATTGAACTGTCAGTCAGCTCTGTGTGCACAGCCTGGCTTGATGGAGGGGTTTTCTGTCCTTCAGTGTCTGTGCAGTAACTCCCTTGGCTTGTTATCTGCTTGCTGAGAGTGCTAGGGAACTGAAATAAATTCTGCTCGGACCAAACTTTTGGGAAGTTAGGATACAGATGTGCATATCAGTGTGGTGTAGAAAGGGAAGAGAGGAAAGGTGAAGGGAATGAGCAGAGGTAAGAGAAGGCTCCTGGGAGATCTAGTAGCAGCCTTCCAGGGGCTACAAGAAGGCTGCAGAGGGACTGTTTGCAAAGGCCTGCAGGGACAGAATGAGTGGCAATGGTGTGGGATGAGAGGATACCTAGACTGGATGTTATGAACGAATTCTTTAGCAGTGGAATAGGTTGTCCAGGGAGGAGGTAGTTGAGGCCCTATCCCTGGAGATACCCAAGGTCAGACTGGAGAAGGCTCTGAACTTCTTGTCTAGTGGAGGCTGTCCCTGCCTGATTGCTGGGTGGTTGGACTGGATGCGCTTTGGAGGTCCTTTCCTAAGCCAAACCATTCTAGGATTCTGTGAAGGACAGCTAATGCAGTAAGATAGCTTTTACTCCCAGGCAATGGGCATTGCATTTGCCTAGAAGCAGGGAAGAAGAGCCACTGTTTCCAGCAGCAGTGAGACTGATGGATCTTCTCTATCCTCTATGCATCGCTTCATGCCATTTATTGAGGTAATCAGCACCTGCCACAAGGTTCATTATTAGCTTTGCTAGGGATCAGTAAGGTGTTGAAAAGGAATCTGCTTTTTTTTTCTGGCACATAAGAAAGGGTGTGAAGGGAGGGCTAAGCAGCTGCTAAAGCTATTTCATCATCATTTCATTCATTTGCAGGCAGCCACACACAGAATTCGTGGAGATCTTATACCCTGTGCCTTAATATCCCTTTTTCCTGAAGGAAAGAAGATTCTCATCTTGTAAGCATTTAGCTGCCATAGTTTAATGGTCAGTGAAATGTGGAGTTAAGAGCTGCGTTTGAGTGGTCCTGCAAGACTGTACAGTACAGAATCACAGAGTGCCAAGACAGTGTCATCTAGAGAAGGTCATACAAGAGCACATCCAGCCAGGTTTGGATTGTTTCCAGAGATGGAGACTCCACCACCTCTCTGGGCAGCCTTTCCAGTGCTCTGTCACCTTAAGAAGAGTTCTCCTTGTGTTTAGATGGAAGTTCTGGCATTCAAGCTTGTGCCTGTTCTCTCTTCTCCTGTTCTTCTAAGTATGGAAGTCTCCTAGTGTGTAAAATCCAAGGCTCTGGGTTGTGTGGGACAGGGGTGGTGTATCTGGCAGGATACCAGGAACTGTTTTGGAGGTGTATAGGTGAAGGCATGGGGAAGAGAGTGAAGTTTTCTCCCTTGGGTGACCCGAGGTCAGCTCGGTCGTCTAAGGGTGACTGCTTCACTGCTGATGCAGGTATGTGGGCAGAGATAAGGTGGACTTCACAATCCTCCAGAGGGGATGGCATAGGCAGGCTGATGTTCTAGCCTGGAGCTTCAGAAACTTGCCAAGTCTGGCAAGCAGGCAAGGAGCCTGGTGTGAGGAACTCTCATGAACTACATCTAGCAGGCAAGTGTGAGCAGAGACTAGAATAGAATCAACCAGGTTGGAAGAGACCTCCAAGATCATCCAGTCCAACCTATCACCCAGCCCTATCCAGGCAACTAGACCATAGCACTAAGTGCCTCATCCAGTCTCTCATCCAGAGACTTGCAGAGGCCCTCAGAGGGTGGATCTGGTTGTGCTGAACTGACCCCAGCACCTCCCCTGGCAGTGCTGGCTACCTTTAGGTATTCTTGCCAGGGGAGTGGTGGGTTTCTTTAGGGCACTACTTGTTATTTATAGTGATGGGCACCATGTGCTGGCTATTTCCTGACCATCTGAAGAAGCAGCTTTCAGCTCATCAAAGATCAGCAGAGCAGGTATGGGAAGCCAGCAATCAGGTTTATGAATTGCAAATAGAATTGCTTTATAATTGTAATTGTAAAGGGATTTAAGTATCCCTGGGGGTGAGGGGTATGAAATGGGAGAGGCTGTGCCATACCTGGTGCCTGGGCACAGAGCAGTGCCTGGAAAAACTAAAGAGTGAGGGCAATAAGAGGATAAGGCTTGGATTACTACAAATACCTGCCCAAGTGCTTTATCCTTGTTCTGACTGTTGGTTTACAGTTTTATGAAATTGAAAAAGGATTTTGTTCGACATTGAACAAAGGAGATTAAATGGAAATCTTTCTTGCTCTTTACATCAAAATAATTGTATTTGTATATATATGTATGTAGGAGTTTAGTTTTTAATTCAGTGTAAGTTTTAAGGAGTAGCAAAAGTTTGACTGTTTTAGAGTATGTTTGAGATGTTTTATTTGTTCTTGTTCTTTTTTTTTTCCCTCCCAAGTAGTTTATGTTGAAAAGGTTTATCTACTCTGTTAACCCTCACTTTGAGACTACTCAGAATCCCAGAATGGCTCGGGTTGGAAGGGAGCTCAGAGCTCATCTGCTCCAACCTCCTTGCCATGGTCAGAGACACCTCTCAACTAGCCTCAGCTGCCTAAGAGTTTGTCCAGTCTGGCCTTGAACACCTCCAGGGAAGAGGCATCCACAGCCTCCCTGGGCAGTCAGTTCCAGAGTCCCAGCATCCTCACACTGAAGAACTTCTTCCTCAGCTCCAGTCTAACTGTTCTCTCCCTCCGCTTCAAACCATTCCCCCTTGTCCTGTCTCTAGACACCCTGATGAGAAGTCCCTGTGCAGCCTCCCTGTAGGATCCCTTCAGGCACTGGCAGGCAGCTCTAAAGTCCCCCTGGAGCCTTCTTGTCTCCAGGCTGCACACCCCCAGCTTGTCCTCACAGCAGAACTGCTCCAGCCCTTGGATCATTTTTGTGGTCTTCTCTGGACTTACTCCAACAGCTCTGTGTCTTTCTTGTGCTGGGGACACCCATCATGACTAGTCCATGTTTGTAAGTTGTTCTTTCTGAGATGTTGAAACACTGCTTGGTAATTTTAAACTAATGTAGTTGTTGGTTTTATTTTAGTCATTTAAGAAATAACAGCTCAGTAAGTAGTGTGGCAAGATTGCGTTTGAGGAGAGGAAAAGGAGAGATGCAATGTGGGATCTTGGTAAAGGGAAAAGCTTCTAGAGGATGGTGGCTTTTGAATCCTGTTCCTAGTTTAAGCAGAAGTGTTGAAAGGCAGCCATGTGTTCAGATATCTGTGAGATGAATTGTTCTTAAGGCTAGTAATTTTTTCCATGGGTAAGGCTTCCCAGATTTCTTTTAAGCCATCTGTCGAGGCAAGAGAGCATTAGAGCATCAGACATTGTTTTCAGAGCTCAGGAAAATATTAGCTGGTTAACCCTTGCATTGCTTAGCTTGGGGGAGGACCTCTAGTTACTGTAGTATTTTATTTTATGTTTTTCAACAGCAGGAGAAATAAAAGTTGGGTAACTCACTTGGCAGTTAGGCTAGGAATGGAATATGGCAGTTCTGGGCTTGTGGTGTAGCAGTGAGAATTGCCTGTACCTGTGAGGGGACCATGCTGCTGTGTGCACATCTCGGACAGAATCTGTTCTAAATGATCTTTTCCTTCCTTGAGCCAAGGAACACCATGGTTCCAGTGAGTTCTGTGGGGATCAGGGAACACTCTCACACGTGGGCACCCCCTCCAGGTACAGTTTCAGTACTTTGTTATAGCTTAAACACTAAAACTATCATGGGAGAGGTATACTGGAAACCACAATACCTATGGCTCACGTGCTGCAGCCAGAGGGGTAGAAACTACAATGCTGAGTAAGATACGACAAACAATCCCAAGCAGCTCTAGTGCTGGAAGGGCAGGCTATGCTCACCCTATCCCACTGGCCAGCAAAGCTCCTGAGATGTGTGGATAGCAGAGCTGGGCAGCTGCTGTCTGGAAAGGTAGGTGCATAGTAAAGCACCTGTTATGCTGCTGAGCCTGGTGCCGCTCACACAGCTCAGCCACCTACACTCTGTTCAGATGTGTTGAGAACTCGGTGACGTGTGGCCAGGGCCTCCCAGAAGGCTGCCCCAAGCAGAACCAAGCTCCTCCTTTATTTCACAGTTTGTTGCTTTCCCTGCTGCCCATGCACACTGTTGGCTTTGGTGGTCGCATGCACCCCTCTGAGGGGAGCCTTCATCGTTCTTCAGCTCCCTCTGCAGCTGATTGTCCTCTGCAGAGCCTGTCAAGGTCAGTGCTGACACCACATACTGTTTAGCCAACACCACATTACGGCTGCTGATTATACAGGGATGGTACTTGCAGGCTCTTGCTTTCCTTAGATGTATCACTTGAGAGCTTGCAGACCCTGTTCTTATCTCTGGTAACCTGGCAACTGTTGGCCTGTTGCCCCTAAGTCTGATCAGCCATGTACCAATCCTTCCCTCTTACACATAGCTTAGAATTGTTGCTTCAGTTGCCGAGAGAGTGAGCTCTATCTCCTGAGGTGGCTGTGACTTCTTTGCTGCTGCACCTGTTACTACACTCGCACAGCAGAATCACAGTGTCATTAAGGTTGGAAAAGCCCTCCAAGATGATCAAGTCCAACCATCAGCCTAAGACTACCATGGCCATTAAACATTGTATGTATCAAGTAAGAAAGTGAGCAGCTTGTGGAAAATGATTTGCCTGAAAAACTGATTGCTCCTTCAGATCTCACCCTACAAAGCAGCTCTGAGGAACTCCTTGCAGCCCTCTTCTTTCACCATTACAGGCAGTCAAGTTCTCAAGGCCATCACAAAAGATGATTCTACCTCCCTACTCTTTCCCAGCTGCACTGGATGGTTAGAAATGGACACTCGGAACTCAGCCTCTGTCTTGTTCCTGGTAGCTGGGAGCAATGCCTAGAAAGTCATAGCTGTGGTTTGTGTAGCTCTGGAGGTGGCATCATGGAGACATATAAAAAAGAGAGTTTATTGCCTTGTTCCCCCGATCATATAAATATTGTGGCTGTGCTCTATTATGATAGTTTAGGTCTAGTAAAACACAAGTAATTGCTGTCCATCGGTCTGTGTGTCCTCATAGCAGTGATTTCTGAAGGCAAACAGGCACTTCATTCTGGTGTCAGGAAAGAAATACAGCTTTGAGGGGGCAGCAGATGCAATAATTCTGGAATCCCTTGTGGCGTATATGGGAGTATATTGGATTCTTCCTTCTCCTAACAGGGTCCCTTTCCTTCAACCCAGCAGTGAATTTGAATCTGCCAGGACGAGTGAGACAGCAGTGCTTTCTGAATTGTTCCTTGGGTAATCTAAGGCAAACCCTTCAACTGCAGCTGGGCTTGTAACCTCAGCCAAGCTGTGTTAGCACTCAGAGGCACAGAGAACAGGAGGTGAAGACTGGACTTGGGCAAAGCCTCTCGAGCTGTGAGGTGTAGGAGAGTTAAGAGCTACTGTGATCAGAATCCATCTCCTCTGCCTGGGGACAGCCCCCACAGCCGGAGGGAAGTGAGAATGGCTGGACTCTTCTCCTGGGAAGACGTGCAAGGCAGGCTGGCAAATGATGACTTGCAGCAATTTGATGGCCTGTGGTACAAGAGCAGTGTGCTGTGGCTGTCCTTGGTTGTCACCAGCCCTTGCAGAGGGCTGTATATCACCCCTGCTTTGCTTGGTGAATTGTAAAAACTATCACAGCTTTCATAGGTATCTCAGGGCAAGACAGTAAATTTTCCAGTGTTTTTCCATGAATTTACAGCAGAGTCTAGAAAATACCTTCTTAGGCAGGAAGAAAAAATAACTGCAGACACGAAGGGCAAAATGTTGTCTTCAGTTTGTGCACACAACTCCCTCTGACATCAAGGGCAAGAGGTGGCCCATAGAGTAATTACTGGGAGATGAAGGGAAAGATGAAGTGTAATAAGGGAGGCTGAATGCTGGAAGGGCTGGAAGGGAAGACAATTATTTTCCAGTGGCATTTTTTCTTGGTTCATTGTTTACAGGAATAGCACAGAAAATTAGAGCTGCTATCTTCTCTCCTAGTTAATATCATCTCCTGTTTTGCTGATGGCTTCTCTTACACTTTGCATTATGATGGCATCTCACCATTTGTGAGTAGAATTACTTGTTGGGCATGTGCAAAGCAGAAATCCTCAAAACAAATTGTATATATTAAATAGGGTGGGGTGGGGTGGTGGTTAACCTCCAAAGAATAAGGACATAAATCAGCATCTTCCTTAAAAACAGCTGCCAAATTCTTCTAGGGACATTGTTGGCTTGTATTAAAAAAGCAAACAATATCCTTGCAGAGAAGCTGAGTGTTACTCTTAAGCTTGTGGGCATCTTCATTTAAAGCTAATTTAGGTATTGCTCATAAGTTTGAAGGTGACTCAGAGATCGTGTAAGAGGTCATCTACTGAAACCATGGACAGGGACACCTCTCAACTAGACTCAGCTGCTCAAAGCCTCATCCAGCCTGGCCTTGAACACCCCCCAGGCAGGAGGCAGCCACAGCCCCCCTGGGAAACCTGTTCCAGAGTCTCATTATCCTCATACCACAGAACTTCGTCCTCAGCTCCAGTCTAACCCTGCTCTGCCTCAGCTTCTAACCATTCTCCCTTGTCCTGTCTCTAGACACCCTGATGAAAAGTCCCTCTTCAGACTTCTTGGAGGATCCCTTTGGGTACTGGCAGGCAGATCAGAAGTCCCCCTGTAGCCTTCACTTCTCCATTCTGAACACCCCCATCTCCCTCAGCTTGTCCTCAGCAGAGGTGCTCGAGCCCTTGGATCATCTTTGTGACCTCTGGACTCACTCCAGCAGTTTTGTCCTCCTTCTCCTGGGGACACCAGAACTGGACTCAGTATTTGGGTGGAGTCTCAGCAGAGCAGAGTCAAGGGGCAGAATCCCCTCTCTTGCCTGGCTGCCCACACTCCTTTTGATGCAGCCCTACATACAACTGCTTTCTGGGCTGCATGAGGGCAGTGCTGGTTCACAGGGAGCTTCTCTTACCACGAGCATGTTAAAGCATTGAAGATCTGTTTCTTGCCTTCCACTCAAATTCTGGTCCTACATAATTGATGAAATTCCTGGCTAGAGTTGTGTGGCACTGGTATTTCTGTGCAGGACCAGATGCACTGTTAACTGCTTGCTGCCATTAACAATTTCCCGTCTCTGCAATGAGCATGAGCCCTGTTTTTAGCCCTCTTCACTTGATTCCTTGCAATCTCTTGTTCTGAAGCTTGCCATACTAGAATGACTTTCTAGGAATCATCTGTTCTTTCTGAGAGAGGTTGGACAAACAGAAATACCTGCAAAGGCTGAGATACACTTCTGCATCCTGCCTATTTGTAGAGCAGGGAACCAGAAGATCAAAGAAAGCAAATGTTCACCCTATTTTCTGGGGCGACTCACATCATTTTTACATCCCCCCCACCGCTTTTTGTCTCTTCTAGGAACCATGAGCTTTACATTTCATGCACAGTCATGGAATATAATAGCATAATTTCCATGCAAGGAAGGAGTGTTGCCAGCTGAAAGCAGTTAGCAGTTTGTATTACAAATATATCTTCTCATTTTCTTTCCCCCTAATTATAAAGCATTCTGTAATGACATTGCACTGAAATATCTGCATTCCACCAGCAGTTACTTGGGAAAAAAAGAGAAGTTCTCTGGTGTAGTTTTCCAGTCTAAGGGTATTAATGGGGGGGGGGGGAAAAAAGGTCTCTAAACTGCAGTGCTCCTGAGGCTTTGAAAAACTTCACTGCATAAAATTGCTGAGTTTTGAGGGGTGTTTTGTTATGAAAGTACCAATTAATATACATGTCTAAGAAGTTAATGGGTTTTTAAGGGCCTAATAGATCTCCAGTAGCTTCCTTTTATTAGATAATTGTCTTTAGCAGGTGAAAGCTGTATTTCACCAATTCAGCTGAAAATAAGTCTGCTGCAGAAGAGGAAAATTTCCAGCCTTTTGGAGGTGGCTTATTTGATCTGCCTGGTCGTGGTGGTGTTCTTCAGCACAGACTCCACCAGGCTTAGTCTTACCGTTTGTTTGCAGTGGAAAGCTCTTCTCTTGCACCTACAGGCATAAGAGACACCACAGCAAATGAGGCACAGTTGTGGTTCTTTTTTGTTTGCTCCTGAATTGAAGCTCTGTTGAAATGTGCAACTTTAATTAGGGAAGATTAATCTAGGAAAACAATGAGATCAGCAGATGTGGGCAGAGGAGAACCCAGAACCGCATCCTCTGCTGAGGCTTCTGAAAACAGGCTGCTGCCTTTTCAGATGGCTCCGGGTTAGGAAGTAGCTGCAGGAGGGGTGGTGTGGAGAGGAGGAGACACTGGGCAAAAAAACACAAAATAAATCCTTTTTTTCCCCTTTCTTTAAAGTGCCCAAGTGCTAACATCATTACAAAAGGAACAATAAGATCCTTAATATTCAGTGGCAAGATGGAAGGAAAAATACAGAAGAGAACAGCAGCTGAGACAGTCTTTAATCAGGGTCCCTTACAAAGTCCCAGAGAAGACACAAGAGGTCTGATGAGACACAGCTGCACTAATCCTGGTAGTGTGTGTGTGGGGGGGAAATCATAGGGGGAATATGTTAATGAAAGATTGATAATGCAAGACACAGTTGACTGGAGGAGATTAATGTGTTGAAACAACAACCACAACAAAGAATCCAGGCAGTGTGCTCTGATCCTGCAGCCACATCCTGCCACGGGTTTTTAAATGCAGCCTTGCATAAGGCCACACAAGTCCCAGCAGGAATTTTTGTGGAAGCGTGAGGATGTGAGATGCTTAGAGCTGGCCTGCCTGTGGTTTGTAGCCATCAGGCCCATCCTGCTCCTAGGACTGAACTTAATGCCTGTAGCACTGGCATGGATTTTCCCAGAAAAATCCAGTGTGGGTCACTGGGAAAAAAAACCTTTTCCCCTGAAAAATCCAATGAGGAGTAGGAAACCATTTTAGACAGTAAGCAAAAGCAGTCCATCCTTCTGAAGCACTTCCACTGAGGCAGCCAGGCTTTTGCTCACCAACAGGATTCCCTTTCTGGAGAACGCTCAGCCAGCTTTGCCCTAGTGTGGTGAGGCCACATCTGGAGCACTGTGCCCAGTTCTGGGATCTTCAATTCAAGGAGGAAAAGGACTTGTTGGAGAGGGTACAGAAAAGGGCCAGAAAGATGCTGAGAGGGCTGGAATGTCCCTGTGATGAGGAAAGACTGAGAGAATTTGGGCTTTTTAGTCTGGAGAAGAACAGACTGAGGGGAATCTCAGCAGAGCTGATCAACGTTTAAAGGGTGGGTGTCAGGAGGATGGGACCAGGCTGTTTTCAGTGGTGACCAGTGACAGGACGAGGGCTAACAGACACAAACTTGAACATCAGAAGTTCCATCTAAACGTGTGGAGGAACTTCTTTAAAGGTGCTGAAGCCACCAGAGAGGTGGTGGAATCTCCATCTCTGGAGATATTCCAAACCTGCCTGGATGTGTTATTGTGTGACTTGCTCTAAGTGGTCCTGCCTGGCTGGGGACTTGGACTTGATGTTCCTCAAAGGTCCCTTGCAACCCCTACCCTTGAGTGATTCATGCTGTGATTCTGCTTTGGGTCGCATTTGATATCCATTAAGCAGCTGAAACATGAAAAAAGAACATTCATATTCCTCCTTCTGCAGCTCAGAGTTTGGGTTGGGTTATTTTTCTTCATGATACCGATCAATGCAGTGAAACACAGAGCAGATCCCACAGAAGCATGCAGGGCAGGTCCCACAGAAGCTGGACTGTCCCTTGCTTCTGTGAAGTTTGTAAGTAACTTGGACTGAGTCCCAGACTGAAGTGTGAGAGATGCGGCGGTGGCTCAGAGTGTGCCCAGGGCTGCTCTCTCTCCCCTTGGCTCTTCCACACGTTGCTGTTGGCTCCCTACCCCACGCACTTGGCAGAGGCTGTTAGCGAGCAGCAGCCGAGCGCCGGTTCCACCCGTGTCGATTCAGCAGTCTGGGCGTGATGGATGGCGCTGCAGTGTTCTCCGCCCTGTGCCCTTCTCATCCACCTCCTGCATCTCTTGAGACCCGAGGGCAGCCTGTGGCCTCTCTGCAAATCCTGGGCACGTCTGGAACCTGACCAAAGCAACACTAACTTGGTACTTTTAAAAGTTTGAAGCGCTCTGTCTTGCGGAATGCAAACACCTGCTGGCTCCTGCATTGCTTACTTTCCCCTGCTTTCATTCTAATTTACAGCTTAATTTGCTTCTGACACCTTCCTTGTGCAGTGACAGATTTTCATTCACTGAATAGCCCCCCCCCACCTTCTGGCAGCACTTCATGGGATCCACAGATTAGTGTAGTTTCCTCTAACACTTCATTCATCTGCAAGACACAATTGCAAATAGCTCAGTCCTGGTTTGTTGTTTGTTTGTTGTTTTTTTTTTTTTAAGGAAGACTTAGAATCACAGAATCAAGCAGGCTGGAAGAGACCTCCAAGCTCATCCAATCCAACCTAGCACCCAGCCCTAGCCAATCAACCAGACCATGACATTAAGTGCCCCAGCCAGGCTTTGCCCAATCCAGGGACTGTGACTACACCACCTTCCTGGGCAGCCCATTCCAATGCCAATCACTCTCTCCGTCAGGAGCTTCCTCCCACCTGTATCTCCTCTGGCACAGCTTGTGACTGTGTTCTCTTGTTATGTTGCTGCTTGCCTGACAGAAGAGACCAACCCCACCTGGCTACAGCCTCCCTTCAGGTAGCTGCAGAAAGTAATGAGCTCTGCCCTGAGCCTCCTCTTCTGCAGGCTGCACACCCCCAGCTCCCTCAGTCTCTGCTCACATGACTGTGCTCAAGGCCCCTCCCCAGCCTTGCTGCCCTTCTCTGGACACCTTCCAGCACCTCAACATCTGTCTTGAGTTGAGGGGCCCAGAAGTGGACACAGCACTCAACTTGATAACCAAGCTCCTCTCCATCTGGTGTTCTAACTAAAACAGACTGCTCACCCCCCTCATGTGCTTCAGGAGAGGTTTTCTTTGTTCAGCAAGAAATAGGCTAATGGAAACTAGAGGCAGCTTTAGTCACTGGGTTGATTCACTATGACTGACCTAAGACCTTCTGGCAAATGTCAGGTGGTGACGTTTGTTTAGAGAAGGAAGCTTGTGGTGTTGGCACTTGATGCATTTCTAACACTCTTCACTTTTGCTGAGCAATTAGAAGCTGTCTGGAGAGTTTCTGGCAAGCTTCACTTGAGAACTCCCCATCTGGAGCAGCACTTTCCTCACTGACCGTAATGAGAACCCCCTGATTAGCTTCTCAGAAACACACAAAAGGAGTGGATGGAATGTCCTGAAGCTAAGCTGTGAGGATATTGCCTGGAGTGCATTAACTCTTCCTTCTGATTCTTTGGCTTTTAGGGTCTTATCAGGAAACACTTAGGATTCTTTTTACCTTTTCCAGGTGATTTGTGTTGCTGTTCTAAAGAATGTATTTGTTTTATGAAACATGCCTGAGTTGTGCACCAAGGTGGTTAATTTTGGTGTCTGTTGGGTGTTTGAATTTACCTTTAAAGGAAAAAAAAGCAAGTTTCAGATATTGTTGGGTGCTGCTCTGCTTCAAAATGCTAAGTATTTAGAACTGTGGCATTAAATCCCATTCATGTCCCTTACTGATTTCCAGCATTAAGTATTAATTATAACTCTTGGTTTTTTTTAACCTAGTAAAAGGAATCTCCAAACTTCTGTGATGGTTAGAATTGGCTTTGCCAAAAATCATGGACTCTCAGTATGAGAGGGGTTAGAAGGGATCTGCAGATGCAGAGAGCATCCAGTCCAATGGCCTTTCCAGAGCAGGGTCATCTAGGGCAGTGCATCCAGAGAGGTCTTGAAAGTCTCCAGAGCAGGAGACTCCACAGCCTTCCTGGGCAGCCTGCACCAGGGCTCTAGCACCCTCACGGTGGAGAATTTTCTTCTCATGTGGTGAAATCTCCTGGGTTCCAGTTTATGTCCATTGCTCCTTGTCCTGTCGCAGGACACCACTGCAAAGAGCCTGACCCCTTCTTGACACCCCCCCCTCAGATATTTGTTAACATTCCCTCTCAGCCTTTTCTTTGCCAAGCTCAGCAGCCTCAGGTCTCTCAGCCTTTCCTCATCAGACATGTTCCAGCCCCTTCACCACCCTGACAGCCTCTGTTGGACATTCTCTAGCATTTCCCTGTCCCTGGTTGGGAACTATGGGGTTAAAAAAATAATCCTTTAGGTCCCTAGAGGACCTAGAGGCTTCGTTGCCCTTTTCTGAACATGTTCCAGCACCTCAACATCTCTCTTGAATTGAGGGGCCCAGATCTGGACACAGCACTCAAGGTGTGGCCTGAGCAGTGCTGAGCACAGGGGCAGAAGAACCTCCCTTGTCCTGCTGGCCACACTGCTCCTGATCCAGACCAGGATGCCATTGGCTCTCCTGGAATTCTCTTGCCCACGCTCCTGCTCGGAAAAGAGCTCTCACAACCACTAGCTTAGGTCAAGCACAGCTTTGTGTAGCTTTTGACCCTTAGACTTCCATGGATCTTTACAGTGGAGCTGGTGAGACACTGGCACAGGTTGCCCAGGGAGGTTGTGGAGCACAGAATCACCGAACGTGATTGGTCTTTGACCATGTTTGGTGATTCTGTGCTTCACAACCTCCCTGCATGTGCTCAAGGCCAGGCTGTGTGAGACCTTGAGTGAACTGGGCTAGTGTGAGGTGTCCCTGCCCAGGGCAGGGATGATTTTCAGGGTCCTTTCCAACCCAAACCATTCCATGAATGTTCAGCTTCTGCAGAAGCTGGTCTAGTGCTGATGTTTGTCAGCATCCTCGGGGCCAGAAGCCCTGGTGTTTGTGACGCGGCTCATTTCCAACGTCAGAAGGATGCTCATGCTACCACTCAAAGCTTTTATGGCAAGAAAAACTTAGGGACCAATTGCAGAAAAGAGCCTGATTTTTGGAGGTCTAAGTTTCCTCTCTTTGAAGCTGAAGGTATCATTCCTGGAATCCTGAGTGTGAGGCCAGTACTGGAAATTTAGCAGTCAAGGCACAGATCTCTGATGGCCAAACGTTATGCGTGAGCACGAGTGGTGGGGGACGGATGCTTCCTGAATACATTATTGTGGGAAGGCTGTTTGGCAACTTTCAGTGTTCCTTGCTGCTTAGTCAGAAACCTGTAGCTAGGCTTGTCTCGATGGTGAGCTTCTCTGAACAGAAATTAATGGGATCTTCATGGGAATTCTTTAAGGGAGATCTGGAGATTTGAATCGAGAATGAGTTTCTCTGTGCGCACTGATTAATGCGGTTGTGTGAGCCTTGCAGGTTGACAAGAAGGGCTTGCAAGGGCAGTTTGCTGATGTAAGCTGTATACAAATCTCTGCCTGAGCTCAAATCTATTGATCCCCAATGGTGATTTTTAGAATAAGGAGGCCTTGAGGAAAAAAGAAGAGCTGGATTGATGAGGTGGTAGCCCTTCTATCCAACAAACTTCTCCAGACCTAAATGAAGACTCTTCCATTCACTTTATTAATGAACACAGCTCCATTTAATGGAGCTGTGGTGGACAACAGTGGTGTTTAAAAAGCAATAAAATCAACTAATGCTTTCATTATAGTAGTGATAACTACATCAAAGGGACATACGTGCTCAGCAAAACGTCTCCTGTAGTGCATAAACATCACCACCACAGGAGATGTTTATTGCTTTAGACATGCTGCCTTTGATGTATTTATCAGTTAAATGTATTAGTTCTGCTTCACAGTTGTGTGCAGAAATAGCACTGAGGAAGACCATATTTTACATCTGCTGTACATAGCATCACAACCTTGGAATACCAGGATCAATAAATAAAATGAAGCCAAAATGGTTGATTGCATTTAGTCACCAGTGTGGATGTTGCCTGTTCCTAGCACCACTGCACCTCCAGCTGCCTTGGTGTGTCAGCTAGGAGGAATACAGATTCTAACATCTGATTAACATCTTGGCCTGAAAGACTTGGGGCAGTTCAGCCTGGAGAAGTGAAGGCTCCAGGGAGACTTTGGAGCTGCATTTCAATATCTGAAAGAGACCTACAGGAAGGCTGGGGAGGGACTGCTTAGAAGGATCTGTGGTGGTAATAAAGGGAGCAGTGGTTTGAAACTGGAGCAGGGCAGATTTAGGCTGGACATCAGGAAGAAGTTCTGCACAATGAGAGTGGTGAAACACTGGAGCAGGTTGCCCAGAGATGTGGTGGAGACCCCATCCCTGGAGACAATTCAAGGTGAAACTTGATGTGGCCCTGGGCAGCCTGACTTACTTGGAGGGTGACTGCAGGGGGGTTGGACAAGATGACCTTTGATGGTCCCTTCCAACCCAATGCAGTTTGTGATGCTGTCATTCTGCAAAGGTGTGGGGTTTTTTTTTTCCTCATAGGAAATGTTTTCAGTCATTAAGACAGGCTGTATGAAGTCATGTCCTTGGAGGAGAAAGTGAAGAGCATCCTTTGATCATCTTGTGCCTGGATTTATTCTCTCTAAAGGTTGCTGTTCCTCCTTCATTGGCTCTGGTGCTGTGGTGTAGATGATTGCATGGCACACTGCTTATTGTGTGTTAGATCCAGCAGAAATTGCTTCAGCTCCATGGGAGGTGCTTTGTGCATCCTGTCCTTTTGTGTGCATGTGGAAGTGCAGATGCTGATGCCTTGCATTTGCTTCACCTACTGAAAGAGAAGAATCTCTTGGCTTGAAAATAACCCAGGTTGTGTATACAGAAGCAGTGCACACAGACCGTCTGACTTGAAACTCTGCTCTTTAGTAGATGACTCCTTACGGTGAGGGTGGTGAGACACTGGCACAGGTTGTCCAGGGAGGTTGTGGAGCACAGAATCTTTGAACACATTCTATGATTCTGCGCTCCACAACCTCCCTGGAGGTGTTCAAGGACAGGCTGGATGAGGCCTTGAGCAATCTGGGCTAGTAGGAGGTGTCCCCATGGCCAGGGAATTGGGACTGGATGATGTTTAAGGTCTCTTCCAACCCAGGCTGCTCTCTGATTCTGTGGTGCTCCTCCTTTTAATGCTATGCAATTTAGGTGTGGAACAGGGCAAGCCACCTACTGAATTATCAGAAGTTAAAGTACTTTGTTGTTGTTGTTGTATCTTGTTAGAAATCATAGAATGATTTAGGTTGGAAGGGACCTCAAAGCTCATCCAGTTCCAACCTCCCTGCCAGAGGCAGGGACACCTCCCAGTAGAACAGGTAACTCAGAGCCTCATCCAACCTGGCCTTGAACACCTCCAGGGCAGTTGTGAATGTCATCCACAACCTCCCTGGGCAACTTGTGCCAGTGTCTTACCGCCCTCACTGGAAAGAAGTTTTCCCTCCTGCTGCTGCAGAGTTCAGACAGGTTAATTTTTATCTACCCGCAGGGTAGTAAAGAGAGGAAGTACAAAGCATCTTCTCCTTCTTTTCCATAGGAAGACTGTAGGGACTTGGAAGCTATTTCAGCAGTCCAGAGGAGCAAGGCTAGGCAGTGTTTGGTAGGGAGAAGACCAAGGACAGAGTGGTCTGTTGACAGGATGTGATGGCAGATAAGTTCTTCCATCCCAGTTGGGTGCAGGTTACATATTTTTGGAAGACCTATTAGCAGCACACACTTCCCCACTGCCTTCAGTCCAATAAACATATCCACAGCAGCATCTGCTATTCCAAAGCTGAAGTTTTCAGCACCACATTTCCTACCACCATGAGTACAGTCACAGAATCACTATCATAGAATGGTTTAGGTTGGAAAGGACCTTTAAACTCATCCAGTTCCAACCCCCTGCCATAGGCAGGGACACCTCCCACTAGAACAGGTTGCTCAAGGCCTCATCCAGCCTGATCCTCAACATCTCCAGGGAGGTTGTGGAGCACAGAATCACCCAATGTGATCANTTTTCAGCACCACATTTCCTACCACCATGAGTACAGTCAAAGATCACATTGGGTGATTCTGTGCTCCACAACCTCCCTGGGCAACCTGTGCTGGTGTCTCACCACCCTCACTGTAAAGAACTTCTTTCTGACATCCAGTTTAAATCTGCCCTCTGCCAGTCTAAACCCATTACTCCTAGTCCTGTCATTATAGCCAAGTAAGGTATGGAAGTACTTAATTGATGTTTTCATTAGTTTCCTTGCAGAAAAAAAAGTGTCCATTTTTGGTCCTTTAGTTGTTTCTTTTTAACCATCCAGCACCTTGCAGATTTCTCTCATTGAGAGTTCCTAGATGCTGGAACTCTCTTTTTGAAGACCACTGAATCCAAACTGCTGTGTGCTACAACACATTAACTACTGTGTGTGCACTCAGCAGTGGAGATTTCTGCGTGTGCTCTGCCTGGGAAATAAACACTGACACTGAGCCTTTCCAGTGCGAATGCCTGCAAACACATCATCAGCGGTGACTTTTGTGCCAGCTGCCTCTGTGACCACGAGTGAGGGAGCACTGAAAACATCTCCAGCCTGTCTGTCAAGCAGGCTTTCCTCAGGAAAACATGTCAGTGCTGCTGGTATGGCTGTGACAGCAACAATTAATAAGAAATGAGCCGCTTGCATTATTGAAAAATAGGTGGGGTTTGTTGTTTTCAGCACTGAGGTGTTGACTGCTCCAAAGTGCATCCTTTGAGCAAGGGGTTTAGAGGTGTGAATGACTTGGCACGTCAGAGAGTGATTTGCCCTTGGAATGGGCTGCCCAGGGAGGTGGTGGAGTAGCTGTCCCTGGAGGTGTTGAAGCGAAGCTTGGATGGGGCACTTAGTGCCATGGTCTGGTTGATTGGCTAGGGCTGGGTGCTAGGTTGGATTAGATGAGCATGGAGGTCTCTTCCAACCTGGCTGACTCTGTGATCCTCTCTACAATGCCCTGAAATGAGGTTACAGTGAGATGAGGTTGGTCTCTTCTCCCTAGTATCAGGTGATAGGAGGAAAGGAAATGGCCTGAAATTGTGCTAGAGGAGGTTCAGGCTGGAGCTAGGAAACATTTATCATAGATTCTATGGTTCTATCCTGTCAGTCTTCACCTGCAGTGTGGGATCAGCTAGCCACTTATATGGGAATTTATTTAGGAAATCATATATGGGATGCAGGACACAAATTACACAAGATAGGAGAAATTCCCTCATTATACCCCTTCCAAATAGCTTTTTTTTTTCTCCTGTTCACACTTTGAGTTTAATTACTGTCATGTGCTAAGCTTTCAGTAATTGCTGCTTCAAACTGATAATTGATTGAGTGTGGCTCTTTAAAATATAATATTGTTGATCTTTTATTTATAGCTAATCAGAGAGTTATTTATTGGTTACATTTCATGTCACATTTAATAGGGTGATGTCTGGGCATAGGAGACTTCTGTTAATTATGCAGGAGAATCTTGTTACAAGGCAAATAGCTCGACCAGTCTGTGTCTGGTGAGAGATTATTCTAATCATTTATTAAATAAAAAGAATTAATGAGAGAAATTGTCTTCTGAGATGCTTTGAGTTTTGTAAAGGCAGGAAAAGGCAGCTCTGTTGTTTACCTATCATTTTTATGAAGTGTGATTCGTTGCATACAGATGCTTTGTGCTTCTGCTTTGATTCGAGCTTCTTTAAAGTACCTAAATATGTTGGAATTGTAGGGATTGGAACAGGCTGCCCATGGAGGTGGTAGAGTCACCATCCCTAGAAGGTTCAAGAAACCTGTGGACAGCTGAATGCTTGCTCATGGCTTTATGTGCTCCTCAATTCAAGAGAGATATTGAGGTGCTGGAACGTGTCCAGAGAAGGGCAACAAGGCTGGGGAGGGGCCTGGAACACAAACCCTGTGAAGAGAGGCTGAGGGAGCTGGGGTTGTGCAGCCTGCAGAAGAGGAGGCTCAGGGCAGAGCTCATTGCTGTCTACAACTACCTGAAGGGAGGCTGTAGCCAGGTGGGGTTGGTCTCTTCTCCTGGACAACCAGCACCAGAACAAGGGGACACAGCCTCAAGTTGTGCCAGGGCAGGTCTAGGCTGGATGTTAGGAGGAAGTTGTTGTCAGAGAGAGTGATTGGCATTGGAATGGGCTGCCCAGGGAGGTGGTGGAGTCACCATCCCTGGGGATGTTCAGGAAAAGCCTGGATGAGGCACTTAGTGCCATGGTCTGGTTGACTGGATAGGGCTGGGTGCTAGGTTGGACTGGATGAGCTTGGAGGTTTCTTCCAACCTGGTTGATTCTATTCTATTCTATTGCACTCCTGAAAAGGTAGGCTCATGAAGTACTGAGGTAGTCACAGCAACAGATCTTCCACCAGTGTGAGGGTGGTAAACCAGGAGGCTTTACTAGCCGGAGTCCCAGATTTCAGCAAGATGCCTGGCAGAGGGCTTGTGCTGCCATCTTTGTGACAGGGTTTGCAGTCATGCTGTGATGGTTTGGGTGTTAGCCGCCCCTCCACTCCTATGAAATCATCCAGACTCGACTCAGCTGAGCTGGAAATTAGAATGAAGCTTTATATTCACAGCTTAGCACAATAAACAAGTGGAGATTTACAATATATATAGCCAGAGACAGAAATAGGCAAGTTTAAAAGTGCTACAGAAACACAACAGCCCTCCCAGAAACCAGAGTCCTCAGGAGGGGCTCCCAACAACCCTTCCACCTCCTTTCCACCCTTCTGCCTTACTTCAAACTTTGCCTTATGTGCAAGGTGAGTTTGGAGAATCAGACAGGGGGGTTAGGAAGCAGAAGGATTAGTTACACAGACAGCAGGCTAGAGAGAGAAGTGCATTCAGCCAGAGCCAGAGAGCAGCTCTGTTATCTATATTTATGTTCTTGCTTTTATACGTCTCAGCAAGCCTATGAGTGCAGTAGACATCAGCATTGTTTCTGTTTCACAGCCTGTGATCTGATTCTTTTCACCAAAATATTCCAGCTTGCTTCAAACTAGCATAAGTGCTCAGAAAAGAAGCCACAGCTCTGTGAGAAGAATAGGAGAGGGGGATGCCAACTGTGGGAATGGTATTTCTGAGGGGGCTTTGGGGATCATAGGGCAAAGGGAAGAGCTGGGACCTTGAAATGCGTTGAGAAAACACAGCTAAATGGAGTTTTCCAGTTAAAAAACTGCGTGTGAAGGGTCAGGACCTGTCCTTATCTTCCTGTTACCTTGCTTTAATTGGAAAACAGCCCAAGCTTTGAATTCACATCACTCCTGGAAGCGAGATCTGATCTAGATTAGTATCAGTGTGCTAAAGCTGCCTGAGAGCTCAAATCTCATTTAGAGATTGCCTTCATGTTCTTGCAAGAATGTCATAGTACTCAGTTGTTATGGAGTTTTCCCAGGTGTTGGAGACTATAAAACATCCTAGATGTCTTTTCAGTAATGTGAAAAGTGATTTTGATTTTTATTCCCATCCCCCCCCAAGATTACACTGCAAAGGGAAAACATTGGAGTTGAAAAGAATTTTTAGTAGGAGTACATGAGCCTGCCATGAATAGGATGAAGGAAAATAAAACAAAATGGATTTGGAAAGCATAAAATCAGTGCCAGGTCTTTAAAATGCTGTGCTCTCTGCAGGCTTTCAAGCTGTGCAGGGCTTTTTCTCATCCACTTCTGGTACTGTGTGCCCCTGACAGTGCCTGGAGAAACAAGGAGTGCTGCTAATCAGGTTTGTCTGGAGGCATTCAGCTTGTCTTGGTTGTAAAAGGGATTAGCAACACCTAGTCCCAGTGAAGGATAGAGGAGGTACTGGTTGTTGTGTGGACAGTGTGGAACAAGTTGACTAACTTCGTTTGGTGCGGACAGGTGCTTGTGGTTTCTCAGCTCTGGGAGACATAAGGGACGAGCCAGGCCAGGAGCTGAACTGCAAACTTCTGTCCACAATAATAACAACAGGAGTTGTGAAAGCTGGTGGGAAGTTGGTAAGGCAATTCCCAAAGAAAATAAAACCTGCCTGCTTCTTTGCTTTGCTCTTCTGTCACAGCTGTTTCTGGGAGGACTCTAAGCAGCAAGAAATGTGCCCTGGCAGCAGAGTGCTCCA
This sequence comes from Tricholaema leucomelas, assembly GCA_013400475.1. Taxonomy (NCBI): domain Eukaryota; kingdom Metazoa; phylum Chordata; class Aves; order Piciformes; family Lybiidae; genus Tricholaema lacrymosa; species Tricholaema leucomelas. The sequence goes on from WAAF01020430.1 coordinate 217,631, forward strand.
TGAGGGTGACCCTCCCCCAGCTTGCCTTGCCGCTGCAGAGGGGGCATGGCTGGCTGTAGTCTGCGGTGTTGGCAGCTCCAGGTTACCACCTGTGCCTTGGGGATGGGAATTACAGAATCATAGGATTGTTTCAGCTGGGAAAGACCTCTAAGTTCATCAACTCCAATGGCCATTAAACTTTGTCCCGAAGTGCAGTGGCCACAGATTTCTCGAACACCTCCAGGGATGGTGGCTGCACCTCCCTGGTAGCCTGTCCCAATGCCTCATCTCTCTCATAGCGAAGAAATTCTTCCTAATCTCCAACCTAACCTTCCAGTTTACAGCCCTCTTCCAGCTTTAATCCATTCTTTCTCGTTCTGTTACTAACCCTGCTCAAAAGTCCCTCTTCATGACTCTTGCAGCCCCCTTCAGGTACTGGCAGGCTGCTGTAAGGTCTTCCTGCAGCCTTTTCCAGACTGAATAGCCCCAACTGTTACAGTCTGCCCTACAGGGGAGTTTCTGCCACCCTCTGACCTGCTCCAAAAGATCCATTTCCTTCTTGTGTTGGGGCCCCCAGCACTGGGCACAGTGCTGCAGGTGTGGTCTCATAAGAGCAGAGCAGAGGAGAAGAATCTCCTCCCTCACCCTACTGATCACACTTCTTTATTATGGGCAGTGATAGATTGCAACTGGTTTAATTAATAACATTATGTTCTCCTTTTCAGCAGAGCAACTAAGCCATTACATTAATCTTTGGAGGGCAGCACCATGCAGTAGGATTGCAGCTCTGATGAGGGTTTTGTACGTGTGGGGAGTTGTTTTGGTTGAATCCTAAGGAGAGAACTAAATGCTTCTTAGCCCCAGCGATAGCAACACCGACTCCACAGAGCAGATGCAGTGGTTTGCAGGAAGTGATATATTGCGAAGCTCCCAAGATAAACCACCTCCTGCAAACTCCTCTTGCTGCTCTCCAGATTGTCAGCCAGGCCTGTGTGGTAGCTGCTGCTGGGAAATGTCTGCCTGGCTGCTCTCCCCTTGTACTGCACAGCTAAATCTCAGAAGCTGTCTGGAGTTCAGCCTTTTTCTTGCGTTTTAGCAGTGCCTCATCTGGTATGGTACTGAGCCTGGCTTTGGGGTTTGGGCTCTGCACACTGCTGTTGTGCTTCATCCAGGGTGAGCTCTCCTGAGCAGTGCCACTTCATAACGAAGCAGGAGGCTAATCACACCCTCATTAGTTTCAAAGAGAACTACAGATACTCTTTTTCTCTCTGCCGTGGCTGGAGATTTAGTTGAGCTTAAAGGAAACAGAGCCAATGTTAATGAGAATGCATTGTCTTAATTTGCATATTAGATGAGATAAATATTGAGTTAATTTACACCTAAGAAGGTTTTCATTGCAATCTACAAGTTCCCCAGATATATTCAATGTATTTCCCCCACCAAGTGTGTATAATTTGGAGGAATAATGTGAAAATGTGTTACTTTGAGGAGGAAAACTGAAGGGGGACTGTTGCTGTTACCCAGATGAGTTTGCATTTGGCTTGGCAATCGTCATAATAATTTAAAGTGATTTACTCTCCTACCCTCCCAGGCTGTCTGCTGGAAGCTGCGTGCAGAATCATCTGTGGAAGTGAGTGCCTGCACCTAACCTGCAAGAGCATCCAGCTCTGCTGCAGCCTTCAACGCTGTGGAGAGATTTGCTCACCTTGGCTACAAAATTGCGATGGTTTGGGAGTTACCTGCTCCTCCACCCTGGTGGAATCACCCAGACTAGACTCAGCCAGCTGGAAGGTAAGGAATGAAGTTTTATATTCCCAGCTTAGCACAAGATACAAACAGAGATTGACAACACAGCACAAATATTGACAGCTATAGACAGAAATAGACAAGGTAAAGGTAATGCAGAAACACAACAGCCCTCCCAGAAATCAGAGACCCCAGCAGGGGTTCCCAACCACCCTTCCACCTTCTTTTCACCTCTCTACCTTATCCTAGAGTCTGCCTTAGGTGCAAGGTGAGTTTGGAGGATCAGCAAGGGGAGTTAGAATCAGAATTAATTGGGTTACACAGGGAGAAAAGCACAGGCACCGACTGCGACAGAGACACACACACACTGTCTTAATCTGTGGTTTTATCCATCTCAGCAAGCCTATGAGTGCAGCAGACATCAGCATTGTTTCCTTTTCACAGCCTATCATCTACTTTTTCTCATTAAAATTGGCCTCAAACCAGCACAAAAATGTATAAGGAACTCCAGAGCTGACATGGAGGGCTGTGCTTTTCCTTTGTGTGGAAGGGGCTGCAGGAGCTAAATGTGGGCATGGAAATACAAATGCAGACGTTCAAAGTGAACTCTGTGTTCTTGAAGGGGGTGGGCAACATCTGAACCACCAAATCTGTGCTTTGGTGGTGCTTAGTTTGAAAAAGAGGAGGCTGAGGGCAGACCTCATTGCTGTCTACAGCTATCTGAAGGGACATTATGGAGAGGCTGCTGCTGGGCTCTTCTCACAGGGATTTGGAGACAGAACAAGGGGGAATGGCCTCAAGCTGAGGCTGGGGAGATTTAGATTGGGCATGAGGAAAATGTTTTTCATGGAAAGAGTTGTCAGGGACTGGAATGAGCTGCCCAGGGAGGTAGTGGAGTCACCCAGCCTGGATGTGTTTAAAGGTGGTTTGGATGTGGTGCTGAGGGCTATGGTTTAAGGTAAATCTTGTAGAGTAGTGTTCTAGGTTGGACTTGGTGATACTGAGAGGGTTTTGGCAAAGGACATAGAACTGTTGAAGTGAGTCCAGAGGAGGCCACCAAGATGAATGCTCTCATATACTGAAGATCCCTGCTGCCAGGACCAATGTTAGAACTCTGACTGAATAGAATCAACCAGGTTGGAAGAGACCTCCAAGATCATCCAGTCCAACCTATCGCCCAGCCCTATCCAAGATGCTCAGAGGGCTGCAGCAGCTCTGCTAAGAGGACAGGATGAGAGAGTTGGGGCTCTTGAGCTTGGAGAAGAGAAGGCTTCAAGGAGACCTTATAGTGACCTTCCAGTATCTTAAGGGGTCTACAGGAGAGCTGGGGAGGGACTATTGACAAGGTCTGGTGATGACAGGACGAGGAGGAATGGGTTTAAACTGGTGGAGGAGAGACTCAAACTAGACATTAGGAAGGGTTCTTTCCAGTTCTGTTCTTGGTCTTCTCCCTAGCAATCATTTTCTAGTCTTGTTCCTCTGGACTTCTGAAATAGTTTCCAAGTCCCTCTAGTCTTACTATGGAAGAGAAAGAGAAGGTGCTTTTTACTTCCTTCCTTTACTACCACGTGGGTAGATAAAAATTAACCTGTCTGATCTCTGCAGTAGCAGGAGCTGTCACTGCATTGTTGTGCAGACAGCGATTGAAGAAGCTTCTGCAGCCTTTACAGAAAGGGAGAAAATATTCCCCAGTCTCAGCACAGTCTTTTAAAACAAATACATCTGCATTTGGGATGATTCAGAGGATAGTGTGTGAAATAAATCAGGTGTAAAGACTGTAACGAACATCATAAAAGATTCAGAAAGGTATTGAATGGGTCTGGATGAAAGGAAAACAAACATAAATCATTTGGCTTCAATTAATGTTGTGTCAGGTTTGTTTCTGGATAGGTTTTTTTTTCTTTCTACTTAATAATCCCTGAAAAAAAAAAAACATCAAGTTAAAAAGGGGCATGGGGAATTTTTCCAGTCTACATCACAAGTGTCACAGATGTCAGAGATGATCAGGGACAGCTGAGAGTGATGGCAGAAAGCGTGCTAATAGCTTTAGGTTGCTTTTATGTGGCTCCCTGTTCTCCAATGCACTTAGTTTCTGTTCTAGAGCAAAGCTGACCAAGCTATGCTTACATCTCTCCCTCCCCTTCTGATGGATGTTCCTGCAGCAAATAAGAATCATAGAATCAACCAGGTGGGAAGAGACCTCCAAGCTCATCCAGTCCAACCTAGCACCCAGCCCTAGCCAATCAACCAGACCATGGCACTAAGTGCCTCAGCCAGGCTTTGCTTCAACACCTCCAGGCACAGTGACTCCACCACCTCCCTGGGCAGCCCATTCCAATGCCAATCACTCTCTCTACCAACAACTTCCTCCTAACATCCAGCCTAGACCTCCCCTGGCACAGCTTGAGACTGTGTCCCCTTGTTCTGTTGCTGGTTGCCTGGCAGAAGAGCTCAACCCCACCTGGCTACAATCTCCCTTCAGGTAGTTGTAGAGAGCAATGAGGTCTGCCCTCTTCTGCAGGCTGCACACCCCCAGCTCCTCTGGGTGAGCCTCTCCTCACAGGGCTGTGCTCCAGGCCCCTCCCCAGCCTTGCTGCCCTTCTCTGGACATGTTCCAGTACCTCAACATCTCTCTTGAATTGAGGAGCCCAGAACTGGACCCAGCACTAAAGGAACCTGAACTCCTGGAAGCAGATCAATGGCAGTAATCTCTGCCTGTGTTAGGTTTTCCAAGAGTGGTTCAGATGGGGGTTTAATTTTTTCAATGAACCAAAATGTGAGTTGCAGTGGCCAGGTTGTGTGTGCTGCCACTGCTCCTGCACAGCAAGTGAAAGGGTAGCAGTTAGGGGCTCATGGCTTTGAGCTTTGCTATTAGCAGTGCAGTTACTTCACTGGACTCTGTCAGAATGAGCTCCTAAAATCCGCTTGCATTGAAACAACCGATAAAAGAGCTCAACAGATCCATCTGAAAAGAAAGAAGTTTATTGTTGTTGCTTTTATCTTTTCAAAAGAAGGAAGTTCCTTTAAAAATAACTTCCTTTTTTTAAAAAGGTTATTTTTTTTTTTAATAAAAGAAGCTTCTTTTTATTTCTTTCCTTCAGAAGGAACTTCTTTCTTTTGAAATAAAGGAAACCAAACTTCTTTTGTTTTGAAAAGAACTGATCTTACTGTTCCAAATGGAACTTTATTTTGATTTCTGTTGAAAAGGGAATTTTATTTTCATTTCTTTTCTTTTTTTTTTTTTTTTAGGAAAGTAGCTATTTTTAGCCTGGTTTGCCACAGATAAGGTAGCATCTTTTTAGCAGCTTTGGCTCATGCATTGCTTTAAGAGAATGATCCATGCCTGTGAACCCTTTCAAAATCAAAAAAGGAGCAGGCTTTGGATTTGATACAATCTGGCTGTGAAAATAAAAGCTGTTGAATATGAAAAGGATACCAAGAGAGTGGTGACAGGTTAGAAAGTGAATAAGGCTCATTTTAACCACTGGCATTAAAATTTAAAGGGACAAAATGAGCAAGTTATTAATTATCCACATAAATTGCAAGTATGAGCAAAGAACATGGAAGATGGCACTGGATTGGTGATTGCTTTTGCTCTATCTCTGACAAAGCAAAGCTTTAAAAAGCTTCTGTAGCTTTTAATTTAGAAATTCAGCCCCCAAAAATTTTGAAAGTCTCAGGGATTCAGACCAAAATGCTTCCACATAGTAATTCTCTGTAAACAGCCCAGCTTGACCTTGTGAAGAAAAAGAATCATAGAATCAGCTAGGTGGGAAGAGAGCTCCAAGTTCATCCAGTCCAACCTAGCACCCAGCCCTAGCCAATCAACCTGACCATGGCACTAAGTGCCTCAGCCAGGCTTTGCTTCAACACCTCCAGGGACGACGACTCCAGCACCTCCCTGGGCAGCCCATTCCAATGCCAATCACTCTCTCTGCCAACAACTTCCTCCTAACATCCAGACTAGACCTGCCCTGGCACAGCTTGAGGCTGTGTCCCCTTGTTCTNGCTGCTCTCAGCCACTCTGTTCCCAGCCTGTAGTGCTGCTTGGGGTTGTTGTGGCCAAAGTGTAGAACCCTGCACTTGGCCTTGTTCAGTATCATCCCATTGGCCTCTGCCTACCCAAGCAGCCTTTCCAGATCTCTCTGCAGGGCTCTCCTACCCTCCAGGAGATCTGCACCTGCTCCTAGCTTGGTGTCACCTGCAAAATTCCTGATGCTGCACTCAATCCCCTGGTCCAGATCAGACGGAAAGATATTGAACAAGACTGTGCCCAGCACTGATGCTTGGGTAACACCACTAGTGACAGCTGCCAACTGGATGTGGCACCATTCACCACCACTCTCTGGGCCCAGTGGAGCCATTTAGCATGCAGTTCTAGAACAGCTTAGTCTGTTTATTGCCTGCTCCTTGTGAAGGTTAATAATTGCAATGTCTGCAGTGAACTTTTAGGGCATCTTTGATTCTCTAGATTTCTAGAGTCAGTGTCTTTGTGCCTCATGAACCATGCCTGCTACAGAAATAGTTCTTACACTTTGTCAGTGCACTCTTGAAACTTAATATTTTCAGTTTTGTTTCTTGCTTTATAAATATCTCAGTGCCTGAAGCAGCAGATGGGGGGGTGGAAATGGCACAGGAATCTCTCTCGGAGCTCTTGCTTTGCTATGTCTCTCTCACATTTTACCAATTCAGAGGTAAAAAGACACACACCACCTCCCAACACCTCACTCAGGAGGAACAGAAACAAAACCTGGCTACCTTTATTAACCTTTTGAGCTTTGTAATCCTCTGTAAATAAAAGATAAGACGTTAGCAAAGCAGAGAAACAAACACATGCATCTCTCTTTCAGCCCTGTGTTTTAACAGAGAAGCTGCTGGTAGCTGTAGCCCTTTGGTTCTAGGCAGGTGGTCATGAGAGATCACTCTAGCAGTCTCAGAAGCTGAATCCTGGAATGCATTTCCTCCCAGCCATAAAATCAGGCATGGCTTTGCTTTGGCAAAGGTAAAAGATTACAAACTAAATGTTTTGGCTTGGCTTGGTTTTTTTCTGGCCTTTAAGGAAGGAGGGTGATAGATAGTAGAGAGCTTGGCCAGGAAAAGGAAAGGCTTGGTAGTAGTGTGTATAAGGATATGAATGTTGCCATATGTGATGTGAAAGCAGGAGGTGGAGGATTTGCTATTCCTTGTGAGAGGAATTCCTTGGCTATGGGAGACTGCCTGGAGAGACTGGAGATAAAAAAGAGTGATGTAAAGAGCAAACCAAAAGGGTTTAGGCAAGGTATTGGTCATCTGTGATTTTAGGGATTTAATCAAGCAGGTTGGAAGAGGCCAATCTCATTCAGTCCAGCCTATCACCCAGCCCTGGCCAATCAACCAGACCATGGCACTAAGTGCCTCATCCAGGCTTTGCTTGAACGCCTCCAGGGACAGTGACTCCACCACCTCCCTGGGCAGCCCATTCCAATGCCAATCACTCTCTCTGCCAACAACTTCCTCCTAACATCCAGCCTAGACCTCCCCTGGCACAGCTTGAGACTGTGTCCCCTTGTTCTGTTGCTGCTTGGCTCAGAGAAGAGCCCAACCCCACCTGGCTACAACCTCCCTTCAGGTAGTTGTAGAGAGCAATAAGGTAACCCCTGAGGGATGTCTTAGGCAAGGTCTGCTTTCTGGGTGCAAACTTCTGGTCTGCTTATGTCTGGGGAGCTGATTTGCTGTGTGAAAACGTTATTGAAGCTGATGAATTCTGAAGCAGTGTATTGGTAAGGAGATAGTTGATATTGCAAGGTAGGGTGGACTCTGGATAAAAGGAGAAGCATTGAAATAGATGGTTTGGAATTACACAAACACACAACACAGTGGTGGTGTTACCAAGGTGGGAACATGGCAGAGATCTGCTGCTGATAAACCTAAAATCAGCAACAGAGAGGTGAATTGGAGCGTTGTGTAGGAGAACTACTGGGATCAAATGAATGCTTCATTTTGATGCTGGCATGACAGCAGCATGGCATCAACTGGCAGCAGCAGATTCAACTCATGACAGATCCTGACAGGATGATGGTGACCACAGAGCTGCAGCCAGAAGGACAGGAATGGGAATCTTCTGCTGTGCTGGGCTAGGTGTTTTCAGGAGAGAGATCTGATACCAGTGTAAAAGGCATTGATGCAATGTTATTTGGACTGATATACTGATATATAGTACTGCCTTCAGTTTTGGGCTCCCCAGTTGAAGAGGGACAGGGATCTGCTGGACAGGGTCCAGCAGAGGGCTGTGAGGATGATGAGGGGGCTGGAACACTGCCTGATGAGGAGAGGCTGAGGGACCTGGGGCTGCTTAGTCTGGAGAAGAGAAGACTGAGAGGGGATTTAATGTCTATAAATCTCTGAGGACTGGGGGTCAGGAGAGGAGGGGACAGGCTCTGCTCACTTGCTCATGGGGATAGGACAAGGAGCAATGGATGGAAGCTGCAGCACAGGAGGTCCCAGCTCAAAACAAGGGGGAACTTCTTGACTGTAAGGGTCCCAGAACACTGGAACAGGCTCCTGAGAGAGGTTGTGGAGTCTCCTTCTCTGGAGGCTTTCAAGGCCTGTCTAGATGTGTTCCTGTGTGACCTGAGCTAGACTGTATGGTCCTGCTCTGGCAGGGGGGTTGGACTGGATGATCTCCTTGGGTCCCTTCCAACCCCTGGCATGCTGTGAGCTGTGATAGTTAACAGTGTGTTTGCTATTCAAGGGGTGTTTTGAGCCAGGAAAAGCCACGTCTGTTTCAAAGAGGAAACTTGACCTAGGCAACACTTTTTGATTTGGCTGAAGAATTGCTACTTGGCCTTTGTATCAGACAGCCAAGTCAGCTGCAATTTCAGCTGAAAGGATCTTTGAGGACAAATATGGCTTAGGAGGTTCCTAGGCCAGGATGGATGCTTGCTGGCATTCTGCAGAGGAGCTTTGGCTGGTTGAGGTGAGTGCTCTGCACCAGCAGGTGTGGCTGGTCTGCCTTTTGTGCAGCTGCTGGACTCCAGAGCCTGGGATGCAGGTTTGTCACACACTGAGATGGAAATCAAAATGTGGAGTAAATAAAACAGTGCCAGCAGTAATCATGAGAGGTACCCCACACTTTCAGAAATGAAGGGAGAGCTATTTCCATCTTGTAGGCAAATGCATTGTGCCTGCTTACTGCAACCTCTGCAGGTCTCACAGGGAGGCAAGTTCACAACCTCCACTGTGTGCCTATATGGCTCAGGCAGGGACTGAAGCTGAAAGGTTTCTCATGTAGTCACCATTCTCCAGGACATTTAACCCCCAGAAAGGATGAAAGTTAATTGTGCTGTCTGACAACTAACTGCAGCTGTGAATTTAAGAGTGTTCTGTGGTGTTGCTTTGGTTGGTTTCTTTTCTATGCTTCTGGTGGAGGGATTGATGCTTTTTGCTAAGGCTCTGACTGCCTTAATTGGCACTAAGTTAGTCACATTGGCTGTTCACAGAATCAGCCTGCTTGGGAGAGACCTCTAGGATCATTCAGTCCAACCTATCACCTAACCCTTCTAATTAACTAACCCATGGCACCAAGTGCCTCATCCAGCCTCCTCTTGAACACCTCCAGGGATGGTGACTCCACCACCTCCCCAGGCAGCCCATTCCAATGCCAATCACTCTTTCCATGAAGAATTTCTTCCTAACATCCATCCCGAACCTGCCCTGGCACAGTTTGAGACTCTGTCCTCTTGTTCTGTCGCTGGGTGCCTGAAAGTAGAGCCTAAGCTCACCTGGCTGCAACCTCCCTTCAGGTGGTTGTAGACAGCGATGAGGTCTGCCCTGAGCCTCCTCTTCTGCAGGCTGCACACCCCCAGCTCCTTCAGCCTCTCCTCACAGGGCTGTGCTCCAGGCCCCTCCCCAGCCTTAGAGCTCTTCTCTGGACACCTTCCAGCATCTCAACATCTGTCTTGAATTACAGGGCCCAGAACTGGACACAGCACTCAAGGGGTGGCCTGAGCAGTGTTACAACCTTGGAGAAAAAAAGAAAATGTTTGGATGAAAGAAATTGAGGGAAATGAGTCCATTTCAGTGTGCTCATGGGAAGCAATTAAAGAAGAGATTTACCCCAAAAGCAAACATTCCTGCTGTCTGTCCAGGCTTAGGAAGCTTTATGAGCTTTTACCTAGATTTTCAGTTTTTATTGTTATTATTACAACCACCTCCAGTGTCCTGTTCAGAAACTCAAAAGTTTCTTGCCATGGGCCAGTTGTGCTTATAAAAGATGCTTGTGTTTATGTGCTCCCAGTCGCCTTGCACCGTGGCTTTTCTTATGTAGTACAGTGAGAGAGTAGCCTGGGGAGTTACTCTTCATGTTTAATGTCAAGAGAAGTATTTCCTTCAGGTCTCCTGTCACTGTCAGCAACAAAGCAGCAAGCAAGAAGCTCTGTAGCTCCTCTCCTCTCTGCGACAGCTGCAGCAGGCAGAATTCTGAACCCCTCAATTCCCAGCTGTGAATGAACTCCAAAAGCCCCTCTGTGTCAGAAATGAAAATGGTTCCATCAGAATTTCTCACAGTTCTTTTTGACAAAAGCCAAGCAAGCCTCATGAATACACACTTTTTTCCCCCTATTACCTTATACATTATGTATCAGGCTATAGTAGGAGTGCTGGGAATTACTTGTCCCTAGTAAAGGCCTTTGAAAATGCATGCTTGGTAAACAAATCCAAAGCCTAGGAGTGGGATGGACTTTTGACATATTGTATGATTATGCTTTGTGAGTAAGGGCAGAGGCATCACTCCAGCACTGTGCCTGCTGGTAAATCTTCCTATGCCATAGAATCAGTCAGGGTTGGAAGGGACCACAAGGATCGTCCAGGTCCAGCCCCCCTGCCATGGGCAGGGACACCTCACACTAGATCAGGCTGGCCAGAGCCTCATCCAGGTGGGGTCTCAGCAGTGTGGAGCAGAGGGGCAGGATCACTTCCCTTTCCCTGCTGCCCACACTGCTGTTGCTGCAGCCCAGGCTCTGGTTGCTCTCTGGGCTGCCAGAGCACACTGACAGCTCAGGTTGAGCTTCTCCTCCACCAACAGCCCCAAGTCCCTCTCCTCAGGACTGCTCTTAAGCCAGTTACTGTCCAGCCTCTGTTGGTGGTTGGGATTGCCTCAACCCAAATTCAGGCCCTTGCAACAGGATGTGGTAGAGCACTTTTTGTCTTCAAGTGCTAAACAATCATTTCATACTCCCCTCAAACCATTCCCAGAAATCTCAACAAACTGGCACCGAGGTCTGCTGCAAGCCTGCTAAGGACTGTTGTGAGCCTGTGGCAGATACAGTCAGTTGGTGGTTGTGTTACCTGGGGGTTTTCAAATGGCAGGCATCTGACCCACCCTTGACACTGCAACATGTTGGGACACAGCTTTTTGGTCTCAAAACAGAAGCTTCTTAATCCTATCTGAGGATTAGTACTATGAAAGTGTTAGGCATTGCTGTCTGCAACTACTTGTAGAGACATTGTGGAGGGGCTGCTGCTGGGCTCTTCTGACAGGTAATTGGAGATAGAAGCCCACTGGGGGAGTGGCCTCAAGCTGAGATTGGGGAGGCCTACACTGGACATGGAAGATGTATTTCACAGACAGGGTGGTCAGGGACTGGAGTGAGCTGCCCAGAGAGGTGGTGGAGTCACCCAGCCTGGATGTGTTCAAGGGTGGTTTGGATGTGGTGCTTAGTGCTATGGTTTAAGGTGAATGTTGTAGGAGTAGCGTTCTAGGTTGGACTTGGTGATGCTGAGAGGCTTTGCCAACCTGTGTGTTCCTGTGATTCTGTGAATGGTCCTGGAGGGCACCAAGACAGGCATTCAGCAGAGCCCCTCCTATTAATCTTTGTGGGTAGATTGGTCTCCATCTGTGTGTAAGCACTAACAGAGGTACCAACAGGAAGATGGATTTCCAAGGAGCAGGCAGTGGTAAGCACAGAATGTGGCTCCTAGGGGCTGCAGTGCTGTGCCTCCTGTCAAGAGGGGCATAAAATTCCAGGGGTGTTCCCATTAGAGGAAGTTGCAGGAAATTCCTCATTGCCGTTAGTCAATGAAGATTTATGGTGTTTGCCTCTGTAATAATTTACTGATTGGTGCTGCTTGACTAATGCAGACATAAAGCAGCTGAGTTCTGTTTAATTGAAATGATAAGGCAGTTTGCAACTGCTTTTAGGTGTCACTGATAATTTACTCCAGTGATTATGATTTAACTTTTCCCTGGCTGCTGCCACCCCAGTGGGAACCAAGAACGTCGCAGAAGTGGAAGTATAAATTAGCTGCAGACAAACAACATATGTTTGTATCTGTGCTGCAGCCACACAAGGGTTTCCAGGCAGGCCCCATCCAACTTGTTGATCTCTCTTTGGCTGGGGAAAACACTTAAGCTGTTTAAATCAGGAGCTGCTTCTGCTTGTGCAGCTGCTGGATGTGAAATGTGGTTGTGAAGTGTCCTGGAGTCCCAAGATGCTTCCAGAACTACTGAAAACCGTTCATGAAATACAGGGTACAAAAAAATCCCAACCAACCACCAACAAAAAGCACCCACCTCGAAACCAAAACAATTACTCAGATTAGTCTAGAATGACAGAAGTGTTGGAGCTGCAAAATCCCTCTAAGATCAAGTCCAACCTTAAGACTAAGACCACCATGGCCATCAAACCGTGTCCTGAAGTGCCATGTCCGCAGCTTTCTAGAACACCTCCAGGGACAATGACTTCACCACCTTCCTCAGCAACATATTTTAGTGCCTGACAACTCTTTCAGCAAAGACATTTTTCTTACTGTCCAACCTAAGCCTCCCCTGGCACAATTTCAAGGCATTTCCTCTCGTTCTCTTAGCTGATAGTAGGGAGAGGAGATCCATCCTCACCTCACTGCAACCTCCTTTCAGGGAGCTGTAAAGAGCAGTGAGGTCTCTCCTCAGCCTCCTCTTGTCCAGACCAAGCACTCCCAGTTCCCTCAGCTGCTCCTCCCCAGCCTTGTTCTGCAGACACTTCCCCAGCTTTGTTGCCCTTCTCTGGCCAAACTGCAGCAGCTCAATGTCTGTCTTAGAATCATAGAATAAACCAGATTGGAAGAGGCCTCCAAGATCATCCAGTGTCCAACCTAGCACCCAGCCCTAGGCAATCAACCAGACCATGGCACTAAGTGCCCCAGCCAGGCTTTGCTTCAACACCTCCAGGCACGACTCCACCACCTCCCTGGGCAGCCCATTCCAATGCCAATCACTCTCTCTGCCAACAACTTCCTCCTAACATCCAGCATAGACCTCCCCTGGCACAACTTGAGGCTGTGTCCCCTTGTTCTGTTGCTGGTTGCCTGGCAGCAGAGCCCAACCCCACCTGGCTACAGCCTCCCTTCAGGTAGTTGTAGACAGCAATGAGGTCTGCCCTGAGCCTCCTCTTCTGCAGGCTGCACACCCCCAGCTCTCTCAGCCTCTCCTCACAGGGCTGTGCTCCAGGCCCCTCCCCAGCCTTGTTGCCCTTCTCTGGACACCTTCCAGCACCTCAACATCTCTCTTGAATTGAGGAGCCCAGAACTGGACACAGCACTCAAGGTGTGGCCTGAGCAATGCTGATTACAGGGACAGAATAACCTCCTTTATCTTGCTGGCTACACTGCCCCTGTTCCAGGCCAGGATGCTATTTGCCTTCTTGGCCACCTGGGCACACTGCTGGCTCATCTTCAGCTACTCTCTCCCAGCACCCCCAGGTCCCTCTCTGCCTGGCTGCTCTCAGCCACTCTGTCCCCAGCCTGTAGTGCTGCTTGGGGTTGTTGCGGCCAAAGTGTAGAACTCTGCACTTAGCCTTGTTCAGTCTCATCTCATTGGCCTCTGCCCACCCATGCAGCCTGTCCAGGTCCCTCTGCAGGGCTCTCCTACCCTCTCACATGGTTAGAACGTCTCTCTTTGAGGAGCACTGCATGCAGTAGAGATGTGATAAAGAGTTCAGCCCTGGGTAACTGCAGCAGTTATCATTGAGAATGGACTTAGCTCTCTTAGCGAATGCTGCCAGCTTTAAATGTTGTGAAGGAGCTGTGTTTTCTCCTTTGCATTCATATGGCAATAAAGTACATCTGTAGGTTGTGCAGCAAAGCAGGGCCAAGATGAATATCTACCTTTGTGTCTTCTGAGGCAGTACTGCTGCTTTGCTGTGTTGACTGCTCGGCAGCAAAGATGCCCAGAGCATCAGGAAATGCTCAGAGGATGGCTGTTTGTCTTGTTACAGCAGCAGGTATTTCAGAGGAAGGCTGTAGAGATTGAGCTAAAGGGTGTGAAAAGAGGAGAAGTGATGTCTTTTCCAGCAGCTCTCCAACTTGGCAGGAGCATAGCCAACTCTTTTATTTATCCTTGGTGGAGGTATTTGGGCTGCCACTGCAGGTTTTTTATTCTGGCAGAGCATGCATGTGTCAGATAGAGGAAGTTCATTCTTTTGTGCACTTGAGGACAAGGAAACAACAAATGCAGCAAGTTCATGTTCTCTAGGCAAACTCCAAGGAGCAATAAATAGGGCATCTGAGCACAGTCATCTTCATTCGCTTGCCCACAGGTACAGGTAGTACTAATAAAAATGATTGCAGAAGACAAGATGATCTGAGCCTCTGTCAAGCAAAGCCTGTGGTTGATTTATGTGGAGTGAGTAGCAGTGTCAGAGCAGGGCATCGTTTTGTACTGAAACAATGCAAAAATTGGACACTTCTCAAGGCCTCGCCCTGGCCCAAGTCAGGAGAGCAGGGAGGGAAGCTTACAAGTTTGGGGGAGATCAGAGATCTGTGCATGTACCAATTTGCAGTCAAAGGTGTGGGAGTTTGGATTTTTAGAACTAATGATAACTTCAGCCAATCCTCTTAACTCACTGAGTCTGTGTATTGCAGTCTTGGACAGAGCAATCAGTGCACCCTCAGCAAGTGTGCAGATGGCACCAAGCTGTGTGGCACAGTCGACTTAGTAGAGGGCAAGGATTCATCCAGAGGGACCTGGACAAGCTGCAGAGCTGTGCCCAGGCCAACCTCATGACATTCAACAAGGCCAAGTGTTAGGTCCTGCACCTGAGTGGGCACAATCCCAAGCACAGCTCCAGGCTGGGTGGGGAATGGCTGAGAGCAGCCTTGAGGAAAAGGCCCTGGGGGTCTGGGGTGATGCAAAGCTCAACAGGAGCCTGCAGTGTGCGTGCAGCCCAGACAGCAACCCTGTGCTGGGCTGCAGCAAGAGCAGTGTGGGCAGCAGGGCAAGGGAGGGGTTTCTGCCCCTTGGCTCTGCTCTCCTCAGACCCCACCTGCAGTCCTGTGTGCAGTTCTGGAGCCCCCAGCACAAGCAGGACATGGAACTGTTGGAGCCAGTCCAGAGAAGGCCACCAAGATGCTGGGAGGGCTGCAGCAGCTCTGCTGTGAGGACAGGCTGAGAGAGTTGGGGCTGTGCAGCCTGGAGAAGAGAAGGCTTTGAGGAGACCTTATAGTGGCCTTCCAGTATCTGAAGGGGACTACAGGAAGACTGTGGAGGGACTATTGACAAGATCTGCTGAAGACAGGATGAAGAGTAATGAGCTTAAACTGGTAGAGGGGAGATTGAAACTGGCTGTTAGGAAAGGGTTCTTTGCAGTGAGGGTGGTGAGACACTGGCACAGGTTGCCCAGGGAGGTTGTGGATGCTCCCTCTCTGGAGGTGTTGAATGCCAGGTTGGATGAGTCCTTGAGCAGCCTGTTCTAGTGGGAGGTGTCCACACCTATGACGAGGGATTGGAACTGGCTGAGCTTTGAGGTCCCTTCCAACCTAAACCATTCTATGATTCTGTAATAGAGGAGCTTCTATCAGTGCCAGGGGTTAACATTTATGGGGAAATACTGTTTGACATTATTTCAGGTGAAGGATTGCTTTAGGTATGTGAAGCAGAAAGCAAGCTGCAGCAGCTCTGATTCCTTTCTACTATCCCGTTTGGGTTTCCCTTTTGTTGCAAACAGGGAGTTAAAAAACCCAGTGGTGAAAATGTCTCCACATTGTTCAGACAAAGGTTTTGCTTCTTCAATCATTCATTCTTTTCACAAGGACACTACACACCATTTCAGTTCTTCCATTTAACTGTTTCTTAAAAAGCAATGCTCTGTTATTCAAACTTACCTTTCTGTGCTTAGCAATCGGTGTTGGAGAGCTCAAAACATTACTTCTTGCTGCTTTCTTCCAGTGACCTTTGAAAATGTAGAGAAAGTTGTCACACTGATGGCTTCATTCTGTAGGAAATTACTGTTTTCCTTAACAAGCTACTGAAGTCAATCCTTTGATTTAAAGCTGTAAGACTGAATTTATGGTAGCAGCAACAGCTTCATCACTCTTCAGTTCAGCTTGAGCGGTGGCAAATAGAAGGGATTTGCTCACTGTCCAGTGCTTCAGCTTCTCCACTGGAATTTTCCTGATTCCTGGAATGGTTTGGGTTGGATGAGGCCTTGAAGATCACGTCCAGTTCTGGGCTTCTCAATTCAAGAGAGATGTTGAGGTACTGGAAGGTGTCCAGAGAAGGGCAGCAAGGCTGGGGAGGGGCCTGGAGCACAGCCCTATGAGTAGAGGCTGAGGGAGCTGGGGGTGTGCAGCCTGCAGAAGAGGAGGCTCAAGGCAGAGCTCATTGCTGTCTACAACTACCTGAAGGGAGGCTGTAGCCAGGTGGGGTTGGGCTCTTCTCNCCTCATCCACCCTGGCCTTGAACACCTCCACGGAGGAGGCATCCATAGCCTCCCTGGGCAACCTGTTCCAGTGTCTCCCCACCCTCACTGTCAGTAATTTCTCCCTCATCTTCAGTCTAAATCTCCCCTCCTCAAGCTTCAACCCATTCCTTCTCATCCTTTTGTTACAAACCCTTGTCAAAAGTCCCTCTTCAGCTTTCTTGTAGCCCACTTCAGGTACTGGAAGGCTGCTCTAAAGTCACCCTGGGGTCACCTTTTCTGCAGGTTCAACAGCCCCAAATCCCTTAGCCTGGCCCCACAGGGAAGCTTCTCCAGCCCTCTGATGTTAACAGAAGTGTAGGATTCTCCCTGTGGCAATTCCCATCCAGCTGCCCAGCGTGGCTGATTTTTCTAGCCTCTCAGTTTTGCGGTAAACTAAGTTGGCATCTCTGTGGCATTTTGGCAACTTAAAGAAGAGGGATGTCTTTCCAGTCTCTCCTTTGGAAACTAAGTCTGTCTGGTAGCAGAGTGCCACTGAATGGATGGCTATGGGTTATTAACAAGCTCTTTTTTTCTCCCAGAGAGGCACTGAAGCACACTGTGCTGCCTGGGGAAGCTGCATTCCCAGTGTCCCTGCACACTACTGAGTAGAGGCATTAGCTTCAGCACTCTTTTTCATCTGCTCTCACTTCAGGTTAAAATGTTGATGTGTTTGAAGTGATTGACACACTGATGTGACAGCTGTCACACGTGCAAGACATGCTGCCTGAACTGAAATACAGATTTCACACTGCTCATTATACACTAGGAGAACCTCTCATGTTTCTGCCTAGGGTAACCTCTGTGTATCTCACAAGACTGACACACACTCAATAGAATGGTTCAGATTGAATGGGACCTTGGAGCTCATCTGCTCTGACCTCCCCACTGTGAGCACAGACACCTCTCAACTAAACTCAGCTGTTCAAGGCTTCATCCACATAGGCCTTGAACACCCCAGGAAGGAGGCAGCCAGTTCCAGAGTCTCACCACCCTGGTTCTGAAGAACTTCTTGCTCAGCTCCAGTCTAACCCTGCTCTGCCTCATCTCCAACCCATTCCCCCTTGTTCTCTCTAGACACCCTGATGAAAATCTCTCTGAAGCCTTCCTGTAGGATCCCTTTGGGTACTGGCAGGCAGCTCTAAGGTCCTCCTGGAGTCTTCTCTAGGCTGAACAACCTCAGCTCCCTCAGCCTGTCTTCATCTGCATAATCTGGTACTTTCTTACCTGGAGAGTTTCTGAGGGTGTGACTTTTCCCTGGGAGCTCTTGGGCAAATGGCTGAATCTTGACGTTCTGGAAGGCCAACATTTCTAGCTTAGGTAGGGAGATCTGCCTGAGATGTGTGTTAGCCTAACGCTGAAGCTACCCGGAGGCAGCACTTTCTTAAGCGCTGGCTACATCCCTGGGTGTAACTAATGAGAAGGGGAAAAAAAAGGGAACAGCTATGGAATGGTCTGATTATTAGACAGATTTATCAGCAGTACATATGATAAAACAATCAAGAGATAAGACAGCTCAGCCCATGCTGCATGCCCAGAATCCACACAGTTATAATTTATCTGTGTTCCTATGAGCTGATCTGGATGATAGATCATTGAGTAGGTACCAGTCAAGTGTTGCAGTACAAATCTACCACATTAATTGCAGCTCTTATCTAGACACCTTAGCATTTGAAACACACATTTAGTAACTGCTGAAGCAAGTGTGGCTGAGAAGCAAATCTGTGTCTGCAGATCATGTAGAGTAGTTAATGATCAGCCTAATTAACACTCCCCCCCAACTTTGTGCACGAGTAATATTCCTGCAAGCTTTTGAAACCTGTTAAAAGCAGATAGGATACAGAGAAACTTGAATTGTAGAATTGTCAGGGTTGGAAAGGACAACAACTTGAGACTGTGTCCCCTTGTTCTGTTGCTGGTGGCCTGGCAGAAGAGCCCAACCCCACCTGGCTGCAACCTCCCTTGAGGTAGCTGCAGACAGCAATGAGCTCTGCCCTGAGACTCCTCTTCTGCAGGCTGCACACCCCCAGCTCCCTCAGGCTCTCCTCCTAGGGTTTGTGTTCCAGGCCTCTCACCAGCTTTGTCACTCTTCTCTGGACACCTTCCAGCACCTCAACATCTCTCTGGAATTGAGGAGCCCAGAACTGGACACAGCACTCAAGGTGTGGTCTGACCAGTACTGAATACAGGGCCAGAATAACCTCCCTTGTCCTACCGCTCCATTATCTTCCCAGAGTCGGAGGTGAGGCTGGCAGGTCTGGAGTTACCTGGATCCTACTTATTACCCTTGTGGAAGATTGGAGTGATGTTTGCCCTCCTCCAATCCCCAGCACCAACCCATTCTCAGTGTTGGGTACTGTCTTAATACTGTCATCTTTGCATGAACTTTTAAGCTCTTCTTAATATGCCAAACCTGTGCTGCACACGTGGCAGTACAGACACAGCCCTGCAGTAGCTTTAGTCCTCTTTTTCTCATAGGCAAAAAGTGAAAAATGTCCATGGGAAGTTCCCTGAAAGCAATCTGTCATTTTTTTCCCCTGGTTTACACTTCTTTAAAGGCCTGTGGGTCGATGAGGTGTCCCTTGTGCCTTACAAAGCATTTGAGCTGTGCCTGTACACACACAGACATGATCAATAGTTGTTTGGGTTGGGAAAGCCCTCTGAGATCACTGAGTCCAACTGTTGCCCTAACACCACCATGGCCATTAAGCCACATCCCCAGGTGCCATGGCTACAGATTTCTTGAACACCTCCAGGGATGGTGACTCCACCATCTCCCTGGGCAGCCTGTTCCAATCCCTGGACACTCTTGCAGCAGAGATGTTTTTGCTAATCTCCTACCTAACCCTCCCCTGGCACAATTTCAGGCCATTTCTTCTTATCCTATCACCTGATACTAGGGAGAAGCAACCAACTCTGACCTTGCTGCCACCTCCTTTCAGGGAGTTATAGAGAGCAGTGAGATCTCCCCTCAGACTCCTCTAGGCTGAAGAACCTCAATTCCCTCAGCTGCTCCTCATCAGCCCCCTTCTCCAGACCCTTCCCCAGGTCTGTTGCCCTTCTCTAATGTAATCCTTCCTTTGTCCTAGGTATTAGTGTCTGTCAGATCAGTACTAATGCCTTGGCTCCAATTAAAGCCTTGATGTAATGGGGAATTCATCTTGAGATGCTTTTTCTTACTTTCATTATGGAAGGAAATGACATTGCCTGACTTCAAGAAGAGTCATCAGGAAAAATAGAGGTGCAGAAAGGGAGCAATAAGCAGCTGCTGTGCCTCAGGTCGAGCTGGTCTCTCAGTGTCTGGGCAAAAGCTCCAGCTGCTGTCCTCTCTTGGTAAGGAGAAGGCTTGCTGGACATTTTCTGCCTGTCTTACATCACCTGAGGTTGCACAGGATGCACAGCAGTTAGCTGCTGCATTGTGTATGTTTAAGAGGAGTTCCACAATACCAGAACTGGAAAAGGCTCTGCTGCTTTAAGTGTAAATCCAGAGCAGAAGAGGATAGGTTCTGCTTTGCTGACCTTAGAATGATTTGCTTTAAAGGTGCAGTGATAAGGACACACAAAGCAGATTTTGTTTCCTGGTTATTTCCCCCTAATCAGACACTCTTTTGTGTCATCAGATGCTGCTTTCTTGGGCTTATTATTTAGTTACTTTATTTTCACCTGCTGAATTTAGTGACAGGTTGTCAGTGTAACTGCTCTTTGGTGGTGAGGAATGAACTCCTGCATGAGATGTCCTTGCTCTGCTCGTTTAGTTTAAGGCAAACAACTGCCATTAAGCTCCCCTTTAACAGTTCTGATGCTGATTGTTCACAAGTGGGTCTAACTCTGCCTTTTCCATCTTCATCCTTTTAGTAACGTTGTGTAAGGCTGCAAAATGTGTTATACTCTTCAGTACCAACACATTCTGATGCCTGCTTGCTGCTCCCATTTTCCCTTGTGAAAGCTCCAATGAAATGCTTTGGTGATAGAGACAATGAGCTCAGCTTCAGCTAGAGATGTGATTTTCAGCTGGTGAATAAAAGCAGAGTTGTGCTCAGTGGCAGGAGAAAACTCTGTGGTTTATTTCAATATGACATTTGCTTCCAGATGCAATTTCCCACAACCCCCCCCATTTTCTCTTTCTCTAACTGCATTGATATGTTTTTACCTGTTTGACCACATAGGAGTACTTCCTTTAAATAAACTCTAGCTGGGAAAATGCCAGAGACAATCATCTGGAATATATCTGAGCACACCCTGGCAGGGTTATCTCCAAGCCTTCCCTTGGCTCAGGCCAGGTGATGTCAGTGTTCCTCAGCAGTCTGTTGGCAGGCAGGACTTATTAAATTAGCCATGTTACAACATTAGTGTTCCTTGATTGCATTTTGTTGGCTCAAGGAATGTAACCTGTGAAACATCAGGTAGATTTTCACTTTAATGGATCCGTGGTGCTTGAGAGCAGACCTCTTGTGAACACCAGAATGAAATGTTTTCTTTTACAGGATGTGGCTGTGCTTGAGGTGGGCTCTCCTTAGCTTGATGGAAAATCACAGGCTCACAGGACGTTAGGGGTTGGAAGGGACCTCCAGAGATCATCAGCTCCAACCCCCTGAGAGAGGAGGGCCACATAATCTAGTGCAGGTCACACAGGAACACATCCAGTTGAGTCTTGAACATCTCCAGAGAAAGAGACTTCCCAGCCTCTTTGGGGAGCCTGTTCCAGTGCTCCATGACCCTCAAAGTAAAGAAGTTATTTCTGATGTGGAGGTGGCACTTTGTGTGCTGTAGTTTACATCATTGTGTGCCCCTTGTCCTGTCCCAGGGCACAAGTGAGAGGAAGCTGTCCCTTCCTTCCCCAGCCCTCAAATTCTTAGAAACATTTACTAAATCCCTTCTCAGTCCTCTTTTCTCCGGCCCAAAAACTCTCCTGTGTGATCCCAAGAGTAACTTTTTGGTGCTGGTGAAATGTTAGAGCTAAAGCTCTAGTTCTGTGGTGAGGACAAATGGAGTGTCTGAGGGAGCTGGGGTGTTCAATCCGGAGAAAAGGAGGCTTTGGGGAGACCTCATTGCTCTCTACAGCTACCTGAAGGGAGTTGGAATGAGGAGGGGGCAGCCTCCTTGGTGGCAAGCGACAGGAGCAGAGGAAATGGTTTCTAGCTGTGCCAGGGGAGGTTCAGGCTGGATGCTAGGAGGTAATTCTTCACGGAGAGAGTTATCAGACACTGGAATGGTCTGCCCAGGGAGTGCTGGAGTCACCATCTCTGACATGAAGCTTAGGGACATGGTTTAGTGTTGGCCCTTCAGTGGTGGGTGGAGGGTTGGACTGGCTGATCTGGGAGGTCTTTTCCAGCTGAGTGTTTTCTGTGCTCTTGCGAGCATTTCTATAGTTGCTTTTTGGAAGGAGAGCTGCTGATGCAGTTATCACATCCAGCATGTAGCCACTCTTTATTCATTTCAGCTTTACTGACCTTGCAGGAGGGAACTCACAGGAATCTTTCATAGGAATGATGTTTGCTCCCTTAGAAATGCCACTGGATTTTCTGCTCAGAGTGAGTTGTTCTTAAAGGTGATAGGGAGCTAAGAACGGGATGTGCTGGCTGCATCTCTGCCAAGTGTATTCAGTTTGAAACCCTGATGTAAAGGTGCTGTGCTTTGGGGTTTTGCAGAGGGAAGTACCAGTAGTCCTAACAGCAACTGACACTAGGTGGTCAGACACACACACACAAAAGAGGGGAACCATAAAAGCACTGTAGTCTTTTTGTCCAAATATTGTTCTAGGGCAGAAAATAAAGTTACTCATAAGTCTGTAGAGGAAAAGTAAACCAAACATTAGTATCACTGACAAGCTTTGCCACTCCAGTTGGAAACCTTCAAGGCCTGGGCTTTGTAAGCTCTTTGGAAACCAAGACAAACATCTCTGAAATATTTGGTTCTGGGAAATGAAAAGTGCAAAACAAACAGATTGTTTTTCAGCCGTGTGTCTGCAGAAGGGAATGCCTGTGCCGTGCACCTCTGCTGCCAGGCCTCAGATTTATGGTATCTCACCCAGCAGCAGCTACCACTTCATGTATTAAAAACCATAACTGAGTATCTTTTACCTTCCTGCTCTAGGAGAAAATGCATAAATATTCCTCAGAGCATTCTTGGCTAAATCAAGATAATGAGGCTTATATGTTGTTTATCAGCTGGGTCATGATCTTGTACAGATTCAGCATCATTCCAGGGAAGAAGGCTTATTTCTTTGTCGTTTCAAAGTTCCAATCTGCTCAACACTTAAAACGTAGGACTGCAGGCTTTGGCTTTTGCTTTCGCTGTGCTTTGTTGCTGTTTTCCTTGTGGCTGTGTTTTACTTCCCATCCACTCTGCCTCCTCCCCACTTGGTGTGCTCCCTACTTTGTGTACAGTCTCAAGTTGTGCCATGGGAGGTCTAGGCTGGATGTTAGGAGGAAGTTGTTGGCAGAGAGAGTGATTGGCATTGGAATGGGCTGCCCAGGGAGGTGGTGGAGTCACTGTCTCCAGAGGGGTTCAAGCAGAGCCTGGATGAGGCACTTAGTGCCATGGTCTGGTTGGTTGGCTAGGGCTGGGTGCTAGGTTGGGCTGGATGAGCTTGGAGGTCTCTTCCAAGCGGGTTGATTCTGCGATTCTGTACTGTAGGTCTGGGACCTGATTTTGCCTTTGTGACTAATGAATGCAAGTGTTTTCTGCCATCAGCACTCTGGGTTCAAACACAGTTGCAAAACTGTCTCTGAAGATGAAGCCTTCCTATGCACATTGTGGGAAAGATCTAACAGCTTGCTATAGAATTACTTGGATTGGAAAAGATCTCTAAGATCATTGACTCTACTGTGGCCATTAAGCCATGTCCCCAGGTGCCATGTCCAAAGCCATGAGTTACCAAACACCTCCCGGCATGGTAACTCCACCACCTCCCTGGGCAGCCTGTTCCAATCCTGACCATTCCTACAGCAACAGAATTTTTCCTAGTCTCCAACCTAACCCTCCCTTTGCACAATTTCAGGCCATTTCCTCTTGTCCTATCACCTGATATTAGAGAGAAGAGACCAACCCCACCTCACTACCATCTCCTTTCAGGGAGCTGTAGAAAGCAATGAGTTCTCCCCTCAAGGTCATCTTCTCCACACTAAACCACCCCAGTTCCTGACTCAGCCTTGTTCTCCAGACCCTTCCCCAGCTTTGTTGCCCTTCTCTGGACAGGCTCCAGCACCTCAGTGTCTTTCTCTTCTCTGGACAGGCTCCAGCACCTCAGTGTCTTTCTCTTCTCTGGACAGGCTCCAGCACCTCAATGTCTTTCTCTTCTCTGGACAGGCTCCAGCACCTCAATGTCTTTCGCTTCTCTGGACAGGCTCCAGCACCTCAGTGTCTTTCTCTTCTCTGGACAGGCTCCAGCACCTCAGTGTCTTTCTCTTCTCTGGACAGGCTCCAGCACCTCAATGTCTTTCCCTTCTCTGGACAGGCTCCAGCACCTCAGTGCCTTTCCCAAGCAGACATTGTATATGTTTTGGAGGAAATGTATGGTTCCCATGAGGCTTTTCCAACACTTTTCATCCCTTCCCTCTTCTCTGGAACTTTCAAACTTCTGATGGGAATGTCCACAGAAGGCCATTTGACCTTTGCACTTTCACACAGCAGCTATTCCATTTAAAAAACTTGGCTGAAATAAGTTTTTTCTGCCTGATTTAGAGAACAATATGGATAACAAAACTAGAATTGATATTTATGAGTAGGAAGTTTGAGGTGGAAGGGCAAAATCCACTGACTGAATTGTTTGCCCACTTTGTGGTTCCATAATGAATTTTTGGGTTTCTTTTTCTTTTTTCAGTTGTATGTTGAATTATTTTTAGGTTTATGATTATTTTGCCTCATATTTAGCAGTGGTAAAATAGCAATCAATAACAGCTTCCAGTTTGTGCTTTGGAGGTTCACCTGAGTTTGGGTGCTCTTGGCTTTCAGAAAGGAAAAAAACCCTCTTAGAGTTGTTTCAGCAGCCTATTTTCAGTGCATGGCTGATGAATATTTGGTGAAAATCAGGCTTTCTAATGAGTCACAAAATTCAGCTCCCCAAATCACAATAAATTTCGAAGAGATTTTGGCCTTTTCTCTGCCATGATAAATTTGACTTTTCATTTCCCAGCCTGTATTTTGCAGGCTGTGGTCAGAAATGTTTTATTGAGACCTTTTAAAGGCAAAATTAATTCTCATCAGTTAAATTTTCCCTTTGCACTTAGGCTTTTTATAGCACATCCTTCAGCAGCTCTTAAAATGCCAGGCTGGTGAGTTCTTTGTTAGTGCCCCAGCCCATGTTTTAAAGGGGTCTGTGTGTGGGTTTGTGCAGAACCACACATTCCTTGTGCACCTGTAGGAAATCTCTTGGGCACGTAATCTGCCTTAGCAGTCAGCTTGTTCTCTGCTCTTTGGAGTCATCTCCTCACCTATCCAGGCCCATATTGAGGGAGCAGGTAGAATCATAGAATCAACCAGGTTGAAAGAGACCTCCAAGCTCATCCAGTCCAACCTAGCACCCAGCCCTATCCAGTCAACCAGACCATGGCACTAAGTGCCCCAGCCAGGCTTTGCTTCAACATCTCCATGGACGGCAACTCCACCACCTCCCTGGGCAGCCCCTTCCAATGCCAATCACTCTCTCTGCCAACAACTTCCTCCTAACATCCAGCCTAGACCTCCCCTGCCACAACTTGAGACTCTGTCCCCTTATTCTGTCCCTGGCTGCCTGGCAGAAGAGCCCAACCCCAGCTGGCTACAGCCTCCCTTCAGGTAGCTGCAGACAGCAATGAGCTCTGCCCTGAGCCTCCTCTTCTGCAGGCTGCACACCCCCAGCTCCCTCAGCCTCTCCTGACAGGGCTGTGTTCCAGGCCTCTCCCCAGCCTTGCTGCCCTTCTCTGGACACCTTCCAGCACCTCAACATCTCTCTTGAATTGAGGAGCCCAGAACTGGACACAGCACTCAAGGTGTGGTCTGACCAGTGCTGAATACAGGGCCAGAATAACCTCCCTTGTCCTGCTGGCCACACTGCTCCTGATGCAGCCCAGGATGCCATTGGCTCTCTTGGCCACCTGGGCACTCCTTGCTTACAAATGTTAAAAGCATCCCACATAATGCAACAGCAGGACAGTTCTTGCCATCTCTGGGATTTCTTGGCTGCTATAACGCAGGTTTGCATCCCTGCACTGAAGCTGCTGGAGATTTGCATAAAGGAACATTTTGGTGGACCTTAGACTCGCTGGGGCTCTGGCTGCTGTCCAAATTGTCGTTTTAATACCAATGCATTGCTCTCTGAAGGGCAGTGTTTTGAAAACTGCCTTCTAAAACTTGATCCCTAAACCAGGCAGTTGGATATTTTTTTCAGTCACTCACTGAAGTCAGTAGGCCTACTAATCAAGTCTGAAGTTAGATCTACTTTCAAGTCCTTTAATACCTAAAGGAGAACTTCAGATTCTATTTCCTTTGATTATTGCCAGTGTGAAAATAATGGTCATATGTTTTAGGTGGTGACTGACTACTGAAGGGAGAATTAACACAAGTGATATTATCTTGATGCCATAGTGCTCATAAAACAAGATTAAGATTCTCAGAGTAACGGCAGTGCATTGGAATAATGGGAGCTCAGCACATTACAAGGGATGGGTAAAACCGTGGGCAAGCAGAGAAAGAATTAAAGTAATGGACCAAACTGTGTCAGGGCCTCTGTGCTCTGCTGTTGGGACCATTTACATCACTTTCCAATCTTCAGGGGCTTGCAGAAGAAAAGCCATGCTTAAAGGGCAGATTTAGACTGCAGATTAGGAGGGACTTCTTTCCAGTGAGGGTGGTGAGATGCTGGAACAGGCTGCTCAGGGAGGTTGTGGATGCGAACTCCATGGAGGTCTTCAAGGCCACTTTGGACGAGGCCTTGAGCAACCTGGGCTGGTGGGAGGTGTCCCTGCAGAGTTGGCATAGAAAAGTAGGGGCCAGGCTCTTTGTGAATGTTTGGGAGTTACCTGCTCCTCCACTCTTATGAAGTCACCCAGACTAGACTCAGTTGGCTGGAAGGTAAGGAGTGAAGCTACATTTACAGCTTAGCACAACTTAGAAGCAGATATATGCACAATATACATAAATATTTACAGCTGTATACAGAAATAGACAAGTTAAAGGTAATGCAGAAACACAGCAGCCCTCCCAGAAATCCCCAGGAGGGGCTCCCAACCTCTCTTCCACCTTTTTTCCACCCCTCTACCTTATCCCAGAGTCTGCCTTACATGCAAGGTGAGCTGCAAGGATCAGCAAGGGGGGTTAGAAGCAGAATGATTAGTTGGGCTACACAGATCCAGGCAGAGCAGCAGAAGCCCAGGGAGAGAGCAAAGCCACCAATTCTGACAGATAGAGATTCTGTGATCTATGTTTGTGCCCTTGCTTTTATCCATCTCAGCAAGCCTGTGAGTGCAGCAGACATCAGCATTGTTTCCTTTTCACAGCCTATCATCTAATTTCTCTCATTAAAATATTCCAACTAGCCTCAAACCAGCAGACTCTCTGCAGTGGTGTCTGGTGTCCTGTGACAGGGCAAGGGGCAGTAGTGGCTAAACCCAGGAACCTGATGTTGAGGTGAAGCTTCTTTGAAGTAAAGGTGCTAGAGCAGGCTGCCAGAGAGGATGTGGAGCCTCCTTCCATGGAGACTTTCAGAGCCATCTGGATGCATTCCTGTGTCACCTGCTGTAGCTGACCCTGCTTTGGCAGAGGGGTTGCACTCAATGATGTCTGCAGGTCCGTTCCAGCCCCTAACATTCTGTGATTCTATGAACATCATAAATGATTTTAGGAGAATGTGGTCCTACTACATTCGAGGGGGTTCACATTTTAGCTGGATAATGAATGCCTCACATCCTGCAGTGTTGGGGCCAGGGGCACTAATGGCTCCCAGCTGCTTCCTGGTAGGATTCTGAGCCCTCACTGACCTGGGGACTTTAGGCCAAATGATTTTTTTTCTGTAGCTAAACCCTCAAACTTCTTCCACGCTGGTGTAGAAGCAGACTCCCATCTCTCTTTAACTCCTAAACTTTCAAGTCCAGGGAAGGCTCTTTTGTTTCTGTTCACATGCAGCTGTCTGCCACCCTTGTAGCCTGGTGTTTTTCCAGCATGTGGAGAGAATGCCAAAGTGTCCTTGTCTGTCTCTAGAATAACAACCCCCAGGTGGCCGAGTTCAGAGAGCAAAGCTGAAGGATCCTATTGCAAACGATAAACAGCAATAAATTAGAAACGACCCAGTCCAGACAAAAAGACAAATAAATAAACAACAAAGAATGCTGAGTGGATTTGCTACCAAATTACAGTGGAATCCACCCATGAAGTGTTTTCTTAGGGTGAATTTCACAACAAAGCACTTAATGGAAGGAATGAAAACATGCAGTCTGCCTGTGCCTCCAGACTGAACACTCAGGACTTTGTATCCTTTCTCATTCCCCGCGGAAAACAGGCACTGCTGGTTCTTCCAGCAGGCACTGAGAGTGGTGGAAGCAGCCTTAAAGAAATAGTTTCCTTAGTTTCGTATCAGGTTGTGTCCTACAGAAATGCAACCATCTAGCAGGAGCTTAAGCCTCTAAAAGTGACTTCTGGATGTCAGAAGCATGGATGTCAGTTTTCATAAAAATGAATTGTTTTACTGTTTTCCAAGTAGAGGAATCCTCCCTAAATGCTAGTGGGGGAGCATCTGAAAAAGCACAGGGTTAGTAAAAAGATGTGGCACCCTGACCTACTTGCAAGTTAAGCATCAGAGAGTATGCTGAGGCAGGGAAAGCCATGGCTGAGGTCTAGAGGAGTTGGAGAAGCTGCAGTCCTCACCTGCAGCCCATCCTGCTCCCCTTGCAACTGCGGAGGAGCCCTGGGGATGCTCAGCCCTGAGGAAAAGCCAGCCCCACAGAGCTCATCTGGACACAGTGACAGAATGAGGGGACACAGTCTCAAGCTGCACCAGGGGAAGTTTAGCCTGGATTTTAGGAAGAAATTCTTCACAGAATCATAGAATCAGGGTTGGAAGGGAGCACAAGGATCATCGAGTTCCAACTCCCCTGCCATGGGCAGGGACACCCTACCCTAGAGGAGGCTGGCCACAGCCTCATCCAGCCTGGCCTTAAACACCTCCAGGGATGNCCTGTCTTGTCACAGGGGCTCCAGAACTGGAGGCAGTAACAGAAGGAGTGACTGGCATTGGAATGGGCTGCTTTTGGGGGGTGGTGGGGTCCCCGCCCTTGGAAGTGTTTAAAAAGAGACTGGATGTGACTGGATGTGACCATGGTTTAGTTGATTAGATAGTGTTGGATGATACATTCTGCCAAGCTGCAGGGATTTTCCCTGTGCTGGTTCTCAGGGGAAAGGAAGCCTGGATCCAAAACAGCTCTTAGTTCTCTGATGCTGCCTACTGCTTCGTTTTTAGCAATGTTTTATGGTTTTACCTATATAAAAAGCTGTGTTCTGAAGCTCTGCCTCATTGTCTGTATGTTGGAGGCCTTGGTTTTGCTCCCAAGCAGAGTGGTGTGGTTGATAAGACTGAAGGATGGACTGGCTGCCATCCTGAGGGGCCTGGGCAGGCTGGAAAGGTGGGCTCAGGAGAATCTCATGAGGTTCATTAAGGCAAAGTGTGAGGTCCTGCACCTAGACATCACTTCAGGCTGGGGGATGGTGACACTGAGAGCAGCCCTGCAGGCATTTGGAGTGCTGTTGGCTGAGAAGCTGGACATGAGGCAGCAATGGGCACTTGCAGCTCAGAAGGGCAGGTGCAGCCTGGGCTGCATCCAAAGCAGCATGACCAGAGATGGAGAGAGGGGATCCTGCCCCTCTGCTATGTGCAGACCTCATCTATTTCGGTTAGTGTTGGAAAGGACCTCCAAAGCTCATCCAGTCCAACCCCCTGCACTCAGCAGGGACATCCTCTACTAGATCAGGTTTCTCAGAGCCTTGTTCCAGCCTCACCTTCAAATGTCTCCAGGGATGGGGCATCTGCAACCTCCCTGGGCAGCCTGTTCCAGTGTTCCACCACCCTCATGGTAAAGAACATGTGTGAAGTTCTCAACAAAGAGATACTCAACCAAATCTGCTGCTGTCATTGGAAAGAAGCAGGCATCGTTTACAGAGGTTAATGTCTTCTGTGAGATCTTTTGGGGTCACTTGTACCTTCATCCTTTCAGTCCCAGTTTGTGTGCTGTAGCAGGGCTGCTAATGGCCTCTGCTGTTACGTTTGTGCAGGAGCCGTGGCTGTTTCTGCTAACGCTTTGGAAGTCCTTGCACTCTCTGTGCCATCCTTAATAATGGAAAATAATAGAAGCTGGAACAAGCTTATTTAAACCCTTCAGACATGGATCATGTTTCTTAGGCACTGGCCAGAAGCAGCTAAATAAATTACCCTGAAGCCTTCAAAGGAGAAGTGTTTTCCTACCATCTGAGTCCGGGCGAGACTCCTCTGTAGCTAAACAAAGAGCAGGTGTGAGTTTCAATGAGAAGCACACGGTTCAAAAGTTGGATTCAGATTCACACAGCAGTGGGGTGAGGGGGAGCTGAAAGAGGAGGCTTGAACTTATTATAGCCATGTAAGGAGTTTCCTGGCTTTGGCTTCCCATCCGGCAGCAACGGGGAGGAAGCCGCTCCGTGGGCGAGGAATGCGGCAGGATTAGGAGGCAGGCTAATGGGAACCACATTTCTCATCCTCTGGGGCTGGGCCTTCCCAGGAACTGCCATCTGCCCAGCCACTCCAACAGCCAGCAGCCCCATGGCGAGCTGAGAAACCCTCAGTCTAAGCAGCTCTTGCAGTGATGCTCCCCAGGAGCATCTCCTCTTTAGAGGGACTTGGCTAGGCTGGATCAATGGGCCAGCGTTAATGGGATGGGCTTCAACAAGGCCAAAGGCCAGGTCCTGCACTTGGAGCACAGCCACCCCAAGCAACAGGCTTGGGGCAGTGAGGCTGAAGAGCTGCTGGCAGAAAGGGATCTGTAGGTTGTAATAGGCAGGCAGCTGAGTGTGAGGCAGCAGTGTGCCCAGGTGGCCAAGAAGGCCAGTGGCATCCTGGCTGAGATTAGAACTGCTGTGTCCAGCAGGAGCAGGGAGGTGATTGTCCCCTTGGACTCGACTCTGGTGAGGCCACACTCGAGTGTTCTGTTTTGGGCACTGCAATACAAGAGAGATGTAGAGGTGCTGGAGCAGGTTCAGAGGAAGGTGACAAAGCTGGGGAAGGGCCTGGAGAATAAATCTGATGAGGAGTGACTGAGGGAGCTGGGGATGGGTAGTATGAAGAAGAGGAGGCTGAGGGCAGACCTCATTGCTGTCTACAGCTGCCTGAAGGGCCATCATGGAGAGGTTGCTGCTGGTCTCTTCTCACATGTAGTTGGAGACAGAACAAGGGGGAATGGCCTCAAGCTGAGATTGGACATTAGGAAGAAGTTTTTCATGGAGAGAGTGGTCAGGGACTGGAGTGAGCTGCCCAGGGAGGTGATGGAGTCACCCAGCCTGGATGTGTTTAAGGGTGGTTTGGATGTGGTGCTTAGGGATGTGGTTTAAGGTGAATCTTGTGGAGTAGGGTTCCCCCTTGGTGATCCTGAGAGGCTTTTCCTGCCTGGATGTATCTGTGATTCTGTGAATGGTCCTGGAGGGAACCAAGGCAGGTGTTCAGCAGAGCTCCTCACAGTTCAGAGGCAAGCAAGGGGTACAGAAAACGTCTCCTCATCACCCTGCTTTTCCCACCGCTCACTTGGGTCCCAAAAGCCACCCAACATTCTCAGCACCTACTTTCCCAGTGCTAAGAGGAAAAAGAGCCAATGACAGATCACAGAAAAGGCCTTGATCCTGCAGGGGGACTTCTGTCTCTCGCCATCAGGGGCTGCTGCCATCAAGCGAGGCTCCCCAGCACCGGCAGCAGGAATTGCTTCCCTGGGTCATTTGCCTGCAAAACTCCATGCTTTTAGGGCCTGTTTACATTAACTCTCTGGCAAACCCAGTTCCTGTGATGCTAACATTAGTATGCTTTTGGGAAACAGAATTTTTCACCTATCTTAAGGTCTGGTGTTTTTTTTTTCCCCCCTCCTTCCTCTCTATCTGTAGCTTTTGAAAACATTGCCTGTGTGATGGACTGGCAGGAGATTTTTGTGGAGTTTCCAACTCTATTATGCAGCAGTGAACACTCCTGCAAAGTAAATTTGGAATTCATGATGATGAGTATCACACAAGGATTTGACTTTGTGAGATAGGCTTCTTCAGATCACGTTTCTTATGTGATAAAACTTACCAGAGGAAAGAAAAGGTTTAGAGGAATGAATATGCTTGGAATATATTAAATTAATAAGTGAAAATGAAGAATACAACTAAACTTTCAGCTGCTCCCTGACAAGCTACCACAAAGTGAAATAAGGCTATTTATCATAGAATCAGCCAGGGTTGGAAGGGACCACAAGGATCATCTAGTTCCAGCCCCCCTGCCATGGGCAGCGACACCCTACCCTAGATCAGCCTGGCCTTAAACACCTCCAGGCATGGGGCCTCCACCACCTCCCTGGGCAACCCATTTCAGTCCCTCCCCACTCTCATCACTTCCTCTTCACCTCCAGTCTGAATCTCCCTACCTCCAGCTTGCTCCATTCCCCCCAGTCCTGTCACTGTTGTTCTTTTGATGAAAATATATCTCATTAGGGGCTTGATGTGATATATGAGTACCTAAATTATGTAGCTCATTCAAATGAGTTCTAATAAAAATCTTAATTACACACTGCATCACTAACTGCTGTCTGTGCTATATATCTCTACCAAACTATCTCAATATTTGAAAGAGTTAAAGCAAAGCAAAAAAAACCAACCCTCTTTTCCTGGGAAAACAGGCAGCCATAGATGCTCTTCTTGCAAACATTTGCTCTTGTGCTGTCTCTTAACAGCCTGATACCAGCCTGATCTGCTAGGGTAGGGTGCCCCTGCCCATGGCAGGGCAGTTGGAACTAGATGATCCTTGTGGTCCTTTCCAACTTTGGATGATTCTATGATAACAAATGCCACTGCTGTTAAATCATCTTGGTATGTGCTGAAAGTGAGCAGGTTTGTCCAACCCAGTAGGAAGCCTGAGCCCCAGAGAGCCAAATACGGAAGCAGAGAATTTAATCTGTGCTGACAAAGTTGAGATTCCTCTGAACCAGCTTCAGATCAAAATCTCACCTTTTTGTTTTCACAGAATCACAGAATTAACCAGGTTGGAAAAGACCTCAGATCATCGAGTCCAGCCTATCACCTAACCCTTCTCATTAACTAACCCATGGCACTAAGTGCCTCATCCTGTTAAACACTTCCAGGGATGGAGACTCCACTACCTCCCCAGGCAGCCCATTCCAACTCCAGTCACTCTTTGCCTGAAGAATTTCTTCCTAACATACAGCCCAGGTGCAGCTTGAGACTGTGTCCCCTTCTTTTGTTGCTGGGTGTCTGGCAGCAGAGCCCAACCACCTGGCTACAGCCTCCCTTCAGGGAGCTGCAGACAGCAATGAGGTCTGCCCTGAGACTCCTCTTCTGCAGGCTGCACACCCCCAGCTGCCTCTCTCCTCACAGGGCTGTGCTCCAGGCCCCTCCCCAGCCTTGCTGCCCTTCTCTGGACACATTAAAGGAGCATTATAAAATAGGATGGGTTTGGGGTTAAGAAACTACAAAATACTACAGAAAAAATATATCAAAACTATCTGAGGCATGATAAATTGTAGGACACCTCTGAAATATCTGCAAATCACAGAATGTTAGGGGTTGGGAGGGTGGAAGGGCCCTCTGGAGATGATCAAAATGTAATGAATGCTCCAGCTTCCTTCCAGGCTTTCGTTCTCTCCCTGTAGCTCTCTGCTGGTGCACCTGGCAGCACTAAAATTGATCGCCTGCCTTCCCCTCCCCTTCCAGGTGAAGGCAGTTTGAAATCAGCTGCAGGTGTTAGGAGGCTCACCTGGGTGGGAAAGGGTTTCAGTTTGTCCTGGCTGAGGGAGCAAGTGGGGTGTGCTGCTGTGGAGCTCGTGAGGACAGGAGCTTCTCCATGTAAGTTGGTTAAATTGTTATCTCTTTAGTGTCTGTCCATGCTCTGAATGTGGTGATGTCCCTCTGTTTTCTTGGGGTGATGTGTACATTTAACTGCAGAGGGTGTTACGGGCATCCATGGAGGGTGCTATGTCATGGAGAGCAGCTCAAGCTGAATTGTCTTGCCTGTGGAGTTCAAAATGCTTATACTTTCTGCTTTGGGCTGCTGAAAAGGGCTAGAATACAGCATTTGAGCTTTCCCTCCCCCTTGAGAATGAAACCCCAATATAGAAAAAGAAAGTAGAATGGCTTTTTCCTGAAGGAAGGTTTCATCTGTGCTGCTGATAGCAATTATGGTGGAAATATTCAGGTTATTTGTATCCTAAGAGTCCTGTGACTGCTAACACAGTGCATGCTCTCCTCAAAACCTTAGCCTTAAAATGCATGGTTGAAATTGGGCCATTGGGGATGGTGTAAATGAGGCTTTTTTCATATTTTTGAAGTAGAAAGGGAAAATTTCTTTGATGCACTTACAGTAAACAAGCTTGCAGGGCTCTATAATGAGCAAGTTTAATGGGACCTGAGTTCTAGTGCTCATATATGCCATTGTTTATAAAATGCTGTTAATTGAAAGCACTAAATGGCAGCTAACTTTTGAGTTGTTTGCCTTAAAGTAACCAAGTGATAAGTTGGTGTGGAAAAGCCACAGTAGTTAAAAATGTGGGTGCTACGATTTGGCTGCTCATTCACTAAAGTTTGTCTGCTGGTGGCTCATGCTGAAGGCTTTAGGTCAGAACTTAGTGAATAGGATGACTGGAAGTATCTGAGCCGTTTTCCTGTTTCTTTTGTATCAGGTAATGTGGTTAGCTGAAATGAGGCATCTGAAAGCCATGACTTTCGTGAGGGAGCCCAGGGTGGCTCCAGGTTGTGATGCCCTTACACTGCCAAGGGGTGGGCTGCAAACACACCTTGTGATGGGAGCTGTAAAAGGAGCAAATCTGTCTGTGCTTTGGTGGAGCAGACCCAGAGCAAATGGGCTGCTTCTACTCTCTGTTGGCAAATAAGCTTGATGCTCCATGAAACCAGATAAATCTTCAGCTCATGAATGTAACTGAGCTGGGGCTGTGGTTTAATGCCTTGGATCTGTTCTTCTGTGGTGATTGAGTTAGGGCTGTGGTTTGGTACCTGGGACCTGTTCTTTTGCAGTGACTGAGCTGGGGCTGTGGTTTGGTGCCTGGGACCTGTTCTTCTGCGGTAAAGAGCACTACTCAGAGCTGCAAGGAAGCTGCAGTTTCTAGCTAGACTTTTGATGAATTCTCTAGTCCCTCACTTCCCAGTGTTCAAAAGATGGTTATTTTCTCATGTTCAGTTCGTGGGAACATACCCAAATCTAGGCAGAGACTGGCAAGTGTGTGGGCTATCAGTTCAGGAGTGGAGTCCTGGCTGTAACCAGCTCAGCATGCTTGACAACCAGATGAACCCAGTGTACTGTGTAACTGAAGCCAGCTGGGGTTTGCTGCTGCCATCAGGAAAGGGAGGAACTGACTCTCAGCCCTCCTCAGTCACCCATCTGGAAAACAGGCTTAAGAAGGGTGGTTGAAGAATGAATATTGAAATGATTTTGGAGGTTTAACATGGGAAGCTGGTGATTTATTAGCAGGCTCAGAGTCATCACCATCCTGTTGTTAGCAGAGCAGCTTTTGATGGAGTTTCCTTTTACACCATGGGCCTGCTGTAGTGGTTTCTCTGCTTTTAAGCTGCTGAAGTGTTCCTGCAAGAATGGACTATATTGCACCTCTGGCACTGCCAGATGTGTTAGGATCATTGTGACTCTTTGTTGACTTCTATGTGATAGAAACACAGCAGGGGCAGACACTGAGATGGAGCCAGAGAGGGAGGCTCCAACACACTGTTAGTGCTGTGTGTTGAGTTTAGCCTGTCCCTGGGAGCTGAAGAAGTTTCCTGGGAAGAACCAAAGGTATGAATTATGTAGCAGAGATACTTGTGCAGGGGAAAAGCTGACATTTTCAGAAGGTCCATCTGACCTTTTGGAGTTCAAGTGAAGTTCCCATGTCCAGCTCCTAGGCCATAAACTTTAAAGCAGAGGAGGCCCTTACTCCTTTTTTTTTTCCAGGTAATGAAGATGTTCTCCTCCCTCAGTGTAATTGTATTGTCAAGTGGAGGACTGCTCACATAATCAGCAATGTAATTAGGGAAGCTTTTTTGGTGGCTCTGTCTGCAGCTGAAATGCAATCTTTATTTCTAATGCCCTTTGCAGCAGGGCAGTTTCATAAGGGGAAGGGAGGTAGGGAAAACACCCAACCTGTAAAGAACAAGAGAGCCAAGGGAAAGCCATAGGTTAGATTTTTATACCTGGCTCAGAGGCAGCTGCAGCTTTCTGTTTTTAGCAAACAAAAAACAGCTTATGAGAGTTACAAAACGTCTTGTGGGCAACCCATCCCTTCTATTCCTTCCATCCCCCTTTTTATTCCTGTCTTGGGACCTGCAGATTCCCATACTCCAGCACATCTTGCTTATTAAGATACGTGAAACTGAGTAGCCAGAGAAAACTCTGCTTTGGAATTACACTGGCACAACTCAGAGAGGTTGGAAACCAGCAGGCGTGCTTGAAGGTGGTTTGATTGCCTCAGCTAGAGGTTTCTGTTGCATTTCAGGGGAAAGTTGTCAGGTTTAAGATACTAGGATTTATTTCTAGACACTGTTAGCTGTGTTTTTTTCTGCCTGTAAGATATCTGAGAGTTACACATGGAGCTGCTGATGAACTAGGAGTTGAAAACAGACAGTTTTTAGGAGGAGGCTACTGCTGGTGAAAGAATGAGGATGCATTTCTGCATTCCTTGAAAAAGAATCTAGTAGTAGGAACCAGTAGGAACCATTTCCAAGCAGTGTGCTTGGAAATGTGTGATGTGAGCTCTCAAACTTTTCCAAGGCTCTGCTCAAGGAGGTGAGCAGTTGGTAAGCTAGAAGAGAAAGCACAGCCCTGAGGCAGCCCTGAATGCGGCAGGTGGTCCTTAGCAGCTGAAATTAAGGGCTCCAGTCTGTCCTGTCTGTGGGATCTGGGCAGGGCTGGCAAGCAGAATAAGGCTGGGATCACCTGGAACCCCTCAGACCACAACACCACTCCTCAGATGAGCATTGCATCATGCGTCAGGCTGGAAGGGATCCTCAAAGGTCGCCTTGACAACCTCTCTGGCAGTGAGCAGGGACATCCCCAAGTAGAGCAGGTTGCACAGGGCCCCATGAGGTTTCACCTTGAATGTCTCCAAGTATGGCTCCTCCACCACATCTCTGGGCAACCTGCTCCAGTGTTTCACCGCTCTCATTGGGAGGAACTTCTCATGTCTAGGCTAAACCTTCCCTGCACTGGTTTCAAGCCGTCGCCCCTCATGCTGTTGCAAGGTGTGGCCTGAGCAGTGCTGAGCACAGGGGCAGAAGAACCTCCCTTGTCCTGCTGGCCACACTGCTCCTGAGCCAGCCCAGGATGCCATTGGCTCTGCTGCCCACCTGGGCACACTGCTGGCTCGTCTTCAGCTACTCTCTACCAGCACCCCCAGGTCCCTTTCTTCCTGGCTGCTCTCAGCCACTCTGTCCCCAGCCTGTAGTGCAGGTGGTTGTGGCCAAAGTGTAGAACCCTGCACTTGGCCTTGTTAAATCTCATCCCATTGGCCTCTGCCCACCCATGCAGCCTGTCTAGGTCCCTCTGCAGGGCTCTCCTACCATCCAAAAGATCAGTGCCTCCTCCCAGTTGTTTCCATTTTGCAAACAGCAAAAAGAGGCATCTTTCAGAATTTCCTGGAGGAAAAAAAAATAATCATCAAACCTGTGTTCTTCTCTGCTATGGAGATAGCAAAATGTTTTTTTTCTCTTTCTGAAGCTGCTTTTTATTTTCCCACTGTAAGGGTCAACAAGGGAGTTGAAGTCTCTTGACAAGAGGGAAGCAATCTCTGATGTAATTGTTTTGGAGATCAGATGCAGTCTGAAGAAGGTCAGGTGTTACACAGCACAGCTTAGTGTGTTGGGTATAGGAGTTCCTATTGAGATCTGAGCTTTTCTGATAATCTGAAATATGATTCTGAGAGCTTTGATGTCTCTGTTTGCACATCAGAAAATGCAATTTTACAATGTTTTAGCTGAAAATGAGTTCATCTACTCCAGAAGGTCCAAAATATCCAACCCTGTCCTTCTATCATAGAATCAGTCAGGGTTGGAAGGGACCACAAGGATCAGCCAGTTCCAACCCCCCTGCCATGCCCAGGGACACCCTACCCTACAGCAGGCTGCCCACAGCCTCGTCCAGCCTGGCCTTAAACACCTCCAGCCATGGGGCCTCAACCACCTCCCTGGGCAACCCATTCCAGTCCCTCACCACTCTCATGCTGAACAACTTCCTCCTCATGTCCACTCTGACTCTCCACACCTCCAGCTTTGCTCCATTGCCCCCAGTCCTGTCACTCCCTGACAGCCTAAAAAGTCCCTCCCCAGCTTTTTTGTAGGCCCCTTTCAGATCCTGGAAGGCCACAAGAAGGTCACCTGGGAGGCTCCTCTTCTCCAGACTGAACAGTCCCAACTCTTTCAGTCTGTCCTCATAGCAGAGCTGCTGCAGCCCTCTGAGCATCCTCCTGGCCCTTCTCTGGACACACTCCAGTGTCTCCACACCTGTCTTGTCATAGGGGCTCCAGCACTGGATGCAGTACTGCAGGTGAGGTCTCACCAGAGCAGAGTAGAGGGGGAGAATCAACTATCATCATTAGAAGTCTACACCACCAGTACTTGTCAATACCATCTTTCTGCAGCTCTCTCTGGGCAGTGGAGGAATGAGGGAAGCTCAACCTGTGTGCCTTTGCTCCTGCCTGACCACCCCACTTCGGTTTTGCTGCTGCTGAGCTCTAGTGCTAACCTTATCTACACATGAGTTTCCTTCTTGTGGTGTTTGAAATGGAATTGAGGTCTCTGACTTTAGCTCCCTGAGAGAGTATACATGAGTAAATCCACCTGGATGAAGATTTGAACTATGGGTTGTGCTTTGGGATAGAATAACAGAATCAACCAGACTGGAAGAGACCTCCAAGCTCATCCAGCCCAACCTAGCACCCAGCCCTGGCCAATCAACCAGACCATGGCACTAAGTGTCCCAGTCAGGCTTTGCTTCAACACCTCCAGGGACGGCGACTCCAGCACCTCCCTGGGCAGCCCATTCCAATGCCAATCACTCTCTCTGCCAGCAACTTCCTCCTAACATCCAGCCTAGACCTGCCCTGGCACAACTTGAGGCTGTGTCCCCTTGTTCTGTTGCTGGTTGCCTGGCAGAAGAGCCCAACCCCAGACCCACAAGTCCTTTTCCTCAGGACTGCTCTCAGCCATTTGCCATCCAACCTGGATTTGTGCTTGGGATTGCGCTGACCCAGCTGCAAGAGGATCTGCTCTGAAATTTGCTGTTGCTGAGAGAGAAAATTTAGCAGTGGCATGAGTGTGGCTTTGAGTTTTTCCATCCTTGCAAAGCTCTACGCTGAGATGATGAGGTTCTGAGGAGCAGCCCCTTGGGTGAGGAGAGACAGACTCTTAAAGGTGCCAGTCCTCTTCTGAAGTGTTGAAGTGTGGCAGTCTGAATGCTGACTCTGAAGTCTGGGGATCTGTAGCAACTCTTCCCTTGAGTGCTGTGATTGGAAAAAAACAACAATTAGAAGGCAGCTTTGATGTATGCATCCCGAATGACTCAAGAGTAGAAGAGATATCAAACAATCTTACTTCCTCCACAAAACAGGGAAGGTTTTCTTGCAGCTCCAGCCAGGCAGCATGGTGAGTTCTGCTCTTTGTGCTACTAATTGCAGCAAACAAATTAAGCAGCTGACTGAGCTTCTCCTGTTATGTCTGCAAGTGTAGGAGAAAGGATGTGTTGGGGTGCAACCTGTAAGTGAAAAGTGTTGTGGAAGGACCATGCAGGAGAGGAATCCTGAGGGCCTGGGAGCTTTACCTGTTGCACTCCTTCAGCCGTCTGAAGTGTGATCACTGCTCTTGGGCATATGCAGCTCTTGCTGAAGTCAGAGGCAGTATTTGGCTCAAGGTGACTTGGCAGGGTTATTTTAACCTTGGAGAAGTTCTAGATCTAGCTTGGAAAAATGAAAGAAGTCAACTCTGAAAGGTTTCAGAAACTGGTTATGGCTTCTTATGTTCTTCATCTGCTGAGTAATGCTTTGGATTTTGAAGCTTGAGGTGGGGAGATTTAGACTGGATATTAGGAAAATCTGGGGATCTGGGGGTGCTGATGGATACCCACCTGAACATGAGCCAGCAGTGTGCCCAGGTGGCCAAGAGAGCCAATGGCATCCTGGCCTGCATCAGGAATGGTGTGGCCAGCAGGAGCAGGGAGGTCATTCTGCCCCTGTACTCTGCACTGGTTAGACCACACCTTGAGTATTGTGTTCAGTTCTGGGCCCCCCAGTTTAAGAAGGACATTGAGATGCTTGAGCGTGTCCAGAGAAGGGCAACGAGGCTGGGGAGAGGCCTGGAGCACAGCCCTACGAGGAGAGGCTGAGGGAGCTGGGATTGTTTAGCCTGGAGTAGAGGAGGCTCAGGGGTGACCTCATTGCTGTCTACAAGTACCTGAGGGGTGGTTGTGGCCAGCACCAGAATGAGAGGACACAGCCTCAGGCTGCACCAGGGGAAGTTTAGGCTCGAGGTGAGGAGAAAGTTCTTCAGTGAGAGAGTCATTGGCTACTGGAATGGGCTGCCCAGGGAGGTGGTGGAGTCGCCGTCCCTGGAGCTGTTCAAGGCAGGATTGGATGTGGCACTTGGTGCAATGGTCTAGCCTTGAGCTCTGTGGTAATGGGTTGGACTTGATGCTCTGTGAGGTCTCTTCCAACCTTGGTGATACTGTGAGACTGTGATACTGTGAAAAAACTCTTTACAGTGAGGGTTGGGGAGACACTGGCACAGGTTGCCCAGGGAGGTTGTGGAAGACAGATCAAAGATCCCATTCTGTGATCCTGTCATCCACAACCTCCCTGGAGGAGTTCAAAGCCTGGTTGGGCGAGACCTTGAGCAACCTGCTCTAATGGGAGGTGTGCCTATGGCAGAAGCTAGATGCTCTTGAAGGTCCTTTCCAACCCAAACCATTCCATTGGCTTTACACTTTTCTCTCCTTTAAAGTGTGACAAGAAAGCAGAAGGAAAATATCTTTTAATCATTGTTTTTCTGCATCATTTTAGATGCCACTTGAAAATTATTCCTGCTGAAACATACTCAACTTGCTTTTACAAGCCTTTCCTTCCTAAACTTTGCTTTTAACAGTAAATAAGATTTGAGGCATAAAGCTTCACAGTTTCAAACCACCTACCTGGTGAGTGAAGAAGAAACAACTTCTTACCAGGCTGGCATAACAGTAAGCAGAGAGTAGGAAACATTTAATGGTGCTGATTCAACGGTAGTCTACAACTACCTGAAGAGACACTGTGGAGAGGCTGCTGCTGGGCTCTTCTCCCATGGAAGTGGAGGCAGAACAAGGGGGAATGGCCTCAAGCTGACACAGGGGGCCTTTAGATTGGACGTGAAGAAAAGGTTTGTCAGGGACTGGAATGAGCTGCCCAGGGAGGTGGTGGAATCACCCAGCCTGCATGTGTTTAAGGCTGGTTTGGATGTGGTGCTTAGGGCTGTGGTTTAAGGTGAATCTTGTAGAGTAGGGTTCTAGGTTGGACTTGGTGATGCTGAGGGGCTTTGCCAACCTGCATGTTGCTGTGATGCTGTAAAGAAGCCTGGAATGGTTTGAGTTGGAAGGGACCTCCAAAGGTGATCTACTCCGACCCCCTCTGCAGCAAGCAGGGGCATCCTCAGCATGCAAAGGGCAAGTGTCTCCATGGGTGTGAGATGTCTAACTGGAAGCAGTGAGTTGCTGCTCTGATGGAAGGTCTTTCTTGCTCCTGGAGCTGCAGAGTGCCACTAGTGAGGTGGCAGTCTTGTCCACAGCTTGCAGCAAGTGCCAGAATCTGTACTCCTTGTAAGCCTGTGCCTTCCTGGAGGCTACCAGTTGTCTATCACTCCTTCTAGAACTTGGAAATAATATTGTCACTTTCTGTGTAAACAAGTGGCAGAATCATTTTATCTGGCTCTGTGTGTGTCAAAGCAAGCTTGAGGTTTCCCTGGAACATGTGCGATTTCCCAGTGTCTGGAGAGCCTACTGCTAAAAGAAAAGCTTGGAAAATCAGAGTGTTCTCAGGATGCTTACATGTAGAGCAGCTAATGAAAAGAGATTCTACATCCCTTTCTACTACTCTGCCCTGCTGAGACCTCATCTTGAGTGCTGCTTCCAGTTTTGGGCTCCC
Source organism: Tricholaema leucomelas (assembly GCA_013400475.1). Classification (NCBI taxonomy): domain Eukaryota; kingdom Metazoa; phylum Chordata; class Aves; order Piciformes; family Lybiidae; genus Tricholaema lacrymosa; species Tricholaema leucomelas. The sequence continues at coordinate 259,398 of WAAF01020430.1, forward strand.
CAGTTTAAGAGGAACAGGGATCTGATGGAGAGGGTCCAGCAGAGGACTACAAGGATGATGAGGGGACCGGAACACTGCCTGATGAGGAGAGGCTGAGGGACCTGGGGCTGCTTAGTCTGGAGAAGACTGAGAGGGGATTTAATCAATGTCTATAAATCTCTGAGGGCTGGGGGTCAGGAGAGTAGGGGACAGGCTCTGCTCACTGCTCCCTGGGATAGGACAAGGAGCAAAGGGTGGAAGCTGCAGCACAGGAGGTTCCAGCTCGACACAAGGGAGAACTCTTTGCTGTAAGAGTCCCAGAGCACTGGCACAGGCTGCCCAGAGAGGCTGTGGAGTCTCCTTCTCTGGAGCCTTTTAGGGCCTTTCTGAATGTGTTCCTGTGTGCCCTGAGCTAGATTATATGGTCCTGCTCTGGCAGGGGGGTTGGACTCGATGATCTCCTTGGGTCCCTTCCAACCCCTGACATGCTGTGAGCTGTGATCAGAATGGTAGAGAGAAATTAGGAATCATTCTGTGTATATATGTAATTTTCTTTTTGCCATAGTGCAGATCTCACTGTTGTTTGTTGCTGGGTTGTCTAAATACTCCTTTTAAGTTTGCATCCCCCAACATTTACCAAATTATTTCTTGACCATATTTGCTTAGAGAGCTGTGCAAGTTGTGCTGTCTAGGGAAGGAACAGCCACTGATGCTAAACCCTCTTGGGATTATATTGGCTATTCAGTGTCTTAAGATGGATCCACAGAATGGTTTGGGTTGGAAGGGACCTCCAAAGGTCATCCAGTCCAATGGCCCTGCAGTCAACAGAGACAGGACATCCTCAACTGGATCAGGCTCCTCAGAGCCTTGTCCAGCCTCACCTTGAATATCTCCAGGGATGGAGCCTCAGCTACCTCCCTGGGCAACCTATTGCAGTGTTCCAGCACCCTCATGGTGCAGAACTTGTTCCTCACATCCAGTCTAAATTGTCTCTGCTCCCATTTCAAACCATTGTCCCTGCAGACCTTTGCAAACAGTCCCTCTGCAGCCTTGTAGCCCCTTCAGGTACTGGCAGGCTGCTATTAGTTCTCCTTGGAGCCTTCTCTTCTCCCGGCTGAACATCCCCAGCTGCCTCAGCCTGTCCTCATGGCAGAGGTTCTCCAGCTCCCTGATCACGTTCATGGCCATGTGGCCCACATCCTTCCTGGTTTCTTAACTGTCTCCATCTTTTTATCTCCTTTTCCTTCCTGTTTTCACTCTGCTCCAGCCCATTACCTAGCACTGTGTGTGTCAGCTGTAAGGCACTGTTTGTATTTCTTGCACAGCACCTTTCACTGTGCCAGCCTGCAGAGGACACAATTACAAATGTTTGCAAATGAAGCAATTAAGTTTGTACCCTACATGAAGTCAGACATGGAGCTGGGAGAGCACAGCTTGCTTACCTGGTCCCTGGCAGCCCAGAGGGATGGTGGAGTTTCCATCTCTGGAGACATTCCAAACCTGTCTGGATGTGTTCCTGTATGACATGCTTTAGGTGGCCCTGCCTTGGGGGTTGGACTCAATGTACTCCAGAGGTTCCTTTCTTCCAATCCCTGCCATTCTGTGTGGTAGAGTCCTTGTAATCAGATAACCAAACCTCCCTCATTAACAACTTTACTGATTTAAAACAGAACTTGGCCACAGACATTTTTAAGACTCCTCCTTGCTAATTGTTCACTTCCAAAGAAGCTATTGTTCCCAAGTGGCTTTTATTTTTGGGCAAAAAATGCTTAGCACAGACTTCTAATTGGCCAACAGGTCAATAATAAAATAATTAAAGAATTTACTTTGGCAGTAGTTGCAACTTTGGAATGTTTGATGTTCCTGCACGTAATCAATCCACCTGCTTAAAACTGGATCTCTTTTTCTGTAACCAGAGTTTGAAGCTGTTTTCAGGTTCCTTTAGGGGATTATCTTTAGAGGGGAGGAGAGGGAAACAAGGCTTTTAAACATGATTTCTTTCCCAGTATGGTCTTTGTCTTGAAGTTCATGAAACAGAAGTAACCAGAACAATGAGGGTCCTGCTTCAGTGTCCACTCTTCTTCCTTTTCAAAGAAGGTCTCTGCTGTACCTCCATTTTGTCTGAGCTACTGTGTGCAACGTCTTGGTGCATCCTTAAATTGGATAGCATGCCTCAAGGCTTCTCATTCTTAAAGCTACAGGCTTTCTTTACTGTCTAGAAGTGGGACCTGCACAGGTGGGAACAGTCCAGTGCCAGGAGTTTAACAAGTCCAAGTGCCAGGTTCTACACTTTGACCACAGTAACCGCATGCAGTGCTGCAGGCTGGGGACAGAGAGGCTGAGAGCAGCCAGACAGAGAGGGACATGGGGGTGCTAGTACATAGTAGCTAAACATGAGCCAGCAGTGTGCCCAGGTGGCCAAGAAGGCCAGTGGCATCTTGGCCTGCATCAGGAAGAGTGTAGCCAGCAGGACCAGGGAGGTTATTCTGACGCCGTACTCAGCACTGCTCTGGCCACATCTTGAGTGCTATGTCCAGTTCTGGGTTCATCAGTTCAAGAGAGATGTTGAGGTGCTGGGACATGTCCAGAGAAGGGGAACAAGGCAGGGGATGGGCCTGGAGCACAGCCCTGTGAGCAGAGGCTGAGGGAGCTGGCGGTGTGCAGCCTGCAGAAGAGGAGGCTCAGGGCAGAGCTCATTGCTGTCTGCAGCTACCTGAAGGGAGGCTGTAGCCAGGTGGGGTTGGGCTCTTCTCCCAGGCACCCACCAACGGAACAGGGGGACACACTCTCAAGCTGTGCTGGGGGAAGTATAGGCTGGATGTTAGGAGGAAGTTGGCAGAGAGAGTGATTGGCATTGGAATGGGCTGCCCAGGGACGTGGTGGAGTCGCCATCCCTGGGGGTGTTCAAGAAAAGACTGGATTAGGCACTTGGTGCTATGATCTAGTTGACTGGATAGGGCTGGGTGCTAGGTTGGACTGGATGATGTTGGAGGTCTCTTCCAACCTGGCTATTTCTATTCTATTCAATTCTCTTTTCCCTTTCTTTTTACTTTTCTTAATAAACCAAAATACTCAGGTGCATATCTGTCATGATGCATGTTTAGTGTCCACTGAGGCTGTGCAGTGAACCTGTACTTTAATGACAGGGCTGTTGACATATCCAGAGCCATCACTGTTTCAGCCTCTGCTTCGGCGTAACTCGCACCTGACCACAGCGTGCTCTGTCACTGGGTCAGGTAAAAGATGAGAAGCTATTGATTGTGTTTACCCCCATGTGTCTTGAAGAAGAGGCCTGCATTTTCCCTGCAAAATTATTCTGGCTGCCAAGCCTGTTGGATAAAGCAGGATTAAGTATATAAATATCTGGAAGTCACTGCTATGGGCAGAAGTTATTAGGGAGAGAGTAGTTGAATGGTGTTAACTTAAAAAGGGTGAAGTCTTTATCCCCTAACTGGCTGGGCTCTCTTTGCTTCAAGGAAAATCACTATATTGACTTTCTTTTTTTTTTTTTTTGAAGTAGATCTCAAGTTTGGATTTCTGTAGCAGTCTATCAGCATTTCAGTTTTTCAGAGTGGTTGGTTTCATTTCTTCCCCTGCTTGTGGGGGAGAGAATGAGCAAATGGAGATAATTTCTGCAGCCTCTTGATGTGCTCAGGAGCTGATCAGCTGAAGAGTGGTGTTGCAGAGGAATGATAAAGCAAGTGGAGTGAAGACAACCAGTGGCTCATAACCTAGAGTGAACATGATTAGGCACCAGTGCAAACATCTTGGGGAACAATTCTTTTTCAGTGTCTTTAGAACCCAAGTCCATTGCTAAGCTGAAAGGAAGGCAAATCCCACAGCGTGGCTCCCCCTCTCCGAGCGGAATGCTGACTCCTTTGCCATGGGTTCAGCTGTCTCTTGAAGCAAACAGCCTGCACGAGGGGTGCTAGTGAGGGAGGGCTGATAGTTTTAGTTACTGTTTTATGTATTTTTCATTACATTTACCCCACAATTCCTTCCATAACCAGTTTCAAGTCTTTTCATCTTGAAACATTTATACACTGCCTCCTGTACCTCTTTGTGCTCACCTCCTGATGTTACCTGTCACAGAAATGTTCTCCTACAGGCATGATTCTCCCCCTCTCACCAAGAGGAGGTATGTGATGTGTGACCAAAATATGTTCAGAAGGGTTGCCTGGCAGTATTTCTGGAGGAAGTTAGGTTGGCTTTCCTATGTTGCTAATAATGTTTGGATTCTTGTCTTCTGTCTACTTCCACAGGAAGGAAAATCTTTCTTCCCTCAGTCTTCTACCAGATTTCTATTTCCCTTCTCCATCTTGATCAAGATGTCCCTGAGAACACATTGGGAATAGAAATGTAGAGTAAGTGATTGGGGAGTACTGCTAGATAGTAGCTGAACACAAGCCAGCAGTGTGCCCAGGTGGGCAGCAGAGCCAATGGCATCCTGGCCTGGATAGGAACAGTGTGGCCAGCAGGATGAGGGAGGTTATTCTGTCCCTGTAATCAGCATTGCTCAGGCCACACATTGAGTGCTGTGTCCAGTTATGGGCTCCTCAATTCAAGAGAGATGTTGAGGTGCTGGAAGGTGTTGAGAGAAGGGCAGCAAGGCTGGGGAGGGTCCTGGAGCACAGCCCTGTGAGGAGAGGCTGAGGGAGCTGGGGGTGTGCAGCCTGCAGAAGAGGCTCAGGGCAGAGCTCATTGCTGCCTACAACTCCCTGAGCTAATGACGAGTATTTCTGACCGTGGCAGAGGAGTGGGAGTAGATGATCTTCAAAGACTGCTTCCAACCCATTCCATGAGACTATTGAACATACACCTCAGTGTTACAGGCTAATTTGTGTGCTTGATGCCACACTGACGAGTGGTTAACAGCACTTGTGGGGTATTTTTCCTGTGTTTGCTTCTAAATCCAGAAATTATTCCTCTGTCTAACGTTTCCCCACTTACCATCAGTGTGGTGGAACAATTGAAGAGGTTGCTGGGGTTGGGGGCAGTTGAGGCCCCATCCCTGGAGATATTCAAGGTAGGTCCTGACAAGGCTCTGGGCAACCTTATCAGGTTGATGATGTCCCTGCTTGCTGCAGGGGGAGTTTGACAAGATGATCTCTAGAGGTCCCTTCCAACCCAAACTGTTCTGTAATTGGTATGGTCTGACTGCTGCTTTAAAAGAATGCTTTCAGATCTGTGTGTCAGGCACAAATATCTCTTCCTAGTCTTCTGAATTATCCATTATACAGGCTCCTGGTGTCAGAAGTAGTTAGTCAATTAGTTGTTTCTCAGAGAGTGCTTGGGATCAATTCCAAGACTTGTCCTTCTTGGTGTGCAGTGGGAAGATAAACCTTCTGGTGAGTAGGAAGTCAACCTGCTGTTGACTTCAGCTCTCTTTTCAGTCTTGGATAAAATACCTTCCCTCCAATTCATTTGCATCAAATATCATCCAGATTTGGACTTAGGAGATTAAGAAGAAATTCTTTCCAGTGAGGGTGGTGAGACACTGGCACAGGTTGCCCAGGGAGGTTGTGGATACCCCCTCCCTGGAGGTGTTTAAGGCCAGGTCGGATGAAGCCTTTGGCAACCTTGGCTGGTGGGAGGTGTCCCTGCCCATGGCAAGGGGTTGGTAACTGGATTATCTTGAAGGTCCCTTCCAACTCAACCCATTTCAGGCTTCTGTGAAGTCTCCCTTTTGTGCCATATTGCAGGGAAATGAGTCAGATGCTTGTCTGGGTCGGTTCTGGGACCACTCCTGCAGTTGAGGTTTTCTGGCTGTTTGGTGGTTGTTTTTTCTATCCTCTTGCCTTCCATTTTGCATGCACAGTGTTACCCTTTTGCCAGACAGCTGAGGGTGCTTCACCACTGTATAACTGTGCTTGACATTTAATTTAAAATCAAAGATACCATTCTGCAAGAGTTTGTTAAGCTGTGCTTCAAAACAAGTAACATAAATAACCTTCTTCCCAGTTAAAGAGGCAATTCATTGCTTGGCTGTGTTCTCAGGCTGATTCTGCCTCAGAACAGGAGAGCTGAAAGGTTAGGTGCTGTTCCCCATCACCTAAACAAACTCAAATTGAAGGCTCATCGTTTGTGTGAGCTGTCAGCACAAAACTAATTTCACATCCAATATTTTCATTTCTTGCTGGCATGTGAGCCCTGTGCTGGGCAAATCTGGGAGCAAACCTGCAATTCTTGATGTCCTGTGGCTGTAATTGTCTGCAGAGGAGGTGGGTGTGCAAATACTGAATTGCTTGGCACAGAGTCACAGAGTGCTAGCTTGGAAGGGACCTCCCAAGGACCATCTTCCATTTCCCATTGGAATGGGCTGCCCAGGGAGGTGCTGGAGTCGCCATCCCTGGAGGTGTTGAAGCCAAGCCTGGCTGGGGCACTTAGTGCCATGGTCTGGTTGATTGGCTGGGGCTGGGTGCTAGGTTGGGCTGGATGAGCTTGGAGGTCTCTTCCAACCTGGTTGATTCTATGATCTGGTTCAACCTTTCTAGGTGATAGTAGAGTTGAAATGAGCTGGCCCAGCACCCTGGCAAGATGACTCTTTATATGGTCTAACAGGTTGCCCAAGGAGGTGGTTGAGGTCCCACCCCTGGAGCTATTCAAGGTTAGGTTTGACATGGCTCTGAGCAACCTGATTTAGTGGAGGATGTCCCTGCTGAGTGCAGGGGAGGTTGAAGGACCCCCAAGGACCATCTGGTCCACATTTCTAGGTGATAGTAGAGTTGAAATGAGCTGGCCCTGGCAAATGGTCTAATGAGAAGGAATCCACTGCTTGCTTTGGGAACAGGTTGCCCAAGGGGGTGGTTGAGGTTCCATCCCTGGAGCTATTCAAGGTTACATTTGACAAGGCTCTGGGCAACCTGATCTAGTAGAGGATGTCCCTGCCAAGTGCAGGGGGGGTTGGACTAGGTGATCTTTGGAGGTCTCTTCCAACCCAAACCACTTTGTGATTCCAATGTCTGACTGTTCTCATAGGGGAGAACTTGTGCCTTCCTATTCTCTACAGAGTAAGAACAAAGCAGGAAGGTGAGAACACACCTGGGGTTTTGTTGGGTGGGATGTTGGTTTTGTTTGGCTTTCATGTGGCTGTTTGGTTTGGTTGCTTTGTGTGGTTTTTTTTCTGTTGTTGTGGTTCGAGGTTTTTGTTTGTGTTTATTTCCCCCCTTTAGTGTGGTTTGGTTGTAAAATGTTTAGCTACATGTGGATGAGAAATGAGGGGAGCTGGTAATGGCAGGTGCTGGGGGAAAGAGTAAAGCTTCACATAGGTGCATCTCTGCTCAAAGAGAGCATTTCAGGGTTGTGATGGCGGTGGAATTTTCAAACACTAGCCAAATAAATTGCCATGCTGTTGGGGGAGACAGTACTGAGGAGTTCAGCTTTTTAGGCTTAAAGGTCAAATCTGCTGCATAAACTCCAGCCAAATAGTTTGGATGAGAATAGATGAAGTATCAACTTGCAGCTGTCTAGAACAGGCCACTAAATATTTCTTAGTAATTGTGGCTGGTCAATAGTTATTTAATATGATTAATCATCACAAAGCTTTAACAGCTTCCTGCTAACGAGTAGGGATCGTTAATGCTCACTGCTCTAACTTCTCTTGCCCTCCCTTGCTCTGGAAGAATGACTTCCTTTGTGTTGCAATAGGAAGCCTTCAGGAAATGATTCCTCGGTGCAAAGCTCCTGCTTGCACTACCCAAGTGATCTCATAGCCATGCAAATGGAAATAGAGTTGTTTTGTTTTCATAGCAGTTGGCTTCCTCAGGCCTGATGGGGACTTAGGGACAATCACCATGAACAGACCTGGCCCAGGATACTTGCTGCAGTTGACATCATGATCCTCACTCTCTGCTGAACCAACACAGTCTTGCCTTTTCTTGATGAAGCTGTCCCCTCTTCAGTGTTGCCTGCCCTCTGCACTCTTGCACTGAAGGGCTGTTATCCTTTTTTCCCCACTCAAAACAGGGGCAGAGTTTTGGGCAGCATTTGGGTGAACCTTGGCTCCTTTGCACTCTAGTTTGCGTAGGTTTGGATACTTCTGTGGCCTCTCTGGCGTTGCAGGGACGTAACAGCTTGCGTGCACAGGTTCATAGACTGGTTAAGTTTGGAAGGGATCTTCAAGATTACCTAGCTCCAAACCCCTGCCATGGGCAGGGACACTTCCCACTAGCCCAGGTTGCTCAAGGCCTCCTCCAACCTGGCTTTGAACATCTCCAGGGAGGGAACATCCACAGCCTCTCTGAGCAGCCTGTGCCAGTGTCTCACCACAAAGAATTTCCTCCTAGTATCCAGTCTAAATCTCCTCTGCTCAAGCCTCAGTCTGTTCCCTCTCGTCCTGTCACTGCAAGCCCTTTTCAGAAGTCCCTTCCTGGCTTTCATTTAGACTCCACAGCCTCTCTGGGCAGCCTATTCCAGTGGGTTTTGTTGGATTTATGCTGAAATCTGGTATTTTAGAATGGTTTGGTGTCACCTAGCAAAATGTAAGTGTCCAAATAAGAATCATAGGATGGTTTAGGTTGGAAGGGACCTCAAAGATCATCCACTTCCAACCCCCTGCTATAGACAGGGACATGGACATCCAACCTGGCCTTGAACACCTCAAAAGAGAGAGCATTCACAACGTCCCTGGATTGCAACCTGTTCTTACAAGGCTGTAAGATATAACTGAACAAGTGGCAGTTTGGTGCTGATGTCCTGAAGGATCAGAACAGAGCTGCTCCCGTTAGTAACCCACAGAACACCATCAGGGAGATGACTTTGTCTTTCTCACAAGAGACTTTTCCTCTCATTCTGGATGATGCTGTTGCATCAATGAGCCACGTTACTTGTCTTGCACATAGGGATGAGATTTAACAAAGCCAAGTGCAGGGTTCTACACTTCGGCAACAAAAGCCCCAAGCAGTGCTACAGACTGGGGACAGAGTGGCTGAGAGCAGCCAGGCAGAGAGGGAGCTGGGGGTGCTGGTGGAGAGTAGCTGAAGATGAGCCAGCAGTGTGCCCAGGTGGGCAGCAGAGCCAATGGCATCCTGGCCTGGCTCAGGAGCAGTGTGGCCAGCAGGACAAGGGAGGTTCTTCTGCCCCTGTGCTCAACACTGCTCTGGCCACACCTTGAGTGCTGTGTCCAGTTCTNCAGGGAGGTGGTGGAGTCGCTGTGCCTGGAGGTGTTGAAGCAAAGCCTGGCTGGGGCACTTAGTGCTGTGGTCTGGTTGACTGGATAGGGCTGGGTGCTAGGTTGGGCTGGATGAGCTTGGAGGTCTCTTCCAACGTGGTTGGTTCTATGAAACATGTAACACTTCTGTCAGCTCTCTTCCTCTATGGTAAGTCTTGTTAGAGCTTCTGGAGACAAAGGAGTGAGGTTTTTGTGAGGCGTTTTCTGAGAGGTTCCTGTGCGTTAAGGAGGGAGGACCCAGCTCAGGAAAGGAAACCAGCGGTGGAGCTGTGACTGAGCAAGGTAATACCCTGGCGGTGCTCACCGTTCTGCAAGCGCAGCTTCCATCGCGTGAGTGCTTTTCAAAGGGTTGCTCCCATCCCAACAAGGTGGAAATCTTCAAAGGCCCTCCTGCATCAGTATGCAAATCTTCAAACGGGGAATTACAAAATAGCAGGAGTGCTCTCAAAGGGACAGCAGTTACCCAAAGATGTAAAAGTCTTTGTCAGGGACAGCTCCTCTGTGATTTCCCGACTTCTTCAAAGTGGAAATCACCTCGAGCAATGCAAATTCAGAGCATGGGAAATCACTGTGTGAGAACACTTCCCTGTGTAATCTTTAAAGTGGCAGTAAGTGCTCACTTGGAAGTGCTTTAAAACTGGCATTGGAAGGAGTTGGTGCTGTAGGTACAAGCCCAGTGCCGTGGGGTACCTGGGGGGTGGCACAGCTGCTCTCTTCACCAGAGGACTTTTGGTCATGCCTGTATCAGGAGGAGCTACTTTGAGATGTTTTATGTTAAGCTTTTAGCATGAAGTCGTGAACTGTTGCATACAGCTCATTTAGCAACTAATTAGCCAATCCCTTTATGTTTGCAGCAGATACATTATTTAGGTGTGTGTTTTAGAATCAAGGACTCCCAGTTTGCAGGACCAAGCCCAGAGATAGGGCATGGGAAAATGGGTACAGGCTGGAACACAGGAGGTTCCACTTGGGCACAAGGAGACACTTTTTTATGGTGGGGTGACAGAGCCCTGGAGCAGGCTGCCCGGAGAGGTTGTGGAGCCTCCTTCTCTAGAGGTATTCCAAACCCTGCTGAATGCATTCCTGTGTGACCTGCCCTAGGTGATATTGCTCTGGCAGGGGGGTTGGACAGGAGTAGCTTTTCAGGTCCCTTCCAACCCCTGACATTCTGTGATTCTGTTATAAGATGCCTCTCTAAAGGTGATTCTCAGAGGGTCAAGGAGTCATCACTTGCTGGGAGGCATCTTCTTGTGTGTATTTGTGCACATATCAGCCTTGTAGTAGCTTGCTCAGCTCTCTTCCTAAGAGCAGCAGTTGGATTTTATTCTCTAGTTTTGTGCTCACTAAACTGCAGTGATCACTTTTTTTTCTGTAAAAGCAGCACAACACAGCACTCCTTTCTGCTACCAGTTGCTCAGTACTTGACCTGTTTTGAAGATTTTGGTTTCATGTAGTACTGAGATCTAAAGGGTCCTGTGTTGTAGGATCAATGCACTGTCATAAGAGCCTTTGTACAGGTGGCTCTTGGGTGCAGGCTTGACTCGGTGCACTAAGTGCTTGCAGCTCTGTCACTGACATCAATAAAACAGTTCCTGCTGTTTGGGTTGATGTTGGTGTGCTTTGTGAAGTGCTTAATGTGGTGGTCCCTATGAAGAAGAGGATGTCTCTAATAGCTGTCAAGTCCTGAATTGTTCTAGGACCTTCTGGGGAGGGCTTCTAGTACATGGACAAGAGGGAACGTATCAAAGCTTGAGAAGGGGAGATTAAGACTGGAAACTAGGAAGAAATTCATTACAGTGAGGGTGGTGAGACACTGGAACAGGTTGCCCAGGGAGGTTGTGGATGCCCCCTCCATGGTTGTGTTTAAGGGTGGTTTCGATGAGGTGCTGAGGGCTATGGTTTAAGGCAAATCTTGTAGAGTAGGGTTCTAGGTTGGGCTTGGTGGTCCTGAGGGGCTTTGCCAGCCTGGGTGTTTCTGTGTTCAAGGCCATGTTGGATGAGACCTTGAGCAACCTGGGCTAGTGGGAGGTGTCCCTGCCCATGGCATGGATTTAGGGCTGGATGATCTTTTAATATCTCTTCCAGCTCACTCTATTCTGTGATTCTATGATTATTTGCTGTTCCTATGCTGCAGGTCCAATGCCTTTGCTAAACTGAGGTCACATCAACCCTTCTGGGCATAAAAATGGCAGTTTTAATAGTGGGTGTGAGTAGTGCAGACAAGCAGGTCTTGCTTGGAGGGGAAGTTGTGTCTCCCTGGCTTTATTGCTCACTTGTTGAACCCGAGGGTCTGGGTTGTTTGGGAGTCCAGGGTGATGAAAAGCTCAACAGGAGCCTGCAGTGTGAGTGCAGCCCAGACAGCAACCCTGTGCTGGGCTGCAGCAAGAGCAGTGTGGGCAGCAGGGCAAGGGAGAGGATTCTGCCCCTTGGCTCTGCTCTCCTCAGACCCCACCTGGAGTCCTGTGTGCAATTCTGGAGCCCCCAACACAAGAAGGACATGGAAGTGTTGGAGCCAGTCCAGAGGAGGCCACCAAGATGCTCAGAGGGCTGCAGCAGCTCTGCTGTGAGGATAGGCTGAGAGAGTTGGGGCTCTGCAGCCTGGAGAAGAGGAGGCTTTGAGGAGACCTTGGAGTGGCCTTCCAGTATCTGAAGGGAGCTGCAGGAAGGCTGGGGAGGGACTATTGACAAGGTCTTGTAATGACAGGAGAAGGAGGAATGGGTTTGAAGTGGCAGAGGGGAGATTGAAAGTGGATGTTAGGAAAGGGTTCTTTGCAGTGAGGGTGTGAGACACTGGCACAGGTTGCCCAGGGAGGTTGTGGAGCACTGAATGGAGGTGTTCAAAGCCAGGTTGGATGAGGCCTTGAGCAACTTGTTCTAGTGAGAGGTGTCCCTGCCTGTGGCAGAGGGTTGGAGCTGGATGATCCTTGAGGTCCCTTCCAACCTAAACTGTTCTGTGAATCATATTTCCAAAGAGCAGCAGAAGCCTGTCAACAATGCCATGACTGCAGCATCTACCCCTTTTATTCCAGGCTGACTTTTAAATATCACCCTGATGATTTGTGTTTGCTGGTAAGGCCATGCTGCAGGAATATAAAGGAAGTCATTATTCTAGTTCTATTTAAGCTGGAGATTTATTCCATTTCCATAAACCTAAGACGACAGCTTCCTTTCAAGATAATTCACATACTGTGCCTTTTTGCAAGCTTCCTGCATACCATATCTGAAAAGGCAACAGTTATGAACAGAAAAAAGGCAAATCTTTTTTCATTCACTAAGGAGATTTTTTTTTTAACCCAAAATAACTTGAAGGCAATGCCCTTCTTAAGTGATCTCTAGGGCTTGAGGTTTGGTTGCCCTAAAGCAAGATACTAAATATTTACAAGCAAGTAATCAATGGTGAGGTGAAATAAAGAAGCTTGGGGTTTGGTTTTTTTTTTTTAAGCTGGCAGTTAGTTCATGTCATAGCATTGCCATGTTGAGTACATGTCCTGTTGAAGCATCACTTCTGTTATGAGATTGAACAAGGCTAAGTGAAGGGTTCTACTCTTGGGCCACAACAACCCCAAGCAGTGCTACAGGCTGGGGACAGAGTGGCTGAGAGCAGCCAGGCAGAGAGGGACCTGGGGGTGCTGGTAGAGAGTAGCTGAAGATGAGGCAGCAGTGTGCCCAGGTGGGCAGCAGAGCCAGTGGCATCCTGGGCTGGCTCAGGAGCAGTGTGTCCAGCAGGACAAGGGAGGTTATTCTGCCCCTGTACTCAGCACTGCTCAGGCCACCCCTTGAGTGCTGTGTCCAGTTCTGGGCTCCTCCGTTCAAGAGAGATGTTGAGGTGCTGGAAGGTGTTGAGAGAAGGTCAGCAAGGCTGGGGAGGGGCCTGGAGCACAGCCCTGTGAGGAGAGGCTGAGGGAGCTGGGGGGGTGCAGCCTGCAGAAGAGGAGGCTCAGGGCAGAGCTCATTGCTGTCTGCAGCTGCCTGAAGGGAGGCTGTAGCCAGGTGGGGTTGGGCTCTTCTATCGAACACCCAGCAACAGAACGAGGGGACAACCTGGAAGTGTTGAAGCAAAGCCTGGATGGGGCACTTAGTGCCATGGTCTGGTTGATTTCTGGGGCTAGGTGATAGTTTGGAGGGGATGAGCTTGGAGTTCTCTTCCAACTTGGTTGATTCTACGGTTCTAGAAAGCAGTTTATGGATTTGATGCGTGCAAGATGACCCAGAGGTTAACAACTGTTAATGTTTCCTGTTGAGAAGAGGAGCAGGGTTGTGCTAAAGGAAGCTGTCCTTCTGCATGGGAAATGTGGGCTTCAAGAGTGCTGTGCCTTGTGTGGAGTTCAGGAACAGAGCCATCAGACTTCTGACATGATCCTTTTACCCCTACACTGTAAATGTCTTTTAGCTTAAGCACTGTTAATGTGGTTGTTCCATAAAAGCATCCACTCAAGCATTCTTTTCTGAAGTGGGGTCAAAAAGGTGACTGTGGGGTTCTTTAGCCTGGAGAGGAGAGGGCTGCAGGAACATCTAACAGCAGCCTCCAGTACCGAAAAGGGGTAGAAAAAGGCTGCAGAGGCACTGTTTTCAAAGGCCTGCAAGGGCAGAATGAGGCACGGTGGTTTGAAATGAGAGCAGAACAGATTGAGGTTGGATATTGGGAACAAATTCTGCACTATGAGGGTGCTGGAACACTGCAGCAGGTTGACCAGGGAGGTGGCTGGGGCCCTATCCTTGGAAATATTTAAGGAGAGACTGGACAAGAGTCTGAGGAACCTGATCGAGTTGAGGATGTCCCTGCTGAATGCAAGAGGGTTGGACTGGGTGCCATTTGGAGGTCCCTGCCAACTCAAACCATTGTGATAGGTTGGACTGGATGATCTTGGAGGTCTCTTTCAACCTGGTTGGTTCTGTGGTTCTATTTAGGGGAGAGAAATCTGTGAATCTTACCACAGCCTCCCTCACTGCCCAGGGTTGGTTCAGAATACCAGGTCATGACACTACGTTTGTCATTTTAAGTGCAATAGAATCATGGAATACTTTTGGTTGGAAAAGACCTCTCTGAGATCATCCAGTCCAACCATCAACCTAACACCACCATGGCCATTAAAGTATGGCCCCAGGTGCCATGGCCACAGGTTTCTTGAACATCTCCAGTGGTGGTGACTCCAGCACCTCCCTGGGCAGCCTGTTCCAATCCCTAACCACTCTTGCAGCAAAGAAATTGTTCCTAATCTCCAAGCTAAATCTCTCCTGGCACAAATTCAGAGTATCTCCTTTTGTTCTATCACCTGACATTAGGGAGAGGAGATCAACTCCCACCTCACTGCAACCTCCTTTTAGGGAGTTGTATAGAGCAATTAGGTCTCCCCTCAGCCTCCTCTTCTCCAGGTCAGTAATCTGTGATTAAGCCTTCAGAGTTATGTGTGAAGTTTAGTAGATCAGACTCCAGATGAGCCTGTGAGAGCAGGGACAACGCCCTACAACCACCTCCCTACCATCCAAGTGTGGCCCTTCTGGTTCTCTTGTGCAAGAAAGAAAACTCAACATGTAACATGATCAAGCAAACAGTGTTTGCTGAAAGATGAAGTGTTGCTGTCTGTGCAAAACCTTTATTAATCATCTCTCTTGCTGAAGTGGGAGAACATTGTGAGCATAGGGTTGGAAATGTAGTGACAGCAGTTATTGACTTCTTGTGTTAATGATATGACAGCCTGTTACAAATTACCAGAGGTTAATGGGATAAATAGTTGGTATCAAAGCACAAACTGATGATGTATTATTTTCTTCATAAATATGTATTTGAAACTCTGAGGTAGAACTTTGGAGTACAGGCTTCAAAAACAGTGCAGCAATCAGCTTGAGGAAGGTTCTCCTCCCCTTCTACTCTGTCCTGGCGAGGCCACATCTGGAGTACTGGGTCCAGTTCTGGGCTCACCAGTTGAAGAAGGGCAGGGACTTGCTGGAGAGGGTACAGAAAAGGGTTACAAAGATGGTTATGGGACTAGAATGCTGCTGTGATGAGGAAAGGCTGAGAGAATTGGGGCTGTTTAGTCTGGAACAGATAAGATTCATCAGCATTAATGGGGTCCCCCTCAATGTTACAAGGGTGGGTGTCAGGAGGATGGGACCAGGCTTTGTTCAGTGGTGCCCAGTGGCAGGGCAAGGGCTGACAGGCACAAGCTTGGACAGTACCCAGTGGTAGGGCAAGGGCTGACAGGCACAAGCTTGGACATCAGAAGTTCCATCTGAACACGAGGAGGAACTTCTTTAATGTAGTGGTGCTGGAGCACTGGAACAGGCTGCCCAGAGAGGTGGTGGTGTCACCGTCCCTGGAGGGGACTTAGAGAAGGGGTGCTGAGTGATATGGGTTAGCAGTGACTGGGTAATGTTAGGTTAATGGTTGGACCTGATGACCTGGACCAGCTCTTCCAACCAAAACAGAACTATAGATAAGTGTGATTCTGAAGCACACTCCTGGCCAGTAAAACAGGAGCAGGCATAGCTTAATGAGGCTTAGATCTGGATTTTGGGCCCGTAGGCATAGGATATAAACTGCTATGATCCCTGTCACTCGAGAGCAAATACAACTTGGGTAATCATGGTTCTAGAATGTGAGCTAAAGTTTACTTTCACCTCTGTTTTTCTGGTTTGAAGCTTTTCAGGTTTGCTCACCTGCCTGAAATCTAGGGATGTGGTTACTTGTATCCCACTGGGTTTTAGACCTGCTAGTAGCAGGTTAGAGCAGTAGTCCAAACCAGTGCTAGGAACCTTCAGATCACAGCGTGGCTGCTGGCTCTGGCAGGAAAAGGCTCTTTGCAGCAATCACTTCAGCTTGCACTTGGATGTAGGTACAAAGTGCATAAAATAGGAGCAGCTTCTTGATGAGAAGAGTTTCCCTGAAGGAGATGTGAGTTGTTTTGTTCTTTTTAATCTATATCTTTCTAGATCTTCAGATCTTGGGCAGTTTCTCTTCGTGTTTGTTTTTTAATTGTCAGGTTTGGGTTGTTTTGTGGTTTTATTTTCTCTGCCTGGTTTTGGTTTATTTGTATTGGGTTTGGCTTGTTTGGCTCTTTGTGTGCTTGGTTTTGTTTTTTTGTGTGGTGGTTTCATTTGTTAGGATTTTTCCTATGTTGTTTCTGTCTGAGTTTTTTAAGTTTGTTTTGTTTTCTCTTTGTTCTGCCAGAAGTGCTTATTCACTCTGAAATGGGTCAAGAGCTGGCTGGAGGACTGGGCCCAGAGAGTGGTGGTGAATGGTGCCATGTCCAGTTGGCTGAACAGGAGCCAGCAGTGTGGCCAGGAAAGCCAATGACATCCTGGCCTGGATCAGGAACAGTGTGGCCAGCAGGAGCAGTGTGGCCATCAGGACAAGGGAGGTTATTCTGCCCCTGTGCTCAGCCCTGTGAGGAAAGGATTGAGGGAGCTGGGGGTGTGCAGCCTGCAGAAGAGGAGGCTCAGGGCAGAGCTCACTGCTGTCTGCAACTACCTGAAGGGAGGCTGTAGCCAGGTGGGGTTGGGCTCTTCTGCCAGGCAACCAGCAACAGAAGAAGGGGACACAGTCTCAAGCTGTGCCAGAGGAGGTCTAGGCTGGATGTGAGGAGGAAGTTGTTGGCAGAGAGAGTGATTGGCATTGGAATGGGCTGCCCAGGGAGGTGGTGGAGTCACCATCCCTGGAGGTGTTGAAGCAAATCCTGGCTGGGGCACTTAGTGCCATGGTCTGGTTGATTGGCCAGGGCTGGGTGCTAGGTTGGACTGGATGAGCTTGAAGGTCTCTTCCAACCTAGCTGATTGTATGATCCTTTACCAGTAGGGGGCTGCTAGTTTCTATCTGCCCATGATCACCAGATCTGTTTTCAGGACGGTTTCTTTTAAGCCCTTCCCTGCTTCAAAGGGTCACATCTGCCAAAACATCGTCTGCTACATGTGTTAGCCAGGAAGTTTATGTCATCTTAAGACAGGACCACAACAATCTGCACATTTGTGACAATGAGACTGTTTGAATTCAGAAGGTTGCCTGTGGGGAATCTTTTAATGGTGTGGCTTTGAGAGGTACTCATTTGAGAAACACAGAGCCTGTAAACTTCTCATAGCCTTGTTGCTGATACCTGGTTCTAGCTGCCTGCTTAACCTTTAATGATGATTGCTGTCACCCCGTATGACAAACGAGTCTTTTCTCTTCATTAGCTTCAAAAATGCATCCATCAGGAACAAAAAATAAACCCAAACCATTTATAAATCACCAATGCAGGATAGAGCAAACATCTCAGTTCCAGTGCATGATAAAGTTTCTGGCTGAGTCATACTCCTTGTGATAAAACTTCATCTCCTTATTTAAATACATTAAACATGGTCTAGTAGGAAGCAGGATGTCAGGTACTAAAGAACAATCAGAGCACAGCTTGTAAATCACAGAAACAAGGCAAGCTCACAGAAGTGCTCAGCAGTGGAGAGCTTCCAGAGCTTGCAGAGCAAAAAGTTGTTCTGTGTAAGCAGAATCTGAGCAGTTATTTCCGGGAGAATGGGTAGGGAAGAATAAAATATGTCTTGGCAAGAGAGATATTGGTATTGACCAGAGTTGAAGCTGAAAGACTGCTGTCAAAACCCCCTCAAATTGTGTCTGTAACCAGGAAATGTTGTTGTAAATAAATAAACCCCTATAAAAACCCCCATGTGGTGCTCAGGAAGTGTAGTGCCATGAGAGGTGTCAAATACCTACAGTACTTTTCAACTTCAATCAGTGTTTCTAAGGTAAATCTTCATCCCTCCTCTTTTTCCCCTATTTTTTCCCCCTCTGTCACTTGAAATCTTTATTTGAAGCTTTGTATTTTCTCTTATTTTTAAATTGCATATTTGGAGTTTAGTGAAGATTGGTGGATTTTTTTGGTGTTGTCAGACAAAACCAATGCCTTCTGCCACTTTGTCTTTACAAGGACAACCACATAGATTTGTGGGATGGTAAAAAAAGTGAATTAAAGCAATTGCAGGAATAAGCTGGTGAGGGGCCTGGAGCACAGCTCTGAGGACAGGCTGAGGGAGCTGGGGGTGTGCAGCCTGGGGAAGAGGAGGCTCAGGGCAGAGCTCATTGCTGTCTACAACTACCTGAAGGGAGGCTGTAGCCAGGTGGGGTTGGGCTCTTCTGCCAGGCAAGCAGCAACAGAACAAGGGGACACAGTCTGAAGCTGTGCTAGGAGAGGTCTAGGCTGGATGTTAGGAGGAAGTTGTTGGCAGAGAGAGTGATTGGCATTGGAATGGGCTGCCCTGGGAGGTGGTGGAGTCACTGTCCCTGGAGGTGTTGCAGCAAATCCTGGCTGGGGCACTTAGTGCCATGGTCTGGTTGGTTGGCCAGGGCTGGGTGCTAGGTTGGACTGGATGAGCTTGGAGGTCTCTTCCAACCTGGCTGATTCTATATGAGACACAAACAACTTCAGTGCTGTTGATAACTTGGTTTCAGTTGAACTTCCTGAGGCTGTTTGTAGCACACTCCTTCAGCCTGTCCAGGTCTTCCTGGAGGCTGCTTCTCCCTTCTGGAGTGTCAACTTCACTCATTTTGGCTTCACCTGCAAGCTTTGCCGGGATGCTGTCGATCCCAACACTCAGAGCACAGGTTTCAGGACTTGGAGTGCTGCTGGAATGCTCCCTACACCCAGCCCTCTCAGACCAGCATGACAGCTCTGTTCCAGCCAGAGCAAGCCCTTTGCAGTGTGTGGGGGATGGTCTGCCACAGTAGTTGCAGACAAGCATTCAGAAGTTGGGCTTTCTTATTTCGTCAGCATTCAACACACAATACAACGTCAGCTTTAGTTCTGTAGCACTGAGGAGTCTGGTTCTTCCCTATGTCACTGCTTTGGTTCTTTTTCTTTCAACCATGCTTTTCAGTATCTTCAGGGGGCTGCAAGAAAGCTGGGGAGGGACTTTTTAGGCTGTCAGGTAGTGATAGGACTGGGGGAATTGAACAAAGCTGGAAATGGGGAGATTCAGACTGGATGTTAGGAAGAAGTTCTTCAGCATGAAGGTTGTGAGAGCCTGGAATGGGCTGCCCAGGGAGGTGGTGGAAGCCCCATCCCTGGAGGTGTTTAAGGCCAGCCTGGGTGAGGCTGCGGCCAGCCTGCTCTAGTGTGAGGTGTCCCTGCCCTTGGCAGGGGAGTTGGAAGTGGCTGATCCTTGTGTTCCTTTCCAACCCTCACCAATTTTGTGGTTTGTTTAGGGCTTCAGTGTGTTGTCAGTTTGGAGTAAGAAAAGCAGGCAGGATTAGCTCTGGCTGGTAGGAGTAGAGGTCTCAGACACTGAATATTTCTTCTGCATTCCTGATGCGCTAAAGCCAGAATCCTGTCATGGATCACTTGTGTGTTGTGCTTGTGGGGGGGCTGTTTCAGCCACAGGGATGGATCCTGACTAGCAGCTTTCCAAACATCCAGCTCACTGAACCATCAGGCAGTGCAGATGCTGGATGTTCTATGTTGGTGAATCATGCATATGAAATGGAGGGCGAGTTCTAAAGACCTTGGAGTTCTTCCAGCAGGGAGAAGATACAGCAGCCAGCTATCAAGTTCCTGAGGTTGAGTTCTGTTGTGGGAGATGAATGTACTAAGAATACTTATTTTGGAGTCTGAGCTTACCCAGGGGCTTTATCCCCTCCCTCTAGTCATTTAGTTTACAATGACAGAGTGGAAGTTGTCTTTTTCCTTCTTTTGTTTCAGTTTCTCACCTCACAGAATCAGTCAGGGTTGGAAGGGACCACAAGGATCATTTAGTTCCAGCCCCCCTGCCATGGGCAGGGACACCCTACCCTAGATCAGGCTGCCCACAGCCTCATCCAGCCTGGCCTTAAACACCTCTAGGGTTGGGGCCTCAACCACCTCCCTGGGCAACCCAGTCCAGGCTCTCAGACATATCACACCTCACACTACATTGGGATGCAGCTGGTGCCACTCTCTTCTGGTGTACTTCTATAGCCAAGAGAAATTCTCTGGATGGCCCAGGCTGATCTGTATCATTCCTCCTTTTTTTGATGGCTTTTAAAAGCATTGTATTTTTGTGCACTCCTTCACAAATCACACTTCTGCAGCCCAGCCTAAGCAGCACATTCATCTGTTCCACAGATAATGCTGATATTTGGGGTGGTTTTCTTTTCTTTCTTCCTTTTTTACCCCCAAGCTCTTTGTGTAATATTTTCTTCCTATTCTAATCTTTCTAATCTTGACCTTATTAATATGCTCCATCCCTCTTCCTAACTTGGGAAATTCTTCTTGCCTTTGGATTGCCTAAGGCCAGGAGGATGGAACAAAAGGGCCAGCACACACCACCAGCCCTGAAAATATTAATTGATATTTTACCACTCCTGAATAGCTAAACCCCAGAAGAATAGATCACAATTCATTAGGTTATTTTCCCATTTTTCAGGGTTACACAAATCTGTGTCCAAGGAGGAAAGCAGGCACTTTTATACAGAGACACTTCTCTTTCATCAGCCTGTCTGACCTACTATTTGGATGATTCAGTGATGGTAGAAGCAGTAGTGGACATCCTCCCATTGAAAGCCTCTCTTCGGTGTATATTTTTGCTTTAGTACCTATCACAGGGACATAATTGACTGACTTAAGAACTGCATCTCTGATAGTGGAGTTGCTCATTTAGACCTCTAATCCTGAAAGCATCCCTGGATGAGAGAGAAACTATGCTTCAGAAGGCTCTTATGTTCTGTCTGGTGTAGAATGGAAGCTTAATCAAGTCTTTTGTTTTGAGAAAAAACGTGCTAAGATTCTGGCAGAGATAATTGTGTGTGTGGGGCAGGGGGGGGGGGAAATCAAGCCAGAGAACCATGACCTGTATCAGGAGCAGTGTGGCCAGCAGGAGTAGGGAATGGATCACACTTCCGTACTGGATGCTGCTGAGGCTGCACCTCAGATCCTGGGGTCAGGTTTGGGCCACTTGGAACAAGAAGGATGTCAAAGTGCTGGGGCAGGTCGAGAGAAGGGCAACAAAGCTGGGAAAGGGTCTGGAGAACAGGGTTGGGGAGGAGCAGCTCAGAGTGTTTAGTCAGGAGAGGTGGAGGCTGAGGGGAGACCTTGTTGCTCCCTGAAAGGAGCTTGCAGTGAGGTGAGGTTTGCCTCTTCTCCTTAGTATCAGGTGATAGAAGGAAAACAAATGGCCTGAAATTGTGCCAGGGGAGCTTTAGGTTGAAGATTAAGAAAAGGTTTTTTTCCTGCAGGAGTGGTCAGGGATTGGCACAGGCTGCCCAGGGAGGTGCTGGAGTCGCCATCCCTGGAGGTGTTCAAGTGGCCATGGCACTTGGGGACAGGGTTTACTGGCCATGGTGGTGTTGGGCTGATGATCTTAGAGGTGTCTTATAACCAAAACAGTGCTGTGATGGTATTTTTTTTTCTGGAAAAGTGCTCTCAAAGCCTGTCCTTTATTATTCTGAATGTTACTGAAGGAGTTAGGCTATAAATAAACTCAGTTCTCTTAATGCAAGCTTAGCAACAAGTTGGAGGTTCATTTAAAAAACAAAACAGGGATGCACAGAGGCAGAGAGAAAAAAAACAGTAAAGCTTTGATGAGGAGCTTGATGCTGTGCTGAGAGCTGTGTGGAGTCTCCAGTCAGGAGCAGCATTTTGATCATCTGAGCCTTTTCCAAAGGGCTTTTTTGGTTTGGTAGCTCCACCAGACGTGCAGTATTAACTGCCACTTCCTTTAACGCCCTGCTGCACAGCCTTGCAGGAATAAAAAGTGTGGCTTAATAATGTTCATGGACCTGAGGTTTGGAATTAGCATAATGGAAAGAGATCCTGAAAGCAGAAATCATATTTCTGTAAGTGACCTATTACCAATCCGATTACATTTTACATAGTCATTTAAATGAGTTCTGTGAGAAGGCTGGCTTGGTAAAGGGGGAAGAAATGGCTTATTGTTCCCTCTGCATAATTGGAAAGGCAGCAACGGGCTGGAGTGTGAGCAAACAAGGCATGGAGCTGCCTGAAGGAAGCTGTGGTTGCACAAAGGTTAGAAGCGTAGAGTAGGTGTGGGCAGAAATGCTGAGCAGCGGAGAAAGCCTCTCTAAGATGTTGTGGTGGCAAGCAACAGGACTAGGGGAAATGGTTATGAGCTGCACCAGGGGAGCCTCAGGCTGAGTCATAGGAAATACTGCTTCCCTGAAAGGGGTCTCAAGCACTGCAAGTGTTGGAGTCACCATCTCTGGAGGTGCTGAAGTGGTGTGTGGACTTCACTGTTGGAGAGAGTCAAGAGAAGGGCCACCAAGGTGCTCAGAGGGCTGCTCTGAGGATGGGCTGAGAGAGTTGGGGCTCTGCAGCCTGGAGAAGAGAAGGCTTCCAGGAGACACTGGAGTAGCCTTTCAGTATCTGAAGGGGGCTACAGGAAGGCTGGAGGGGGCTATTGACAAGGTCTTGTCATGATAGGAGGAGGAGGAATGGGTTTGAACTGGCAGAGGGGAGATTGAAACTGGATGTTAGGAAAAGGGTTCTTTGCAGTGAGGGTTGTGAGACATTGGCACAGGTGGTCCAGGGAGGTTGTGGATGAGAGAATCGCAGAATGTGATCTCTGTGCTCCACAACCTCCTTGAAGGTGCTGAAGGCCAGGTTGGATGAGGCCTTCAGTGACCTGTTCTAGTGGGAGGTGTCCCTGCCTATGGCAGGAGTTTGGAACTGGATGAGCTTTGAAGTCCCTTCCAGCCTAAACTGTTTTATGTGGACCTGGTGTTTAGGGACATGGTTTTGTGGTGACCCTGCAGGACTGAATGATCTTGAAGGTCTGTTCCAACTAAGTATACTGTGTTTGTGACTTTGAGAAGGCTGCCCTTGGGTCAGCTGATGGTAAATGGCAGTGGGTCACGCTGCAGGAAGCTCATGTATGTAGCCTATGAAACCCTGAGAGAGGAAATTGGTAGTTGAGGCTGCCATCTGGGCAGGCATCAGCATAAGGAAAACCAAAGGAAAACCTCTGTCTTGCAGCCTTGGTATTATCTTTTGGAAAGAAATTGCTGGGAACACTTGAGTGGCCTGCACTCTGTGGGGTATTTCAGTGCTTTGTCATGCCGAAGGCCAATTGTGCAAATCTTTCTGCTTGTCCTCAGAAAGTGAGTAGCTCTAATTAAAGATTGAGAGACCTCAGGCTGGTCAGTCTTGGGGAGAGAGGGCTGAGAGGGGATCTTAACCCACCTTTCTATCTGAGGGGTGGGTGGCAAGATGAAGGTGCCAGGCTCATTTTGGTACTAGGACAAGGAAGAATGGGTACAAGCTGGAGCACAGGAGGCTGCACCTCAACATGAGGGTGACAGAGCCCTGGAATGGGCTGCCCAGAGACCTTGCAGAGTCTCCTTTTCTGGAGACTTTCAAACCCCGTCTGGATAGGTTCATGTGTGGTCTGCCTTAGATGATCTTGCTTTGGCAGGGGGATTGGACTCTATCTCTAAGAGGTCTCTTCCAACCCCTGCCATTCAGTGAATCCTCATTTCACAGAACCCACAGCCTTGAAATCCGTGTTCACGCTTAACCATGCCTGGCTTGTGGTGGTCTCTGGATGCAGTTGTGTGTTAGCTGCTGTTCATTCTTGGATCAGAAAGGGCTTTCTTCAGGTTTGTACTGTTTGAAGACTAAATTCAAATGTCAAGGCTCAGTTTCTTTATATAGAAGAATCTCAGCTGATACCAAATCAAGAAAACAGCATAATGAAAAGTCAACCTTATGAATTGGGGCAACCAGAGAACAGGGCAACAGGAGAAAGGGAGGCATGGCTGATAGGTGGGAGCTCATAACTCTGTAACTGCCCTGGTTTAGGTTGAAGCAGTTATCCCCTTTGCCATGTTTTTAATGATGGGATGGAAATTGAAGCATCCTTTGGACAGAACATGCTTGTGTATGGTGACACATTTCACTATCTGGGCCTGTGTTCTGCAGTAATGGTCATAGAATGCATCATGTTGGAAGAGATCTTCAAAGGTCGTCTTGTCTAACCCTCCTGCAGTGAGCAAGGACATCAAGTAGAATAGATTGCTCAGGGCCCTATCACTTTTGACCTTGATTGTCTCCAGGGCTGGGGCATCAAACGCATCTTTGGGCAGTCTCTTCCAGTATTTCACCATTCTCATTCTGCAGGACTTCCTCCTAATGTCCAACCTAGCTCTACCCTGCTCCAGTTTCAAGCCACTGCCCCTCCAAGCCCTTCTCAACAGTCTCTTCTCCACCTTCTGGTGTCCCCTTCAGATATTGAAATGCAGCTCTAATGATAACCTGTGTTGAACACTTCAAACAGTGCCCTGAAGCTGGCCTCAGCTCCTGCTAGATATGAGTTTGCACCGCTCAGAAGTACACTCAAAGGTGGACACAGTTGTAGGTGGGCTTGGGGTTGCAGTTGGTTGTAGGTGGGCTTGGGGGTGGTTTTCCCCTAGAGTATTTAATTTATTTAACTAGATAAATAGTAAAAACAAACTTTCTGGATTTGGAATTCCAAGTTAAAGCATTGATGGGTACAAGGGCAGGCACTGGGAAGCAGAGGGCAGGCACTGGGAGGCTTTTGGAGGCAGCTGCATGCTGGCAGCAGGAAGCAGAAGATGCTTGGTGAGCAGATGGCTGAGGTACTATGGTTCACATCAGCTCAGCACCCTCCTCTCTGCAGTCTAACATCCATCCTCTGTGCTCTCACCATGGCTGTGGTACACTGACTATGTGCAACCACTCTGCTGGCAGCTTAACCACTTCTGATAAACTTCTGTGACCCAAGAACTTGACTCTTGGCAAATCCCAGGCTGTGAAGAGGAACCTTTTCAGCTAGTAGAAAGAGGACTTGTAGGTGTTCAGAGCAGGTGACTGACCCATTCAGTAATTCTCAAGAAGACAAAGCAAGGCAGAATGGCCCAAGATAGTTTTGTACCTAAAGACAGTGACAGTGCTGGCCTGTAAACCTAGCTGAGAGCGTTGCAGTGCTGCTCTGGAGGGCACAGCAGGAGAAACTCAAGCCTAACATCTTGGTCTAGAATAGAATAGAATCAACCAGGTTGGAAGAGACCTCCAAGTTAATCCAGTCCAACCCTATCCAGTCAACCAGACCATGGCACTAAGTGCCCCATCCAGTCTTTTCCTGAACACCCCCAGGGACGGTGACTCCACCACCTCCCTGGGCAGCCCATTCCAATGCCAATCACTCTCTCTGCCAACAACTTCCTCCTAACATCCAGCCTAGACTTCCCCTGGCACAACTTGAGGCTGTGTCCCCTTGTTCTGTTGCTGGTGGCCTGGGAGAAGAGACCAACCCCACCTGGCTACAGCCTCCCTTCAGGTAGTTGCAGACAGCAATGAGGTCTGCCCTGAGCCTCCTCTTCTGCAGGCTGCACACCCCCAGCTCCCTCAGCCTCTCCTCATAGGGTTTGTGTTCCAGGCCCCTCACCAGCCTTGTTGCCCTTCTCTGGACACCTTCCAGCACCTCAACATCTCTCTTGAATTGAGGAGCCCAGAACTGGACACAGCACTCAAAATGTTGCCTGACCAGTGTTAAGTACAGGGGCAGAATAACCTCCCTTGTCCTGCTGGCCACACTGCTCCTGATACAGGTCAGGATGTCATTGGCCCTCTTGGCCACCTGGGCACACTGCTGGCTCATCTTCAGCTACTCTCTACCAGTACTCCCAGGTCCCTTTCCTCCTGGCTGCTCTCAGCCACTCTGTCCCCAGCCTGTAGCGTTGCTTGGGGTTGTTGTGGCCAAAGTGCAGAACCCTGCACTTGGCCTTGTTAATCTCATCCCAATGAAATCTAATCCAATGAAAAAGAGATGTGCCACTTAGCCTGACACCTCTGGTGGAGAGGATGTGAGGGAGTGCTGAGAAATGTTAAAAATCAGTTGAACAGTGTAATTAAAGCATTAAAAAAACCCTGCTAGGCTAATTCAGTTTTCCTTAGCTGCCATATCAAGAGCCTGAGAGCTTAACAAATCTAAGTTGCTGTTTTGTTTTCGACTGCATGCTCAAAATAATGTGTAAATGATTACAGTAGCAGGAGTGTGCCCAAATTCTCAGGCATGTTGTGCCACACGAGGTCTGCTTGACAAAAACACATTGTCTGCAAAGTGCAATTGATGAATATACAAAGAGATGACACAGGAACAACTAAATCATGCTGAATTTCTTGTTTCTTCCATCTGGTGAAGGGTCAAGAGAACAAGTTTTAGGAGCAGTGGCTGAGGGAACTGGGGTTGTTTAGTGTGTTCATAGAATCAACCAGGTTGGAAAAGGCCTCCAAGCTCATCCAGCCCAACCTATCACCCAGTCCTGTCCAATCAACTAGACCAAGGCACTAAGTGCCCCAGCCAGGCTTTGCTTGAGCACCTCCAGGAAAAATGACTCTCTACAGCTCCCTGAAAGGAGGTTGCAGTGAGGTGGAGTTGGGATTTTCTCTCTCAGATCAGATGATAGAAGGAAAAGAAATGGCCTGAAATTGTGCCAGGGGAGCTTTAGGCTGGAGATTAGGAAAAAAATGTCTTTGCTGCAAGAGTGCTCAGGGGTTGGAAGAAGCTGCCCAGAGAGGTGGTGGAGTCACCATGTTTGGAGGTGATCAAGAAACCTGTGTCACCTTGGGACATGGATGATGGCCATGGTGGTGTTAGATTGACAGCTGGACTTGATCTTAGAGATCTTTTCAAGCCAAACAATTCTGTGCGCTGTTGTTATATAGTTCTGTGCTCAGTTCTGGGCTCCTCAATTCGAGAGAGATGTTGAGGTTCTGGAAGGTGTCCAGAGAAGGGCAGCAAGGCTGGGGAGGGGCCTGCAGCACAGCCCTGTGAGGAGAGGCTGAGGGAGCTGGGGGTGTGCAGCCTGCAGAAGAGGAGGCTCAGGGCAGAGCTCATTGCTGTCTGCAGCTACCTGAAGGGAGGTTGTAGCCAGGTGGGGTTGGTCTCTTCTGCCAGGCAACCAGCAACAGAAGAAGGGGACACAGTCTCAAGTTGTGCCAGGGGAGGTCTAGGCTGGATGTTAGGAGGAAGTTGTTGGCAGAGAGAGTGATTGGCATTGGAATGGGCTGCCCAGGGAGGTGCTGGAGTCGCCATCCTTGGAGGTGTTGAAGCAAATCCTGTCTGGGGCACTTAGTGCTATGGTCTGGTTGATTGGCTAGGGCTGGGTGCTAGGTTGGACTGGATGAGCTTGAAGGTCTCTTCCAACCTGGCTGATGCTATGATATGTAGTTGTAGAGGTTTTGCTGGAAGCCTCCATCAAGTGCCATGTGCCTTCTGGAAGTTGCTCTGAGCTGCTGGAGGGTGAAGTTAATCACAGCAACTCCCACTTGTCTAAAACACTTGGGAGGAATACTGGGGGTCTTCTAACCTCAACTTATGGTCACTGCAAAACTTGGACTCTCAGCTCTACTCAGTCCTGCTGGAAAACAGGCAAGTGGTTAGTAGCACTGTTCAGTCTGTCAGTTGCCTTGCACCTAAGCACTGCTGCTTTCCAGTCTCCTTTGTTGAGTCCCATTAATAGCAGCACACTTTAATTACAGTAAATTTTCGCTGCCTCCTTCTGTGCTGCCTTACAGTTCAGCCAAGTGGTGTGGAGTAGTTTGACTGCTGATACTATTCTGTTGAGACTTGTGAGAAACAGGACTGGTGGTGGGGAAAAACAAAATCCATTCTTCTGAAAGAATTCTAAACAAGTGCCTTTGAAATCCAACAGAATGAAGACCTGAGCAGCAGCCTTTGATTTTGCTGGGGTGGTAGGGAAGAGGACCCAGAAAGAACTCACTCCTTTTTATTCTTTCTCTGCTTCCCATGTTTTGGTATCAAAATGCTCTGCACTCTGATCTTTAGGGTCTGTGGATGGGTTTGGATAGGCTTTTGCTGACTTAGCTCTGGTAATTTTAACCTTGCATTAGCAGTAACTGCTGACTTGGAGGGAACGCAAGAGGTTTTGTTCACAAGGTTTGGTTAGAGCACTCTGCCATGTCAAATAGGAAGCCTATTTTAGCTCCTGATGCTGTGCTAACAGATGACAATGAGTTAATCTCCCCAAAAATCCTTTCCCATACATAGAAGACTAAACAAGAAGCAGACTTTAAAGGCATGGAGTATGGCTAAGTTAACTATAAGCAGCTGTTGCAAGATAACAGCATGGCCATTGGAGAAGGGAGCCCCTTGCCCCCATGTACAATGAAACCATTCTGAATGTGGTATTTGGAAAGAGTCAGTTCTGTCTGGCAATAATCAGAATGAAGTGGTGGGGGTTGGAGAGGGAGCTGCTGGATCTTTCAGCTCAAACTGACATTTATAGAGCAGTTCTATTTCTGCTACTGAAAGCCAAAACATACAAATCCATCTTATCCAGGCTAGTAAGAAATGGGGAGTGAGTGAGTCTTTTTTTTTGCCTTCCCATCCTCTTTTCTTTCCTGCCTCTGCTCCACATCAACATTTATTTTGATTAATGAGGAAAGAATGATATTAGCAAACCTCCATCTGTCTTGTGGGGTCTGCTAACATGACATCTGAATTACATCCAAACAATACCTGACGTGAGAAGACATCTTTGGAAATTCTTCCTGTTTGCTAAAGCCTTCTAATAAGCCATTATAAATGTTCTTCTTTCACTGTTCCTAATGCATTGAAATGTTAGCAAGCCTCTCTTTGAAGAGGCATCCAAAAGCCAATTGGGTCTGTTCCAAATCAAAAGCAAGAAGGGCATGAAAATAAGAGGTCTAATTTGAACGCATCCTGGCAGTTAGCGATTTGTTAAAGAGTTTGGGCTTAATTGCTTTTGGAAGTGAAGGAAAAGGAGGAATCTTTTGTGACACAGTTTTCTAGAGGAGAAAAAAAACCCAATCCAACAAAACACAGAAGTGGGAACTCAGGCTGTTATCTAGAGGAAAGAAAACCCAATCCAACAAAATGCAGAAGTGGGAACTCAGGTTGTTATCTAGAGGAAAGAAAACCCAATCCAACAAAATGCAGAAGTGGGATCTCAGGTTGGTATCTAGAGGAAAGAAAACCCAATCCAACAAAATGCAGAAGTGGGAACTCAGGCTGTTATCTAGAGGAAAGAAAACCCAATCCAACAAAATGCAGAAGTGGGTACTCAGGCTGTTAATGTTAGAAGTTACAGTGTGACTCAAACAGCACACCAGCTCTGCAACAGAACAAGCAGCTAAAACAAAGAAACAGATGTGCAAACTTCCTATTAGTTCAATTCCAGCTATTTAGTCAACAGCAGGACCCCATCCTTTGTTTCATATTTCCTAGCTCAGAAGCATCTTGGTAGGAGGACAGGAAAAGGTAGTGCAAGAAAAGTGCTTTTGCCATCTGCAGTGTGGGGAATACTTGAATAAAGCAACCTTCACAAGCTTGGTTAACATCCTTGAAGCCAGCTATAATTCAAATCCAGCAGCCTGGGTAAGAACTTTTGTACAGCTGAAGCAGACAGAAGCCTGGTGGTCTGATTTTCTAATCTCTTCCCCCAGAACCAAAGAGCTTTCTGAACTAGAGGCAATAAAGAAGAGTTACATTCTTCTTATGTATGCTTCAAACTAGCACACTTGGAGCAAACCCAACTTGTAGGTTATTAATGTAAACTGAGACTGAGATAATTGTTCTGTGACTTCTTTCAGAGTGGGCTAAATCTCTCGTATTCAGTGGTGGTAGATGGTAACTGCCTCCTGCTAGCAGCTGGGGTTAGGCAAACAGAACTGTTTCAGTCATAAAGTCAGGAACCCCATGGCTGAAGTAGAACAACCCCCAACCCATACTGTTACTGCATGCTGCTCTGTTTTCTGGTGTGCTCCAGCCCTCTCATCACCTTTGTGGTCTCTTCTGGACTTGCTCTAGCAGCTCCACATCCTTTTTGTGTTGGGGACCTCAGAACTGGGTGCCTTTTGAGATGCAGGTGCGTGCTCATAGAGTCATGGAATGGTCGTCCAGTCCAACCTCTTCCGTGGTAAGCAGGGGCATCTCTTCCAACCTGGTTGATTCTGTGATCCTCAATTAGATCAGGACTCTGGGCAGCATTGCTGGCTCAAGTTGAGTTTTCCATCAACTGACACCCTCAAGTCCTCCTCAAGCCCACAATTCATGAGCAGTGTACATGAGCAAAGTAACAGCGAAGAGGAACAGTAAGATCAAAAGTGGCATCTGTTTGTTGTGGACACTTGAGCACTTCTTTGTGGGACTATGGCAGGGGTACAGAAAACTTCTGCTGAAACTTGTAGTTATTTCCCTTACATTACAGCATCCGAATCTGCCCGAAGAGCTTAGCCCTAGTTGCACTGGTTTAAACGGTTAAGCTGTGTTCTTAAGAGCCTAACTGGTCCCAGGAGCACTTCTGATGCACTCCAGCTTAGAAAAAAAGCTTTGGAAACCCCAGGCTTGATTTACACTGTGGTGCTCAAAGTGTGAACAACTTTCTTACTGATTTAAAACATGTCCCAAGTCACTGTTAGTGATCCATATCACACTTCTGTGACCATTCATCATTTACTTGTCCCAGCACAAAGAGTCTCTTTCAGGAGGGGCTGTTTCACGTGCACACATGCTGTATCACTCACTTGTACAGCCAAGGGGCTGCGTTTTGTTCACCTCAAGGAACAAGTTATCCACATCCCCATTTCAGGCTGAGAAACCAAACTGGGTTGTACTGATGTGATCAGATTCGTCACACAAATTTGCATGAGCAGAACATTTGGGTGGTTTGGGCACAGTTTTCTGTGCATATATGCACAGTACACAGCTCATTGCTTGGTTTGTAAATACACAGAATAGCATCAAGCAGGAGAATTGCTGCAGGAGCATTTGTGAACTAGTGTGTTTATTGTTTAATTATGGTGCTAGCCCTTGCATCATGCCAAACTTCTGCCAGTAGCACTGATTTGAAGTTCCTGGCTGTTTCTCCTTGGTGGCTCAATAGAGTTTTGCTGAAAGCTTCCTAAAGTAGTGCTGCATGACTGTCTGGGGCAGGTTCTCTTTGGCCTTCTCAGAAGTGGTTCCATTGTTAATGAGAGAGGAGTATGTTAATGGACTTGTAAGGTAAAGGTCAGTGTTTTCTAGTCCAGGCTGTGCCACAGCACCGTGCCCAGGGGGCCAAAAAGGCAAACACCATCCATCCTGGCCTCTATCGGGAAGATTATGACCAGCAGGAGTAGGGAAGTGATTGTCCCCCTCTGCTTAGCATTGGTGATGCCACACCTTGAATAGTGGGTTTCTCCCCACAAGACAGACATTGAGGTGCTGGAGCATGTCCAGGGAAGGGCAGTAAAGCTGATGAAGAGTCTGGAGAGCAGGGCTGGTGAGGAGCCAGCTGAGGGACCTGGGATTGTTTAGTCTGGAAAAGGAGACTCAGAGGAGACCTTTTCACTTTCTACAACTGCTTGAGAGGAGGTGGTGATGAGGTGGATGTTGGTCTCTTCTCCCTAGTAACAAGTGATAAGAGGAAGAAAAAGCCTCAAGTTGCCAGGAGACGTTTTAGGTTGGATATTAGAAGAAACTTCATCACTGAAAGGATTCTCAAACACTGCAACAGGCTGCCTGGGGAGTAGGTTGAATCCTTGTCCCTGGAGGACACAGACTATGAGAGTTGGGGCTTTTCAGCCTGGGGAAGAGAAGGCTTTGAGGAGACCTTGTAGTAGCCTTCCAGTATCTGAAGGAGGCTACAAGAGGGCTGGGAAGGGACTATTGACAAGGTCTTGTAAGGACAGGATGAGGAGGAATGGGTTTAAACTGGCAGAGGGGAGATTTAGACTGGCTGTTAGGAAAGGGTTCTTTGCAGTGAGGGTGGTGAGACACTGGCACAGGTTGCCCAGGGAGGTCTTCAAGGCCAGCTTGGATGAGGCCTTGAGCAACCTGCTCTAGTGAGAGGTGTCCATACCTATGGCAGGGAGTTGGAACTGGATGGTCCTTGAGTTCTCTTCCAACCTAAACCATTCTGTGATAGGCTCTGGGACAGAGTTTAGCACCAGACTTGGGAATTAGATAATGGTTGGACTTAAAGGTCCTTTCCAGCCAAACCATTTCTATTATTAGTTGTGCACAGACCATCAGAAGTTCTCTTGGGTCATGAGTGGAGCTGCAGTTGGGTGGCTGTGGTCTGAGACTGGCCAGCAAGGTGAAGCGGTGGAGTTGCTCGTTTTGTGAGAGCACAACTGGGCTGTATTGAGCTCTGTCCAGGGGTGGGGGAAGAACACATGCACGCTCTCAAATGCCAAGACAGAGGGGAAAAAAAACAACTCCAACTCACACAGGAGTAGTTAGAGGCTGAGGAATTTAAAGGAGTGGAGAAACTTTTGTCTGCCAAGCTCAACATTTGCGTTTCATAGCTGCGCGGTGCAGTTCTTGCCCGGTTGCTTGATCTGGGGTTATTGGCAGCAAGGAATGGGCTTTGTGTCACCAAAAGCCATCCTGTAGCCTAAAAATAAAACCTCTGAAAGAACAGAAAGCTTTCTGGAATTAATTGCTGCTTTGTGTGCCTTTTTAGTAACCGTTCAATTACCTCAATAACTCAGAGGGATCATTTTCTGTGCTCTCAGCCTCAACAATGTAACATTCCTCTATCAGCTTCTTGTTAAAGCTATTTGCTTTTTTTTAGACTGCCAATCCTTTCTTCTGCTGTTGCTTAAGCAATGCACACACTGAGTGTTTGAATCCTCAGTGAGGGACCAAAGAAGCCTATTTGATAACTTTTGTCCTGTTCATGAGCACAGCCTGCTGCCAAAGGAATAAAGACCACATCCTTTTGAAGAGTCACGCAGTGGGGTTTTCCCCCCCCAACCCCGTCTCTGTGTTGAGATGTGTGTGATCTTTGTAGGGCTTCTCAGGGTTCCTGTGCAGAGAAAATGCCTGCAGTACTTTTTTCTTTGCTCCCTCCCCCCACCCCTTCTCTCTCTTTTTTTAGCAAAGATCAAGAGCAGTGTGGGCAGCAGGGCAAGGGAGGGGATTCTGCCCCTTGGCTCTGCTCTCCTCAGACCCCACCTGGAGTCCTGTGTGCAGTTCTGGAGCCCCCAGCACAAGAAGGACATGGAACTGCTGGAGCCAGTCCAGAGGAGAGCCACGAAGATGCTCAGAGGGCTGCAGCAGCTCTGCTATGAGGACAGGCTGAGAGAGTTGGGGCTCTGCAGCCTGGAGAAGAGAAGGTTTCCAGGAGACCTTAGAGTGGCTTTCCAGTATCTGAAGGGAGCCTACAGGAAGGCTGGGGAGGGACTATTGACAAGGTCTGGTAATGTCAGGACGAGGGGGAATGGGTTTAAACTGGAGGAGGGGAGATTTAGACTGGATGTTATGAGGAAGTTCTTTACAGTGAGGGTGGTGAGACACTGGCACAGGTTGCCCAGGGAGGTTGTGGCTGCTTCCTCCCTGGAGGTGTTTAAGGCCAGGCTGAATGAGGCCTTGAGCAGCCTGCTCTAGTGGAGGTGTCCTGCCTATGGCAGGGGGTTGGAGCTGGATCATCCTTGAGGTCCCTTCCAACCTAAACCATTCTATGATTCTATGATCTCTTTTGTATTTAAGTGTTCTTGAAAGCCCTCCATGTAGTTCAGAGTGTCACCTAATGTAAACTTCCAGGCATTTGGGGAGACATGGCAAAAACCTGGCAAGTTCAAGTTACATCCAGTTATTACCCTCATTAGGTAAAGGCTGTTAACTGTTATTTCCTGCTGGAACTTCTGGGTCATATTAGTAGAGTAATGGGAAACAAAGAAAGAAATTAGAAGAGCTCTGCTTCCTAACTGCTGGAAGAAATTCTTTGCAGGATTTATTAGCTGAAGGAAAATTAATATATTGTAAACAGGCAAAAAAAAATACCAAAGCAACCCAAACCTCTTAGATTTTGTTTTGCTCATCATAGAAGACCTTCACACTGACTTTTGCCACCTCTCAGTGGCAAAAATACCCTTGGGTGACAGCTTGGGCCGAGATCATTAATTATGTGGTGTGATATACATTATTTCCTTTTCAAATGTTGGAGTAGGTGATCTCTCAGGTCCCTTCCAACATAGGTCTGTTCAGTCTTAGGTATCAATCCAGGCTGGGGGATGATGATGAGATTGAGAGCAGCCCTGCAGAAAAGGTCTTGGGGTGCTGGTGGATGAGAAGCTGGACGTGAGCAGGCAATGGGCACTTGCAGCCCAGAAGGGCAATGGCAGCCTGGGCTGCATCCAAAGCAGCGTGGCCAGAGATGGGGAGAGGGGATCCTGCCCCTCTGCAATGGGGAGAACTGCATCCAGTTGTGAATCCCTCAACACAGGAAGGACATAGACCTGAGGGGCTGGGTCCAGAGGAGGGCCATGAAGATGATCAAAGGGGTTGGAGCACCTCTGCTACAGGGACAGGCTGAGGGAGCTGGTGTGGTGTTCAGCCTGGAGAAGAGAAGGCTTCAGGCAGACCTAGCAGCAGCCTGCCGGTACCTGAAGGGGCTATAAGAAGGCTGCAGAGGGACTGCTTGCCCTTGTCTCTGCAGGCCTTTGCGTGGTTTGAAATGAGAGAAGGGTGGGTTTAGATGGGATGTTAGGACAAGTTCTGCACCATGACAGTGGTGGAGCACTGAAACAAGTTGCCCAGGGAGGTGTTTGAGACCCCATCCCTGGAGATATCGAAGGTGAGGCTGGACAAGGCGCTGAGCAAGCTGCTGTAGTGGAGGATGTCCTTGCTGACTGTGGGGGGATTGGACTGGATGCCCTTCAAAGGTCCTTTCCAACCCAAACCATTCTGCTATTCTACGATCTTTGTTGGTAGCTTGAGAATAAAAATCCTCTCGAAGGAAAGTAATTTTCAAGGCCTGCAGTCATAAGGATGCCAACGCCACTGTGTCTGGCAGCAGAGTTCTCTGGGAAGCTAAGCGCAGGACTCAAATCTAATCACTGTATTATTACTCAATGAAGCTTTGCTCCATGTGTTTGTCATTACTGACTTTATTTAGTCTGAAAAATGTTTTCTTGTCCCTAGTCATTTTTAGAGAGGATTGCAGCATTTGGCTGTGCTGGAGACCTGTCTGCTTTAAACACAGAGATGGGAGGGCTGGCGGCCAAAAGAAATGGAAGGAGCTGCTGCTTTGGGTTGTTGGGGTGTTCTGATGCCTTCTGTTTGCTTAGGGACTGTTGTTGGGTGTTCTGTTGGTTGGTTCTCTTGTTGGGGTGTGTGTGTTTGTCTTCCTTGGGTTGATAATTCTTTGTTTTGCTTGTGTGTTTTGTATTTCTGTAATCTTTCTCACATCACAGTCCCTGGAGGGGTTCAAGAAGTGTGTGGCCATGGCACTCTGGGACATCACAGCTCACAGATGTCAGGGGTTGGAAGGGACCCAAAGACATCATCGAGTTCAACCCCCCTGCCAGAGCAGGACCACACAATCTAGCCCAGGTCACACAGGAACACATCCAGACAGGCCTTGAAAGTCTCCAGAGAAGGAGACTCCACAGCCTTTCTAAGGAGCCTGTGCCAGTGCTCTGGGACCCTTACAGTAAAGAAGTTGCCTCTTGTGTTGAGCTGGAACCTCCTGTGCTGCAGCTTCCATCCATTGCTCCTTGTCCTATCCCCAGGAGCAGTGAGCAGAGCCTTTCCCCCACCCCGACCCCCATCCCTCAGGTATTTGTAGACATTCATTAACTCCCCTCTCAGTCTTCTCCAGACTAAGCAGCCCCAAGTCCTTCAGTCTCTCCTCATCAGGCAGTGCTCCAGTCCCCTCATAATGCTTGTAGCTCTCTGCTGGACCCTCTCCATCGGATCCCTGTCCCTCTTCAACTGGGGAGCCCAAAACTGAAGGCAGTGCTCAAGATGAGGTCTCACTGGGGCAGAGTAGAAGGGGAGGAGAATCTCTCTTGACACAGTCTTCTTAATGCCCCCCAGGATCCCACTGTCCCTCTTGGCCACCAGGGCACATTGCTGTGCTGTGAATGCTCTCCCCCAGCAGTCCCAGGTCCCTCTCCACAGGGCTACTCTCCAGCAGATCCCCTCCCAGCCTGTACTGGTGCAGTTTATTATTCCTCCCCAGGTGTAGCACTCTGCCCTTGTCCTTGTTGAACCGCATTAGGTTCCTCTGTGCCCAGCTCGCTCTGTCCAGGTCTCACTGGATGGCCACACAGCCTGCAGCCAAGCCTCCCTGTTCGTTTGATGGCCATGGATGGTTTAAGGTTGAAGGTTGGACTCCATGATCTTAGAGGTTTCTTCCAACCAAAACCATTCTGTGAGTCCATAGGAGGCAGCTTGCTGAGTTGCAGCTCAAGCACATCTGTTCCAGAGCCTGGCTGCAGATTCTGCAGCCAAGTTACAGCAGCTCTGCTCAGCTTCCTGCCAGGTTTGACCTTGCTGATACCCCTCCAACAGCCCAAATGTCCTTTCCTCCCCACTAAGGAGCTGCTGCATTTATCTGTCTAATCTCTGGAGACCCAACGTGCTCTCCTTACTTTTAGTCTTTCTGTAGCCTTCTTTTCAGTCTTCTCCTGCTATTGTTGTCCTGGAGCATTTTCTTAATCCATTTTTGAGGCTAACAATGTATTTAGTCTTACCCCTTGAAATCTTGGTGCATTGATTACTTTGTGTGCAAATTTTCTGTGCTGCTTTTTTGTTGGTGTTTGTTTTGAGTTAGAATCCTTTCAGTCACGAGTGCAAAGTTGAAGTTGTATGAAATTTGGTGTTATTTTAGCAGAAAGAACTCTTTGTGCCTTTCAGGTTTCTTTTCATGCATGGGGTTTTTTGCCTCCCGTGGTGGGTGTGTTGCTTGCACATTGTTATGCAATTTGAATGAGGCAAAATGTCAAATCCCTGGTGCATTTGGGGAAAAAAAGATATTCTTAGTCTGTGGCCTCACAACTGGAGTATGTAAAAGCTGCTAAACAATTAGCAATGCTTGGTTGAAGTCTTAGACTGTAGTTAGCATTCAAAATTGCAAGGAGCATTTTTCCCGCCCCCCACCGTGATGTCTGACTTCCTACTACTCACAGTTCGTGGAATCCCAGAATATTAGGGGTTGGAAGGGACCTCAAAAGCTCATCCAGTCCAACCCCCTGCCAGAGCAGGATCACCTAGAGCAGGTCACACAGGAACACATCCAGGTGGGTTTGAATGCCTCATGGAAAAGAGACTCCTCAGTCTCTCTGAGCAGCCTGCTCCGGGGCTCTGACACTCTCACGATGAAAAGGTTTCCCCTCCCGTTCCTGTGGCACCTCCTCTGCTCCAGTTTTCCCTCAGTGCCTCTTGTGCTGCCCTTGGCCAGCCCTCAGCAGAGCCTGGCTGCATCCTCCTGACACTGCCCTGCACATCTTTAGCACAGCACTGAGGGCAGCCCTCAGGCTGCTCTGCTCCCAGCACCAGCTGCCTTAGCCTGGCCTCACAGGAGATGTTCCACTGCCTGCAGCAGCTTGGGGGTTTTGTGCTGGACTCTTTTTCAGGCAGTTCCCTAAGTTCCTTCTTGAACTGAGTGGCCCAGAGCTGGACACAATATTCCAGCTTGCAACCTCAGCAGAGCAGAGTATTGCTGGCTCGTGGGCATCCTGCTGTCCCTCAGGACCCCCGGATCCCTCTGTTCTGAGTTTTTCAATAGATGAGATCATATTAGATTTCTAAAACACAACCTCCTCCAACCAGTGGAATCATAGAATCAACCAGGTTGGAAGAGACCTCCAAGCTCATCCAGTCCAACCTAGCACCCAGCCCTATCCAATCAACCAGACCATGGCACTAAGTGCCTTATCCAGGCTTTGCTTCAACGCCTCCAGGGACGGTGAATCCAGCACCTCCCTGGGCAGCCCATTCCAATGCCAATCACTCTCTCTGCCAACAACTTCCTCCTAACATCCAGCCTAGACCTCCCCTGGCACAGCTTGAGACTGTGTCCCCTTGTTCTGTTGCTGCTTGCCTGGCAGAAGAGACCAACCCCACCTGGCAACAACCTCTCTTCAGGTAGTTGTAGACAGCAAAGAGGTCTGCCCTGAGCCTCCTCTTCTGCAGGCTGCACAACCCCAGTAGGTTTTGTTTGGTTGGTTTTATTTTGGTTTGGTTTTTGCTTTTTTTCCCTCTTCTCTTTCTTGTTGGAGAATTCCTTTGGAAGCATTTTTCTGAGTAATTTCTAGAGTGCCTAGTTAAAGATCATAGATGAAAATATGGAGCTAGAATATTTGGGGGTGAAGAGATCTGGTGCCCTTCTATTTCACTACCATATCACAGAAAGTTTTTGCTGCCTTTATCAAGTTCCATTTTGCAAACCTCAAGATAACACTATCATGAGTTATGTCAACACTCCTCAAATCCCAAATTACCTGACAGAGAATGCACTGCATTTTCTCCTGTCTCTGCATCTCACCTGGCTAGAAAGCTTCACTGGAAAATGATGTTATATTTTGGGTTCCTTGGTTTATTGTGGTTTGGAGATAAGACAAGATTATAACTGACCTTCATCTAATAGCTGCAGCTGTGTGGTCCAAAGAAAATGAGTCTGGTGGCCTCGAGACTGGGGCACTGGAAGAGGAGTGACACATAATGACTGTAACTGAAAATTTTGAGTGACTTGGTTAAGTGGAGAAAATTGAACAGCAGAGAGTGCAAAAAGACATCCAAGAAGTATTTGAGGTCATGGATCTTAATTTAGAAGCAAGAAAGGACAGAAGAGTGTAAGAGAATCCTTTCTGTTTTCTGGGGGGGGGGCAGCAATATTGTTTCACACTCTTTGAGATCTATGAGTTTTATCTCTGCTTGTACCTGACCTGTTCTGCAGCTTTTGGCTGCTACGTGCCCCTGCCCCTTGCTGTCTACAGCCTTTCCTCTGACTGAGGTGGACCAGTTTTGAGCCAGATGTTCTGATTCCTGGACCTTGCTGTTTGCAGCCTTTCCTCTGACTGAGGTGGACCAGTTTTGAACCAGCTGTTCTGTTTCTATACTCAAACAGCCTAGAGATGTGTTCTCTTGGATTTGGCCCATTTTGTAGGTGGTAAAAGTCTTAGTGCTTATCAGCCAGGGATTAAACATGTTAAAAAGGCTCCTGGATTCTTATTTTGCTTAAATTTTGATCATTAACTATTGTGTAAGTGACCACTATAAGAGGTGTATGATGACTGGGGCACACTGAAGGAAGGAATAGGTTCAGAAAGCTTTCACAGTTTTCAGCTAGGCTGTGAGGTTATTACCAGCTGAAATAACAGAAGTTGAGGGGTTTGGTTCTGGTTTGTGTGTTTGTTTGTTTTACTACTTTATTTTTTTCTCTTGTGCTGAAAGGAAAGGAAATTAAGGAAGCATAAGAGAACCTTTCAGGAGGGTTTGCTCAAACCACCAGGCATCCAAAAATCTTGTCCTCGCTTCAAGCTTAATTCTTTTGTGGGAGAGAGGGAGAGGAGAATGTTCATCAGCTGTTTTCTGGAGAGATAGCTAAGGTCTATTAAACATTGATCCATGTTTTTCATTGCCCATTCCATATGTGTATATATATAATTCACCAAGATTGCCTTCTGGATTTTATTTATTTGAATCATGTATATTCCATGCAGAAAAATCTTTTTCCTGTCTGTTGGTTGTTTTATATTGTTTATGTCTCATTTTCTAGTTGAGTAGACAGGATTAGCTCTGCCATCAGTATATGAAAGGGGCCTACAAGAAAGCTGGGGAGGGACTTTTTTAGGCTGTCAGGTAGTGATAGGACTGGGGGGAAAGGATCCAAGTTAGAGGAAAGGAGATTTAGATTGGATGTTAGGAAGAAGCTCTTCATCATAAGGGTGGTGAGATGCTGGAAAAGGTTGCCCAAAGAGGGTATGGAAGCTTCACCCTTGGAATTTTGTAAGGCCAAGCTGGATGTGGCTCTGGGCAATCTGATCTAGTGGAAGTGTCCCTGCACATGGCAGGGGGGTTGGAACTGTATGATCCTTGGGGTCCCTTCCAACCCTGATGATTCTGTGATCATGGTATTGCAGTTTCAGGAGTGAGGGATGTGCACCGATGCAATCATTTGTTTGTTAATTAAACCTCGTTTGTGTTGCATTATCACAGAAATATGCAGGTTGGATCCTCTAGGATCATCGAGTCCAACCTACCACCTAACCTTTCTAATTAACTAACCCATGGCACTAAGTTCCTCATCCAGCCTCCTCTTAAGCACCCTCAGGGATGGGGGCTCATGAAACTAAACAGGGCTAGGTCTTGTCATTGTTACTTTCCACCTAATGGCCAAGCTAGTTTTGCTTGTTGGCAGTTGTATTGCAAGTCACAGTAGTGGTCCTGGATTTCATGAGCAGCAGCCTGACTTACATCAGGTTGTCTCAGATCTGAGGGAGACCTCTTCTGAACTCTCTTTTCCTAATATTTTTTTTTCCCTAGGAGCTACACACATGCATTATGTTGCATGGAGGAGGAGGATGAATCAGCCTGCGTGGAGGAATGGAGAGGAACAGTTTGCCTCGTTGGGAAGACGAAAGGTAAGATGCTGCGAAATACATCACTGGATGGTCAGTGTTTTTTATTTGGTTTGCTTAGTGGAGATGTTTTCCTCTTGCTAAATTGAAAATGCTGATTTCCTGAAGAGCTGCAAGTCTAGGAAAGGCTTGCTGTGAAACCCTGACTGCTGGATGAGGATGTGCACTGATGAAGGTCGTTCCGTGCCGTGCCTCTCTCAACTACAGTGGTGGGCCAAGTGGTGTTCTGCTTTACTCTTTTTTGCTTGTGTTGGGGAGAGAATGTGCTGGAAGTTCCCACATAAGACAGATATTATGCTGATGGAATCATTGTTGAGGCTGTCCTGGGCCTGTTTATGAGACAAACTCAGAAGGAGGGCTTCCAACAGGGCTTTCAGTAGGCCACTTGGCAAATGCTGGGAGCTCTGAGGCTGTGCAGACTTTGGCTGAAGCTGGAAAAAGTACCAAGTGTTTGTTATTTTGAATGTTCTGATCTATAGAGTGGAGTGAAAGCTGCAGTTCAGCTGCACCTGAGGAATGCAGCTTCTCTGTGCAGGCCCCATTAATATTAATACAGTGGGTTGTCAGTGTGCTCTTTGTACATCTGTTTCCTTGCAAGTGAAACCATTCCCCAGGCATGGGGTCTGAAGACATACAAATAGATTGGAGTTTTTTTTTTTTAGAATGAAATGGTTGCAGAGGCAGAAATCTAATCCTGCAGTTAATCACTGGCAATATCTGAGAAGAGAGAAGCTTTTGTGTACCTGCACAGCCTCACCTCAGATCAGCCCCATCAGGAAATGAAATATCTCTCAATCACTGCAAAGAGAACTTGACCAAAGCTGCATTTTTAAGGCATTGAAAAAAAAAAACAGTAAAGGTCTTGGTGAGAGATGGGAAGGGGGGAGGAAGCTGTTCTGAAGCTGAAAGAAACTGGAAAAGAAAGCTTGGTTTGCATTCAAAAGGTGACTTGTGTGCTTTGGTTCCAGGCAGCTTTGTGCAGTCACAATTTCAAGCACTTGAGCAGAAACAGCAATAATTCTTGTACAATTCTGACTTCTGAAAATATTTGCCCTTCAGACTGACAGGCAAATGTTTCTCTTTCCTCTCTCCTAAACTGTGGATAAGTACAGGCTGTATTTGCAGTGCTCCAGCAGGGAATTGGCAGTGGTTTGGGCATGGTTTGGCAGTGTTGTGTTATTAATGCTTACACTGTAATTGATGATCTGGTTGGTTGTTGGGGTATAATGGTTTTGGTTTCCTGGTTCCGAGGAGTGCTTGGGTCTGTTTGCATGTTGCTCATCTGTGTGTAATGTGATTTTTAGCTGTCTCACAGGAAAAAGAATACATTTCATGTTCCTCAGTGTCATAGTTTACGATACCACTTCGTCCCCTGGTGCAGACCTTGGTCTCTGTAGGTGTTTTTAAAGGGGGTCTGGGATAAGCTGGCACCCCTCAAACCACAACACAAAGTGATGTATTCCCTGTCCCTGACAAGTTCACTGCTCACATTCTGGGGTTGGGGATGAGAAGAGACACTTGAAGAGATAAAGGCAGAGAATTGATCATGGGGAGAGGAATTAAAAGGCTGCAGTCGATAGCACTGGAAATTAACATCTCTCCCCTGCTTATTTTGGTGTGGTGGTGTGAAGCATAAATGTGGGCTTTAGTACTTGCTGGTAGATCTGCTTTGTGCTGACCCTAGAAGTCCATGTTTCATAACTGCAAGCAACAGAAGTGAGGTGAAATCAGAGCTCTGGTTCTGCATTGGTTTTCTTGAGATCGCCAAGTGCCTCCTGCATTAGGAGCTGAGAGCCTCCTATTGCCTTCAGCCTTCCTGTATGGATCAGTTATAGATCTGCAGCTGAAGCTGACTGTACTGCTGCAGGAGGTATTAGACACTTTGCAGACAGATATACTCCAGTGGAACAGTCTGAAATGGAGCCCTTGTGGGAACCATGCTGGGGCAAGCTCCTCTAACCATAGACACCCTGTCTTGTCCCCCCCTTTTCTCTAGGCAGTCCTTCTGTGTGTGGAAAAAGGACTTCAGAGCTGCTGAACAGAGGGAGGGAAGGTAGCATGCAGCGAGTGGAGAAGTCACCTTGTATTGATGTCATGAGATACACAAGTGCAAGGGAAATTATGCATGCTCAAGGATTCTGTGGTAGAAATAACCTAGATGACCTTGGGTGACGTTTTAAAGGCTAGGGTCAGATTCTGTCCCTTGCTGTGGTCATGCATGCTTTGATGCAATAAATTGCCCTAAATATTTCATCTGACTGGAGG
Source organism: Tricholaema leucomelas (assembly GCA_013400475.1). NCBI lineage: Eukaryota > Metazoa > Chordata > Aves > Piciformes > Lybiidae > Tricholaema lacrymosa > Tricholaema leucomelas. The sequence continues at coordinate 302,139 of WAAF01020430.1, forward strand.
AAAGACTCTTTCCTGACAAGAGTTGTTTAGTTCTGCAATTTACACACATGCTAGGCAGAGGGGGAAAAATAAAAACCCTGTGTTTTTTCTTGGGTTTTCCCAAGGAAAGATTCCTTTTCACCTAACTGGGTTGCTGTGAGCTGAATGCAGGAACTTTGCAGACCTGTGCTAAGCAATTTTGATTTTAAGAGGAGAAAAAGCCTTTGTGCAAGTGCTAGCTTAAGGGGTGCCTGGGGCAGAGGTTAGGCTTGGGGTGAGAGATGGGAAGGGCTTCTAGGAGGGCTCTTTTCTTTCTGACATGGCTCCAAGTAAGATATTTCTTACACCTTGAGTGTTACTCTGTGAACCATTGCTGTAATGGCCAAAAAGAGAAAAACCTTAACACTTTGCAGTCTTTTGATATTCAGACTAAAAGCATTCTCCTCTCGAGGGTTGGGTGGTGAGAAACCTGTTGAATATACTTAGCTTACTCATTTTCATGTAGGAAAAAAGCTCAGTTGTGGCTGGTGAAAGAGTGTCCTGCATCTTCCTGCAGAAGAGCAGGAAGGCCAGTGGCTCAGTGGTGGGAGCTAGGGTGGAAGAATGCTGTCATACTTTAGCCTCCTGCAAAAGTAAAAGACAGACAGACAAGAAGTCAGTCTTTCAAGTGGCAGTTACTGCAGTCAGGCAGTTACTGCCTGGGAGAAGAGACCAACCCCCACCTGGCTACAACCACAAGTGTATCTCAAGAGATGTTAATGGGCAGCAGTAACGTGTGATGTAACTCAGCTAAGCACTGACAAATCCATTTGCTACAGCCCTGGTTAGATTCTTGTTTCCCTGATTGCGGGCTCCTTGCAGTGTTGTGTGCACCAAAACTGATGTCAAGATAAGCAGGGAGAAGTTATTTTGCTTTCCTCTCCCCATCTCTCATCAGTGAGTAGAAAGGTAAAATACTGTTAGGTTTTCCTGCATCCTGCAGTTTTACTTTGTTTTATTGTGACATCTGTCAGGCAAAGTTTTATCCTCTTTAGCATCTTACAAAGCACTGCTTTTTTTCATGAAGAGGACTTAATCTTTGCTCATGACATATTTTAACGAAGATGTGTCAGTTAGGTGCTGCATTTTCTCCCCAGCTGAGGAGGAAGTGTTAGAGCTGTTTACTCCTAAAGAGAACTTTGGGGAAAAGGAATAGAACTTTGTGTCATGGAGATGATGATGATGCAAGTGGGAGCAATTTCAACAGAAGCTGAAAATAGGAGAGGTGTAAAACCTCAATACCTGGGGAATGTGCAAGCTTCCCTTTGTTCCATACTCTATTGATTTTCTTCTTCTTTTTTTTCTGCCTGACAAAATGGCAACTGCTTTGTGTCCACAAGCTTCATAAAAACCAGGCTCAGTTGTGTTGCTTTGAAGAGAAATTGTGAGCATTTTTAAGTAACATCCCTCCACTGGTGAATTGCACTAATATGTACAAGGGGACTACTTTTCTGTTTGAAGCTGTGTGGGTCCCATTTAGTCAGGATTACCATCAGGAGTCAGAGTCATTGGAGCTCTGAGATAAAAAGCAAAAAAATCCAAACCCCTAGAGGAATGATCATAGAATCAACCAGGTTAGAAGAGACCTCCAAGCTCATCCAGCCCAACCTAGCACCCAGCCCTGTCCAGTCACCCAGACCATGGCACTAAGTGCCTCATCCAGGCTTTGCCTGAACACCTCCAGGGACGGTGACTCCACCACCTCCCTGGGCAGCCCATTCCAATGGCAAAGAACATATTAGCAGGAAATGTCAATGTTTCCACCAATAAATTCAGCCAGAACAGCTTGAATGTGGTCCTTTATTTTCATTGAACATAGTCCTTTGTCTTCAGTGCTCTGTGTTATTGTGCATTTTATGTATAGTGAAATGAAAAATGAGAATGCAGAGGAAATGCAGGCACAGTTTGAATGAGTTCTGACATGGTTGAAAGCATGGCCCAAGTACATTTGCAGATGACACTGAGTTAGGTGGGAGTGTTGATTTGCTCCAGGTTAGGGAGGCTCTCCACAGAGAGTTAGACAGATGGGATCAATGGGCTGAGGTCAACAGGATGTGCTTTAACAAGGCCAAGTTCCAAGTGGGTCACAGCAATCCCATGCAATGCTGCTGGCTTGGAAGTGTGGCTGGGAAGTTGACCAGCAGAAGGGGACCTAGAGATTCTAATCAAGAAGCCACTAAATATGAGCCAGCAGTGTGCCCAGGTGGTAGAGCCCATTGGAATGGGCTGCCCAAGGAGGTGTGGAGTCACCGTCCCTGGAGGGGTTCAAGCAAAGCCTGGATGAGGCACTTAGTGCCATGGTCTGGTTGATTGGACAGGGCTGGGTGATAGGTCAGACTGGATGCTCTTGGAGGTCACTTCCAACCTGGTTGATTCTTTAAAGAAAGTTAGTGGCATGCTGGCTTGGATTAGCAATGGGGTGACCAACAGGAGTAGGGCAGTGATTGCACTGCACTGACTTTGAGTGCTGTGGTCAGTTTTGGGCATCTCAATACAAGAAAGGCATCAAGGGGCTGGAGTGGGTGCAAAAAGCAACTAAGGGACTAGAGAATGAGTCTGAGTGAGGGAACTGGGACTGTTTATTTTGAGGAAGAGGAGGTTGAGGGAAGACCTCACTGCTCTACAGCTGTCTTATAGGACAATATAGAGTGATAGGTGCTGGTCTCTTTGCAGGGGTAGTTAGTGATAGAACAAGAGGGAATGGCCTCAAGGTGCACCAAGGGAGATTTAGGCTAGGTTCACTGCAAGAGTGGTCAGGCATTGGAGCAGGCTGCCCAGGAAGGTGGTGGAGTCACCATGCCTGGAGGCGTTTAGAAGAGGTTTAGATATGGTGCTTGGCAGAGGAGTAGGGTGAATGGTTGGACACGATGGTCTCGAGGGTCTTCTCCAACCTGCATGGTTTGATGATTCTGAATCAGTGTAGTGTTTCCTCATGATGGTTGAGTTCACTTTTGTCTGTGGTGTGTCCCCCTTCCTGGCAATGCACACAAAACTTCTTGGGATCTTGTTAAAACACTCTTGGGATGATGAAGCTCGGACTGCTTGGATCTCGCCCTTAACAGACAGGAACGGAGTACTGGTGGCTTGCTGCTTGCCTTTTTTTAAGCAGAGAGAAGAGGTGATAACAGAGGGATTATGCATGATTTCTCCTGTAATAGGAGGCTTGTAACCATGGAGCACACTTCTTGTATGTTCTCCTCCATCCATCAAGTTACATTTTGTGTCACTTGGGTCACTTCCTGAGCTGTACGTGTAGTGTATTATCAGAAAGCACAGGAGAGCTTGTAACCTTTAGCAAGTTCCCAGTCCAGTTATACTTCTCCTCCTGAAATGCTCACTGCTGCTGCCTAATGACGGGCACAATTCCTCCTTAGACCACCTTACTGCTCCTTGGTAGCTTTTCCTTCGAAGCAGAGCTGCCTTGTAAAGAAGGGAGTGACAAAGACTTGTGTCAGTTTGTACCACTAAATGGATGGAGGCTGCTCTATAAACACATAAACCAAATGGCTTTTTTCTGCATATCAAACACTAGGAAGAGAAAATAGAGGGCAGATTACAATAGGAGCAGCAGTTCTGCCCCAAAGCACTTGCCCTTGAAGAGTAGTTAGCAACCTCCTGAATTCCACCCTGGCCTGAAACCATTTTTTTCCATTAATTATTTTTTCTGCCTCCTATTTCTGGCCTTACAGCTGCAATCATAGAATCAACCAGGTTGGAAGAGACCTCCAAGCTCATCCAGCCCAACCTAGCACCCAGCTCTATCCAGTCAACCAGACCATGGCACTAAGTGCCTCATCCAGTCTTCTCTTGAACACGGAATGGAATCCTTCCATTCCAGACACTACCCACCCCATAACCAGCTTCCATCTGGCCATGAGCTGATTCACAAAGCAGGCTGAAGTGAAATGCAGTCAGGAAAGCATCATCCCTTGCAGAAGCTGCTGTTTCCAGCCAGGGTTTAAAGCACCTGCATTCAAACTTAACGCATCCAGAATCCTCATGGAGAGAACTCTGACAGCCAAGCAAAAAAAAAATGAAGGTGATTTGGGGGAAGATGTGGAATCAAATGGTCACCTGTGGAAACAAAAGCAGATGTGTTGGCATGCAGTGGATGAAAAGGGGATGTGAGAAATGAAAGCCAATCTAGGGATTTAAGATATTTTCAGGCTCATTATTATACAGACTCATGAAAAGGAAAGCTGTGGCGGATTTAAGGGCATTGAAACTCGCTGTGGTTTCTGCCTGTCTTTCCCTGTAGATTTGTATTTGGAGAGCTGTTGATAGAGGTTTTGTCTCAGCTCCTGAGGTTAATATAGATTCTTTCTTAGTGCCTGCTTATTGATCTGTGCCTCTCTGCTTTATCAGATACTTCAGTCGTCTGCCTGCTCCTTCACTCTTAGGCTCCCAAAATAAGGTTGCTGTGTATTGTTCTATGGCATAGAAGAGTCAAGAATATCCCTTTGCTGCTTCATTGTCATCTTAAAGTCATTTCCATGCTGTGACCTTTTTATTTTATATTTTTTTGTCCTATCTCTTTAGCCTTTTTATTGCTGTGGGAAAGGATTTGAGGGAAGGAGGTGTGTTTAAAAAGCCCCTCGGCAGGAGTTTGCTATTAGCACGGCTGGCTACAGTTCTTCAGAGCTGCAAGGAGAATCAGATCTGAATTAAAATAACTAATTAAGCATCTATACAATTTAGAAGGTGCTCATTTTAGCCAGTGGGGGTGTTCTTCAGTTGTGTACCTGCCTGCTTCAGCTGTAGTGTGCTCAGGGAAGGGCACATGAGCATCCCAAGTTTTTGCTGCTGGGAAAAGTGATATTATAGAATCATAGAATGGTTTAGGTTGGAAGGGACCTCAAGGACCATCCAGCTCCAACCCCCTGCCATAGGCAGGGACACCTCCCACTAGAGCAGGTTGCTCAAGGCCTCATCCAGCCTGGCCTTAAATGCCTCCAGGGAGGAAGCATCCACAACCTC
>WAAF01020430.1:307372-406285 GCA_013400475.1 Tricholaema leucomelas
CACCCAGCCTGTATCTGTGCCTGGGATTGCACCGACCCAGGTGCAGGACCTTACACTTGGCCTTGTTAAACGTCATGAGGTTGGCCTGGGCCCACCTCTCCAGCCTGTCCAGGTCCCTCTGGATGGCATCCCTGCCCTCCAGCAAGTCAGCTGTGCCACACAGCTTGGTGTCATCTGCAAACTTGCTGAGGATGCACTCAATTCCTCTGTCCTTATCACTGATAAAGATGTTAAAGAGTACTGGGCCCAGGAATCTGTTTGATTTGGCTTTCTGCTTTTGTATTGCCTTTCACAAGGTGCTCCTTTGGTGATGAGGTGTCATCCATTTTATGATGATGTGATTTGTGAAGTGATCAGAAGGGAAAGGAATGGGTGGCTGTGTCTGAAGGACTGAGCTCAGTCTCATTATCTCACACTGTGGATTTCCTTCTGAGCTTTACATCTTATTCTCTCAAGCCTATCCACGTGGCAGGTAATTGTCTAATATTAGCAATCCACTCCCTTTTCTGTTTCCAGTGGAAGTTGTTGACAGATCTACCTGAAGGTCTTCTAAAAGAGGAAAATGTCGAATATATATATGCAGTATTTTAGAGCAATGAACCCTTCGGGGGGGGGGGGGGGGGGGAAATCAGTGACATGTGAAAGACTGTCATAGTGTAGAGTGGTTCAGTTGTACCCAGCTCTGGGCTCCCCAGTTCAGGAGGGGCAGGCATATAGAATAGAATCAACCAGGTTGGAAGAGACCTCCAAGCTCATCCAGTCCAACCTAGCACCCAGCCCTATCCAGTCAACCAGACCATGGCACTAAGTGCCCCAGCCAGGCTTTGCTTGAACAACCCCAGGGATGGTGACTCCACCACCTCCCTGGGCAGCCCATTCCAATGCCAATCACTCTCTCTGCCAACAACTTCCTCCTAACATCCAGCCTAGACTCACCCTGGCACAGCTTGAGACTGTGTCCCCTTGTTCTGTTGCTGGTTGCCTGGTAGCAGAGCCCAACCCCACCTGGCTACAGCCTCCCTTCAGGTAGCTGCAGAGAGCAATGAGGTCTGCCCTGAGCCTCCTCTTCTGCAGGCTGCACACCCCCAGCTCCTTCAGCCTCTCCTCACAGGGCTGTGTTCCAGGCCCCTCCCCAGCCTTGCTGCCCTTCTCTGGACACCTTCCAGCACCTCAACATCTCTCTAGAACTGAGGGGCCCAGAACTGGACACAGCACTCAAGGTGTGGCCTGAGCAGTGCTGAATACAGGGCCAGAAGAACCTCTCCTGTACTGCTGGCCACACTGCTCCTTGATTGCCCACCCTTGATTGCTGAGATCCCCCTTCAGTCGGCTCTTTTCCAGACTGCAAAGCCCCAGTTCTCTCAGTCTTTCCTCATCAGAGAAACATTCCAGTCCTTTGCATCTTTGGAGCCTTTTCCTGTACCCTCTCCAGCAAGTGCCTCAGCAAGTTCCTGTTGCAAACAGCAAAGGAGAGCTCTGGACTCATGGGGCTGGTGTATCTGTCTGGGGGGATCAAGGAGGAGAATGTAGCCGTGTAAGAGTGGGAGCTTCCTCAGCTTTTTTGATAAGCCTGCCAGTGTCCATGGATTTTCTTAGTCAGAGGTGATATGTTTGTGCTTAATACTCTTTGATAGTTCTTCTATTGCATTTGTTTCCCAAGTCTCTGTGTGCCTCCAAGAGCCTCTGTGAATTCTGAGAGAGAAGGAAGTGCACATCTTGGTTAGAAGTTATTGATTGCTTAGAGGGCTTGGAATGTCACCACTCCTTTCCATATGAATAAGTTGTTAAGTGTCTCTCCATATGTATTAATCATTGATGGAATGCAAACCCTCTATTTTTAGCCTCAGCTGAATTAGTGGTGCTCATAACATATGTATGCATTCTCCAGAGGCTTGTACTATTGCATTTCAATTATTAATATTTGCAACAGTGTTATTAGTGTTTACTCTTGCATTGGATTGGATTTAGCTGCTAATAATGCAGCTCCTTGGGGCACGTGAAGAGCTTGAGGTGCTGTCAGCTCTTGTTTTAAAGCTAGTCTCTTCCTGACCTTTGAGTGTCGCAGTAGAGTGGGAAGTAAGGACCCTGCCTAAAGCCACCATGGCTCCTAAGCTCTTGTCCTGTGGATGGAGAATAGTTTTGTTGGTTCTGTACTTTGCAAACGTATGTGAATGACAGATTGTGGCTTAGACTTAGGCAATTTCAAGTCCAATTGTTCAGTGACCTCTTTCAGGTACTGCAACAAAACATCATTCTCAGGACAAGGCCATGCCAATGTAACATCAGCTTGCTCCTGCATCAGTCAGGAGAAAGGAGAAAAGCTGCTTCCATGCTGGGCATATAAAGGTGTGTTTTTACTTTTTATCTTCCTTGCTTTCAGCCTGGCCCTACTCTTTTGTGTTCCTCTCTATGGGTCTTGGTTCTGTCCCACTTAAAGCTAAGCAAAGTTTTTATGTTAGCTTGACCTGAAATAGTGTAAAATCCTTGAGCTGTAATGGAAGTGAAGGTCATGAAGGAAAAAATAAATCTTCTGTTAGATGAACTGAGTAACATGCAGGCATTTAGAGGAATTTTTCCACTGATACAATCAATTAGTTTAACAGGGGAAAAAAAAATACCTATGCATCAGACTTTCCGTCCCTGGGTCCTGAAGGCATGTTGGCTTCTGCAGCGCTCCTCCTGCGCATCAGTCACAGTCAGCACTGTGCAGTACTTTTCAAGCACTCTTTGAACGTGTGTTTGCATTTTTAAATGTCTCTCTGCATCCCTGTTTGTGTGTAAGGGGATTGGTGAGGTGGTGCTGGCTCTGAGAAGAGAACCGGGGTTGATCTGAGAGCATAGTTGGGAGTTCGTGGTTTTGAAGGCAGCTGACGCCTTCAAGATGAATTATTTCATTACTGCTCCTACTTCTCTTCTAAATAGAATTAAAATAAGACAATCCAACCCCTGCATTTTCCACTGCTTATCTGTCCTGTGTTTTGTTTGTCCAAACTGTCCTGGACTGCATCAAAGGAAGTGTGAGCAGCAGGACAAGGGAGGCGATTCTGTCCCTCTGCTCCTATGAGAACCCTCCTAGAGCACTCTGTCCAGTTCTGGCAACCCCAGCATGGGAGGGACATGGAGCTGCTGGAGTGGCTCCAGAGGAGCACGAAATGGCGATCAGAGGGCTGGAGAAGCTCCCTTATTAGGAACAGGCTGAGAAAAGTGGGGCTTTTCACTCTGGAGAAGAGAAGGCTTCCGGGACACCTAGTAGTAGCCTTCCAGCACCTGAAGGGGGCTACAGGAGAGCTCTGGAGGGACTTCTGACAAAGGCTTGTAGTGACAGGGTGAGGGACAGTGGCTTTCAGCTGGAAGAGGGGAGACTGAAGCTGGAGATGATGAAGAAATTCTGTACAGTGAGTGTGGTGAGACACTGGCACAGGTTGCCCAGTGAGGCCATGGATGCACCCTCCCTGCAGGTGTTCAGGACCAGGTTGGGTGAGGCTTTGAGCGACCTGTTCTAGTGGGAGGTGTCCCTGCCTGTGGTAGGGGGGATTGGAACTGGATGATCTTTGAGATCTCTTTCAACCTAACCCATTCTGTACTGGATATCCTTAGGAGTTGAAGGCTTTTCCCTTGTAACAAATACAATATCCAGGCTGCTCCAAAATGTGTTTAACCTTCCCTTCATCGACTTCCTATTCCAGCCTAACAGTTGAAGAAGGATTCCTTCCTGAGCAATATTCCGATTGGTTTTTAATGAGCTATTTAATTAAAGGCTAATTGAGGTGAATTCATTAGAGATTTCCAAATTATGCTTATCAGGATAGCCATGTTTTAAGAGAAGTTTGAAATATTTGTTTTCTGCTGCATTGTTTGATGGTAAAAGCACCTGGAAAATGATTTCTAAATGCCTAATTAGAATTTCTCTGCCCTTTTCCTTACTTAATACTCCAGGCTGAGGTTACCATGTGTGAGTTTGAAGCTATTGCTTGAGCTGGGTGAAAGTGAGAAGCAATGAAGATGTTGCAGGGTGTTTTTTAGGTGCTGTAGAGTTAAAAAGTGCATTGGGAACTGGGGATATGATTGGGGTTTTGTTCATCTCAGTCTTATTTCTGCATATTTTCCTCATCTTGGTGAGTTTGCTCCACAGCAGGAGAACTGCAGGGAATGTGACTACGTGACCATAGCTGTAAATTGCTCCTTTGTTGGAACAATCAGTCAGTTAATGAATAAGAGCATTAATTAATCAATCTGGTAGCTCTGTCTTGCTGGGAGTACTTGCCATCCTCTAGAATCAGAGTGAATTTGGAACGCAGACACACTAGTTTAAAGCTTTCTGTCTTTGTCAGCACCACCAAAGTAGTTGACTTAGAAATATGGGGGCCAGGAAGAGAAAATAGAACAAGAAATCTGAGGCAGACAATTCCCAGAGTTGAATCTATGTGTCCTGAAGCTTCCACAATTTGCTGCCAATAAATGGGTCATAGTAAAAAAAAACAAAAAAGCCTCTGAAGGGAAGTGCTGCAGAGACATCACTGAAGGGAATGTAATCATGGAGTCAACCAGGGTGGGAGAGGCCTCCAAGCTCAGCCAGCCCAACCTAGCACCCAGCCCTAGCCAATCAACCAGACCATGGCACTAAGTGCCCCAGCCAGGCTTTGCTTCAACACCCCCAGGCACAGCAACTCCAGCACCTCCCTGGGCAGCCCATTCCAATGCCAATCACTCTCTCTGCCAACAACTTCCTCCTAACATCCAGCCTAGACCTTCCCTGCCACAGCTTGAGACTGTGTCCCCTTGTTCTGTTGCTGGTTGCCTGGCAGCAGAGCCCAACCCCACCTGGCTACAGCCTCCCTGCAGGCAGCTGCAGACAGCAATGAGGTCTGCCCTGAGCCTCCTCTTCTGCAGGCTGCACACCCCCAGCTCCCTCAACCTCTCCTCATAGGGTTTGTGCTCCAGGCCCCTCCCTAACCTTGTTGCCCTTCTCTGGACACCTTCCAGCACCTCAACATCTCCCTTGAATTGAGGAGCCCAGAACTGGACACAGCACTCAATGTGTGGCCTGAGCAGTGCTGAGCACAGGGGCAGAAGAACCTCCCATGTCCTGCTGGCCTCACTGCTCCTGAGCCAGACTAGGACCCTGGAGATGCCGTTTTGAAAAGCTCTCCTCCAAAGTCTTATTTTCTGACACTTCTTTTTCCTGATCACCCAACTGTCAGAATTTGGCAGCTTGCTGAGGCTTCCCTTGTGGTTCCTGTGCTTGTGATTCATTAGTCCACAGGAGCTGCACAATGGTCTGGCAGCTGAGGCTCAGGCAGACAGCGATCAGTGCAGCAGCAGTGGCAGGAGCTGTTGTGTGTCGTAAGGAGTACTCACATTTCAGTACCAATAATTCATTGAGGTAGAAGCACAATTCAACTTAACATCTCACTAATATCACTCAAGAGTTATTCAACAGCTCACTAATATCTCATTGAAACCTGAACAGGGTTTTCTTTTTGTGTATGTTGAATTTCCAGTCTAGCTCCCTACCTGCGTTTATTTTTCTTAGTATCATAGAATCAAGCAGGTTGGAAGAGACCTCCAAGCTCATCCAGCCCAACATAGCACCCAGCCCTGTCCAATCAACCAGACCATGGCATTTAAGTGCCCCATCCAGGGGCAGTGACTCCTCCACCTCCCTGGGCAGCCCATTCCCATGTCAATCACTCTCTCTGTGTAGTAGTCCCTACTTGACCATCTGACGTGGTCTGCAAAAAAACTTTCTCTCCTGGTCGTTGATGGTTCTTGAAGGTCTTGCTTAAGATGTTCTTGGAGGTCTACGTGGAATCAGGGTTGGAAGGGACCACAAGGATCATCTGGTTACAAGCCCCAAGCCATGGGCAGGGACACCTCACACTAGATCAGACTGTCCAATGCCTCATCCAGCCTGGCCTTAAACACCTCCAGGAATTAAGCTTCCACCACCTCCCTGGGCAGTCCCTTTCAGGGTCTCACCACCCTCATGCTGAAGAACTTTTTCCTAACCTCCAGTCTGAATCTACCTTTTGTTTTGTTTTGGTTTTGTTTAAGTTTGATGTTGTCTGACATCATTTCTTTAATGTCATTAGCAGCTCATAACAAATATGTTGTGGTACTGGAAGGTGTCCAGAGAAGGGCAGCAAGGCTGGGGAGGGGCCTGGAGCACAGCCCTGTGAGGAGAGGCTGAGGGAGCTGGGGGTGTGCAGCCTGCAGAAGAGGAGGCTCAGGGCAGACCTCATTGCTCTCTGCAGCTACCTGAAGGGAGGCTGTAGCCAGGTGGGGTTGGTCTCTTCTGCCAAGCAAGCACCAACAGAACAAGGGGACACAGTCTCAAGCTGTGCCAGGGGAGGTCTAGGCTGGATGTTAGGAGGAAGTTGTTGGCAGAGAGAGTGATTGGCATTGGAATGGGCTGCCCAGGGAGGTGCTGGAGTCACTGTGCCTGGAGGTGTTCAAGAAAAGCCTGGCTGGGGCACTTAGTGCCATGGTCTGGTTGATTGGCTGGGGCTGGGTGTTGGGTTGGACTGGCTGAGCTTGGAGGTCTCTTCCAACCTGGTTGATTCTATGACTTCCATTGCATCCAGGACTTCAGTGGTTTTGTATTAGGATTCAGAGGTAAATACTTACCTAGGGTCAGTAATTTACTATTAGTTTTTCTACCTCTAGTACTATTAAAATGCAGTGTTCCTCAGAGCCCTATTTTATGCTAATCCAGCCTAATTTCATGTGCTTTGTACTTAGATACCAATGTGTTAGGATAACTCTCTGTCTGCTATAGGTGCTTTGTCAGAGAAATAAAGATGCTTTGCTTCCCAGTCCCAATATGCACACACGGGTGAGGAGGAGTCAGATGCAATTATGTGCTAAGACATGCTCTGTGGTGTTGAAGACATGAACACTAATAAATGCCTTCATTATGTTGTGAAGTACACTGCAAATTACTTTTTCAAAAGCCATTGTTCCCTGGAATGCCTTCTGTGTGCACCTACAGCACCTTAAATATATTGTACCACATTTGGGCTGAATTACAAGATGAAAGGTCTCTGTGGCTTTCACCTTTATGGCCTTCACTGTTGGGAACATTCTCTTAATTTATTTTTTTTCCCCTTTCTTTCTGAAAACAAAACCAAAAGCTAACAGGAAGGGTGCTGCAATTTAATTTATTCTTGCTTTAAAAATAACTTTGGGCTTTAAGGTTGTTAGTGGGGGTAGAATTATCCAAGTTAGCAGTGATGCTCTGGAACTGGAATTGCCTGCTGAGGGGAAGAATCCCTCTGAAAGAGCTGATGCAGAAGTTTGCTCTCATGCATGCTTTGGTAGCAAAGGTTTTCAGAACAACTCCCAAGCTGAGTAGAGCAGATCATAATCAGAAAACAGCCAAGGCAGCATCTTATTTCAAACTGGTGACCTCAACCCACTGGCTTCACTGCAGCAGTTGGAAGAAGTTAAGAACAAATCTTGAAGGACTTCTCAACTGATTCTGGAGGAGGCCATGGAGATGGTCAGAGGTCTGGAGAACCTCCTCTCTGTGGACAGGCTGAGACTTTAAGATTGTTCAGCCTGGAGAAGAGAAGGCTCAGGGGAGAGCTTAGAGCAGCCTTCGGGTGTCTGAAGGGGGCTACAAGCTGGGGAGGGAGTTTTGAAAAGGGCTTTTAATGGTAGGGTGAGAGGAAATGGCTTTGAGCTGGAAGAAGGGAGAATGGGACTGGAGATTAGGAAGAAATTCTTTCCAGTGAAGATAGGTAGACATTGGAACGGGTTGGCCAGGGAGGCTGTGGCTGCCCCCTCCCTGGAGGTGTTGGATGTGACCTTGAGCACTCTGAGTGGTGGACGGTGTCCCTGCCTGTGGGACTAGATAAGCTTCCAGGTCCCTTCCACCTCAGAGCATTCCATGAATCTGTTTCCTCAAAGAAGGACTCATTAAACCAATCACAGCTGAGATAATGGGGAACTGCCCCCCGGATTATCAGCGAGTGCAGAGGATGTGAAAGGTTGCAGAGCTCAGCACAGAACTTAAAAGCCACAGCATCGTTCCTGAGGGCCCTGCTCTCTCAGACTAATGTCAGACAAACAGATGCTGCTGCCTCCTCCTAGCTGGAGGGAGAAAAGACTTAGGTAAATGAAGAGACAGTGTTAGCACAAGAACAAATGGGAGGTGTTATGAGTACATTATGAATGTGTAATGCATGCACGGTGCAGATGAATGTGAGTTCCCTCTGAATGCGTTCAGTGCAGAGATGAGACAAGGACTCCCCAGTGCTGAAGCACTCTGCTTGTTGCACAGCCACGGCCAGGGCAGCTCTTCTGCAAAGCATCCACATCACAGAATGCAGCCGTGTGGAAGGGGACCCTCCAAGGTCGCCTTGTACAGCACCCCTGCAGTCAGCAGGGACATCTCCAACTAGAGCAGCTTGCTCAGGGCTGCATCAAGGTTGACCTTAGTCCTATCACTACAGGCGCTTCTAAACAGCTCCTCCCCAGCCCCTCCTCTAGGTCCCCTTCTAGCATTGAAATGTAGCTCTAAGGTCTCCCTGGAGGCCATTTTCTCTCCAGGCTGAACAGCCTGAGCTCCTTCAGTCTGTCCCTGTAGGGCAGGTGCTTCAGCCCTCTGATTGTCCTCATGGCCCTGCTCTGGACCCACTCTATTAGGTCCACATTCTTCTTGTGTTGGAGGGCTCAGAGCTGGAAGTCTCCCTGGAAGATAAATAGCTCCCTGAATTCTCTCTAATTCCTGCCTGAACTGCAGATACCAAAAATACCTACTGGAGTGACTCAATCTCTCTCTTGTTTTTCCTGGTAGCAGTGTCCTGTGTTCTCATTTTCTACCTGCCATGGAAGCTGCTTCAGATAGATAGTTTACATTTACAGATCTTGCACTCCAAGATCTGATATTGCTTTAGCTCAGCATGCACAATGAAGTGAAAGATGGAAGTGTGGATGAGTAAATGCCAGGTTGCTGATGCCCAGTGGTACACAGCCCTGGAGATGCACATTTCTGCAAATACACAGAGGTTAGGGATGAGAATGGGCTGGGGGTGAGAAGGAGCCAGTGTCGTGGAAGATACACAGGCAGCCAGGCTGAGATGGAGAAGTGTGAATGTGCTGGTGGCACAAGTGTCCCTGGTTTGTGTCTTGTACCATGAAGCTGTCCTTCACAGCTTGTACAGGGAAGTGTGGCAGGCACAAGGAGTGAAGTGAAGGGGTAGGAGAGGTCCACGTAGCTGGCTGAGGTAACAGGGGTTGGGGTAATAGGTTTAAACTGACAGAGGGGAGATTTAGACTGGATGTTAGGAGGAAGTTCTTTACAGTGAGGGTGGTGAGACACTGGCACAGGTTGCCCAGGGAGGTTGTGGCTGCTTCCTCCCTGGAGGCGTTTAAGGCCAGGCTGGATGAGGCCTTGAGCAACCTGCTCTAGTGGGAGGTGTCCCTGCCTATGGCAGGGGGTTGGAGCTGGATGATCCTTGAGGTCCCTTCCAACCTAAACCATTCTGTGATTCTAGGTTGACAGAGACGGCTGAGCGCGGCTGTGCCTGTCTTTCCAGCGCTGCAGTGGCTGTGTGCCTGCAGGTTCCTACGTGACAGTTCCTACAACTACCTGAGGGGTGGTTGTAGCCAGGAGGAGGTTGCTCTCTTCTCTCAGGCAGCCAGCACCAGAACAAGAGGACACAGCCTCAGGCTGCGCCAGGGGAAGTTTAGGCTTGAGGTGAGGAGAAAGTTCTTCACTGAGAGAGTCATTGGATACTGGAATGGGCTGCCCGGGGAGGTGGTGGAGTCGCCGTCCCTGGAGCTGTTCAAGGCAGGATTGGACGTGGCACTTGGTGCCATGGTCTAGCCTTGAGCTCTGTGGTGAAGGGTTGGACTTGATGATCTGTGAGGTCTCTTCCAACCCTGATGGTACTGTGAGACTGTAACAGTACAAAGTCAATTCCCATTCCAAATGTGGGAATTGTCAGTAGCTGGACTTCCCCTCCTCGATTTCCCACACTGGCTTTCCCAGTGTAGCACTGCTGAGAGTTCTTTAGCCCAACTCTTCAGGATTTTCAAACCTACAGGCTTGATGTAACAAGGAAACAAAAGGTTTCAAGCTACTTGCACCTCCTATTTTGTTGCCTAATTAGCATTCATTTATCCTGCCATAAAAGTTGTTCTTTACCTGCTTTCTGATTACCTTATGGCTTTTTGGTTTATAGCCTTTGAGAATAAATGGAAGTAGCTGTTCTCTGTGTGCTATATCCTTAAAATATATCCAGTCACCATTTGTATTTTATTACCCAAATGATCTACCAACCCTCATTTCATAGATGAGGAAATGGTTAAGGCAGAGAGTTCAACTAGCTTTGCTGAAGACAGCAAGACACCACTTGTATTTGGGTGCACTTCTCTGCAGTTTCAAACTTCTCTCCCTCTGGAGACAGCTGGCAGTTAGGGACTTACCCTAGCTGGTTTAAATACAGATACTGCAGTGTGTAAATGCAAAACAACCAAACCAAAACCAACAACAGAAGGCAAAGTTGTGCCAGGGCAGGTCTAGGCTGGATGTTAGGAGGAAGTTGTTGGCAGAGAGAGTGATTGGCATTGGAATGGGCTGCCCAGGGAGGTGGTGGAGTCACCGTCCCTGGAGGTGTTCAAGCAAAGCCTGGATGAGGCACTTAGTGCCATGGTCTGGTTGATTGGCTAGGGCTGGGTGTTAGGTTGGGCTGGATGAGCTTGGAGGTCTTGTCCAACCTGGTTCATTCTATTCTATTCTATTAAAAACTGCAATGAAGTTGTTTTGTTGCTGCCCTATGAGGAAAGGCTGAAAGAGTGGAGATTGTTCAGCCTGGAGAAAAGGCTCCAGGGAGACCACCTTAGAGCAGCCTTCCAGCACCTGAAGGGGGCTACAGATGAGCTAGGAAGAGACTGCTTAGGAGAACATGTAGGGGTGGGATGAAGGACAAAGGTTTTGACCTGGAACAGGCTAGATTTAGGTTGGACATCAGGAGGAAGTTCTGCACAATGAGGGTGGTGAAATACTGCAACAGGTTGCCCAAGGATGTGGTGGGGACTCCACTCAAGGTCGGACTTGAGGCCCTGAGCAATCTGCTCAATCTGGAGGTGTGCCTGCTGACTGCAGGGGGGGTCAGGAAAGAACTTAATGAGGATCCTTTTCAACCCAGTGCATTCTGTGACTCGTTTCGTGTATTGAACTGTGGAGAGCTTGTGACATAGAATCAGCCAAGTTGGAAGAGACCTCCAAGCTCATCCAGCCCAACCTATCACTCAGCCCTATCCAATCAACTAGACCATGGCACTAAGTGCCCCAGCCAAGCTTTGCTCGAACACCTCCAGGGACTGTTTGTAACGTGTCAAAACCCATCTCCTGGTTTTCCAAGTTGGGGTTGATCCTGAGCACAGCTTCTGTTTTTAAAAGTGCCTGGTGGGCTAGGCAAGAGCTGGCAGTGTCTTTGCTGCTTTTGCTGGCATAGATGAAATTATTTTAAGCCCTTGCAGAGCATGGCCTTAACCAACACAAGGTAGTCTGAAGCATCTCTTAGCTCTTTATATAGCTGCTGACACTATTATTTCTTGACATCTCCCCCTTCTAGTGGCATTCTGCCATCTGCTTTGCAGTTGACATTATAATGCAAAGCAAAAATTTGAGTATATTCTTCTGAAGGCTTTGCTGCTCTTGCTGTGCCATTCGAATTCTGTGCAGGGCCCTGCTGCTGTACTCCTATTTGTCTTGTCTGATAGCTGCTTTATTTTCCTATTATGTTCTCCTCTCCAGCTCGCACAGAAAACATCAAGAAGCCTTCACAATCTGAATACTTGGCTTTTCTTCATTAATAGCAATGCCTCATCTGCTACCTAGCCCTACAATTCCTTTTTTCCTTTTGCATCTTGGTTTTATATTTACAACCTGCCTTGTCTGATATTTTTTTGTTTGCTGGGATTGATTGCATATACAGGATAGAAAATGTGCAGGCTGCCTTCTGTACAAACTAATTCATTTAACAAATTCAGTCTGTTTGGTGAGGAAGCCACCAAAATAACCACGCTGGTCTGGAAGGGTGGATGGGAGAGGGGGTTGCATTCTGGCATAGGAAGGTGAATTTCAGCTTTTCATTTTATACAGAGAATCATAGACTCAGGCAGGTTGGAAGAGACCTCCAAGCTTGTCCAGTCCCACCTAGCACCCAGCCCTGGCCAATCAACCAGAATGTGGTACTAATTGTCCCATCCAGGCTTTGCTTGAACACCTCCAGGGACGGTGACTCCACCACCTCCCTGGGCAGCCCATTCCAATGCCAATCACTCTCTCTATCAACAACTTCCTCCTAACATCCAGCCTAGACCTCCTCCTATCAAGCCTATGCCTCTAGCAGTTCTTTTCCTCTTGTCCTAGTTTTGAGCCAGGAGCTGCCCAGGGCAAAAGGACAGAAAGTGGATTTTACTCTTTACCAAGGAGTAAAACAGTGAAGGCTCTGTGATGATTGGATGCTGAAGTGGAAATTCTGTTTGCAAATCTGTACAGAAAGTATCCAGGTGAAAGGAAGACATTCAGAAATTAGGCTCAGTTCTTCATCTTCATCCTGACATTCAGGGACAAGGCTTTGTAATGGGAGCAAGCAGGATCTGAAGGAGCATTTCTATTCCTAATGTATGTGACTCTCAGCCAGCCCTCATGCCGAGTAGTGTTTTGCATGGAGGAATCCTCAGTTTAACTGGTCCTGATATGTAAACTGAAGTAAAAAAAACCAAAAACACCCCCAAAAAACCCAATGAACAGAAAAAAATGTTCTTTAAAAAAAGAAAAAATCAAATCAGTGAAAGAAAAAAATAAAATAAGGAATAATTATTTAAATCAATAAATTAATTTCTAAAATGAAAAGTTAAGAATCAAAGAACAGGAAAAAATAAAATATAAAATAATCAAATGAATGGAAGAAAAAAATTAAAAAGGAATAGAATTATTTCTAAAATGAGAAGTTAAGAATCAAAGNATGAAAAGTTAAGAATCAAAGAATGGACAAAAATAAAAAAAAATAAATGAATTGAAGATTTTTTTTAATTAAAAAAAGGAATAGAATTATTTCTAAAATTAAAAGAATCAAAGAATGGAAAAAATAAGATAAAAATAGTCAAATGAATGGAAGAAGATTAAAAAGGAATAATTATTTAAAATAAAAAAGGAATAGAACTATTTCTAAAATGAAAAGTTAAGAATCACAGAATGGAAAAAAATAATCATAGGAATGGAAGAGAAAATATAAAATATTTAATTATTTAAAATTAAAGAGGAGTAGAATTATTTCTAAAATGAAAAATTAGGACTTGAATAATGAAAAATAAAAAATCATCAAATGAATGGAAGCTGTTTTGAAAATAAAAAAATAGAATTATCACTGAAATAATCAAATTAAATTATTTTTAAACTTTTGAATATTTTACTTTATTTTAAATGTTATTTAAAATATATTAATTGTAAAATTTATGAATTAAAAAAAAACTTTTAAAAAGTAATAAAATGAATGGAATTTAAGTAAATAAAATACAAATAAACACATTAATGGAATAATGGAAAATGTCTTGAATAATGGAATAAGAACTTAATATTAAGGAAAAAAAATACCCAAATCAACTGAGTAGAAAGTAATTAAAATAAATCATTATTATTTTTTTTTTAATTAAAAGCTTTTTAAAAGTAATCAAATGAATGGAGTAGTTCCTTTAATCAAATACCAATGATCAGATGGAATATTTCCTTTAATCAAATACAAATGATCAAATGGATGGAATAGTTCCTTTAATCAAATACCAATGATCAAATGAATGGAATAGTTCCTTTAATCAAATACCAATAATCAGATGGATGGAATAGTTCCTTTAATCAAACACCAATAATCAGATGGATGGAATATTTCCTTTAATCAAATACCAATAATCAGATGGATGGAATAGTTCCTTTAATCAAATACCAATAATCAGATGGATGGAATATTTCCTTTAATCAAATACCAATAATCAGATGGATGGAATAGTTCCTTTAATCAAATACCAATAATCAAATGGATGGAATAGTTCCTTTAATCAAATACCAATAATCAAATGGATGGAATAGTTCCTTTAATCAAATACTAATAATCAAATGAATGGAATATTTCCTCTAATCAAATACAAATAATCAAATGAGTGAAATAATATTTTAAACCCAAGAAACTAATCAATGGTATGAAACAACTTTACAAAACAAGTGTTTAAGATGCTCTGTTTAGTTCCCCGCTGGTTCCAATGTCTGGATCCTGTCTCACTCCAATTCCGTAAGCGCCTGGTTTAAACTGTGAAGCGCATTAATCTTGCTGTCTGTCTGTGCGAGCCCCCCGAGGCAGCTCTGGCTTCCCTCTCCATTCCATTCCCCATCCATGCTTCTATTCCTTGTAACCTGAAATGGCATTTATCAAAATTTGCCGGAGCAGCCAAGCGTTGCCTTGCTCCGACGCAGACCCTAACAGGACGGTGCCTTGGTGTGGCAGAGGGGCTGGGATGGCGCAGAGCTGGCTGCCGAGGTAAATGCCAGCGCCTCCAACCTGAAGACATCAGCGAGCCATCTGGGGGAACTGTTATCAGTGGCGCTGACATCTGCCTCGGCATTTTGTGGTCTCCATATCAGAAAAGGCTTTGCTGTGTTATGCTCAGGGCTCGTTAGTGCAAATTAGGTTCTGTTTGCGTTACAGGAGGTAATCAATTACACTGCATCCGAAATGCCTTCTCATAAATCTGAATTAGGCTCTTCTTGGAGCACGGGCAAGCCTCTCAGCTGCCAGGGGCTGTCCAGACTCCAGTAAACAGGAGGAGGAATTGTGCTAGAGTAGGTTAAAATATTTGTCTTAGAAGAATTGTCCCTTCTCCTTGGAAGGAAGGAGAGCCCTGCAGAGGGACCTAGACAGCCTGGATGGGTGAGCAGAGGCCAATGGGATGAAATTTAACAAGGCCAAGTGCAGGGTTCTGCACTTTGGCCACAACAACCCCAAGCAGCGCTACAGGCTGGGGACAGAGTGGCTGAGAGCAGCCAGGAGGAAAGGGACCTGGGGGTGCTGGTGGATAATAGGCTGAAGATGAGCCAGCAGTGAGCCCAGGTGGCCAATAGAGCCAATGGCATCCTGGGCTGGCTCAGGAGCAGTGTGGCCAGTAGGACAAAGGAGGTTATTCTGCCTCTGTGCTCAGCACTGCTCAGGCAACACCTTGAGTGCTGTGTCCAGTTCGGGGCTCCTCAATTCAAGAGAGATGTTGAAGTGCTGGAAGGTGTCCAGAGAAGGGCAACAAAGCTGGTGAGGGGCCTGGAGCACAAACCCTATGAGGAGAGGCTGAGGGAGCTGGGGNCTCCCAACCTGGTTGATTCCATTCTATTCTAATAAATAAAATCAACCACAGCAGCCCCCTACGATCCCCGAGTTACAAGTTTAGAAACAAATCTTACCTCCAGGACTTCATCTCTTTCATAGGAAATAAATATTTCAAGGTTTCTAAGTCTCTTCTATGAATCTTATTTACATTTTTATTAAATAAACTATATTTGCATAGCTGCTTCCATAATACATCTTCTTCTGCCTTCTTGGGGAAAAAAAGAACACAAAGCACAAGTCACTAAAACCTTGAATTCTGGAAATTACTTTTTAGTGTGCTGGTTCTAGGCAGCAAAAAACCTTGGCCAGTTATTTTTATTTCTCATTTTATGGCATGTGATAATTTGGAGCACAGAATGACCTTGCAGGCCTTTGTTTGGAAGCAGACCAGACTTCTTGACAGATGATTTTTTGGACAAACCAGCACCTTATGAAGTGGTTCCAAATGTTTTCTCTGTGCAGCAGACTTTGGTAAATCTCTGAGGTCGGTGCAATCCCAAGCACAGCTCCAGGGTGGGGAATGGCTGAGAGCAGCCCTGAGCAAAAGGCCCTGAGGATCTGGGGTGATGAAAAGCTCAACAGGAGCCTGCAGTGGGAGTGCAGCCCAAACAGTAACCCTGTGCTGGGCTGCAGCAGGGCAAGGGAGGGGATTCTGCCCCTTGGCTCTTTCATCACAGTATCAGTTAGAATTGGAAGGTACCGTAAGGGTCATCCAGTTCCAACTCCCCTGCCATGGGCAGGGACACCTCACACTAGATCAGGCTGGCCACAGCATCATCCAGCCTGGCCTTAAACACCTCCAGGAATGAGGCTTCCACCACCTCCCTGGGCAACCTCTTCCAGGCTCTCACCACACTCATGCTGAAGAACTTCTTCCTAATCTCCAGTCTGAATCTACTCATTTCTGCCTTTGTTCCATTCCCCCCAGTCCTATCACTTGCTGAATTAGATGGTTTGCTCTGTAACTTAGCCCAAGAGATGTAGATGCCTGTGAAGAAGCTGTGGGTATTAAAAGCAGTTACTGTTTCTGAGCCTCGACCAGCAGCATTTCTGTGGTGCTGAACCATTTCCTTAGCGTTTATTTCACAAGCAACCTGGAAAGTGCCAGCAGTCTAAATGGATTAAATTTTGCCTTCATTATTATCTTATTTGATGGCTGTCAAACCCTGAGAATCTCCAGGTGTTTGGTCTGTACTTACCAGACTGTCACAGACTCATAATGAACGCTGTGAAGCTGCGAGGTAGCTCCTGACAAGTCTATAAACTCCAATTGCTACCTTAATTCTGCAGCATTCAGTTCTTACTCAAGGCTCTTTTGCATCAGAGTTTTTTCAGCTGCAGTGCCTCAGCGCTGCAGGATCAACCCAAACAGTGCATTCATGTCTTTGTTGTCGTGGAACTGAGACTTCAGCACAGCAGTTTGATTTCAGGGTGCATTGAGAGTTGAGTCATTCCTCTTCTGTGCAGATGTACAGGGGGAAGAGAGATCATGGACGGCTTCATGTGTGAACTTGTTGTGAGCCAGTTGTCACCATGAGGCTCTCAGGGAAGGCTGGATGGTATCTGCTGCAGGATACACTTTGTAAGGGTGGAATTATCCTGCTTTCAGCTGGAACACTTCTGCCTAGTAACTGCTGTGCTTTGGATATAGTATGAGAATAACATTGATGATGTGCTGATGGGTTAGCAGCTGTGAAGCAGTGCTTATGCAAAGTCAAGGAGTTCTGAGCCCCCCGTGCTGGGCAAGTGAGCAGGTGCACAAGAAGCTGGGAAGGGAGCATAGTTTGTAGAGCTGACCTAAACTAGCCAGAGTGGTATTTCACATCCTAGAATGTCCTGTTCAGTGTATAATGGGTAAGAGTAGCCCAGGAGAAGCTGACTGCTGCTCAGAGTGTAAGTCAGTGGGCAGTGAGCAATTGCACTGCACCTAGGACAAGAGGATGAGTCTGAGGTTGGATGAGTCTTTTTGAGAGCATCAAGTCCAATCACTTCCCTAGAGCTCACAATCCCAACACTGCTGCTAAGCCACTGCCACTAAAACACATCCTCCAACACCACATCTCTTCCTTTTCATTACTATTATTATAGTTCTTAAACTCTTCTTAACTCTTATTTATTTAGTTTTCATTCTCCTCCATCCCAGTGGGGTGAGGGGAAGGAGTGAGCAAGCATCTACATGGTGCTGGTTGAGATTAAACCACAAGAGGACTGAGGGATGGCTTTTTTTAGCAAGCATCTACATGGTGCTGGTTGGGATTAAACCACAAGAGGACTGAGGGATGCCTTTTTTAGCAAGCAGCTACATGGTGCTGGTTGAGATTAAACCACAAGAGGACTGAGGGATGGCTTTTTTAGCAAGCATCTACATGGTGCTGGTTGGGATTAAACCACAAGAGGACTGAGGGAAGGCTTTTTTCTATCATCAGAATTGTTCTCTTACCTTAGGTAAAACTGATTGTGTAGTTGTAAGTCTAGTAAGTACTGCACTGAAATCATTATGATCCTTGGTTGAAATGCTTTTCAAATGCATGCTAAAATCCATGTCGTTTTTGGCTTCATTTTTAGAGGTGATGGCACCCTGAGTCACCTGCTGCCAGGCCGTGGCAGTCACAGTGGGTTTGACCCAGAGGTGGCTTCCCACAAGGTTGCAAAGCTTTGATAAGCTTTCCTGCCTGTGCACTTCTTTACCTGGGCAGCTGGGGCAGGAGGACAGCAAATGTTGTTGATGTTCAGATGTGTTGTCTCCTTGAAGCACTTGAGACATGCCAGTCATGGAAAGGGAGAACTCTGCATTCTTGCCACGCTGTCAGGAATCTCCAAGCTTCTCTACCAAGTGCTGTTGTCACATTACCTGGGTTAAATGACTAATGATGGAAGCGAGCTCTTATTCATGCAAGCAGCTGCTGAGAAGCGTGCTGTCCTAAAATATACCTTCCTGTCTGTAGGGCTGACAGCCATGAAATGATGGAATCAAGTTCCTGTCCTTCAGTGGTGCTTACAGTGAAAACTGTCACACAGGTTTTAGGCAAGCCTGTGGCAGGGGCAGACAGAGTTCTGATACAGTGTGTATCACAGGCTTTGGAAACGTCTTCTGCTCTGCGTGGGGTGAAGTCCTGCACCTTGCTGTGTTCCCATTGGCTTTTCCTACCACTCATTATTATTATTTGTTAAAGTCTCTTGGGCATTAAAGGGTAAATTAAAATCAAGTAATACTAAGAAAAGAAGCAGAAGCCCAAATGCTACAGAATTGTGGCGTTACTTGATTTGGGAAAACCCTCCTGAGCTATCCAGCCATCAACCTAGCACCACCGTGGCCATGAACCCATGGC
Organism: Tricholaema leucomelas; assembly: GCA_013400475.1. NCBI lineage: Eukaryota > Metazoa > Chordata > Aves > Piciformes > Lybiidae > Tricholaema lacrymosa > Tricholaema leucomelas. The sequence continues at coordinate 326,085 of WAAF01020430.1, forward strand.
CACAAGTGCCATTGCCACAGGTTTCTTGAACACCTCCAGGGATGGTGACTCCAGCACCTCCCTGGGCAGCCTGTTCCAATCCCTGACTGCTCTTGCAGCAAAGACATTTTTCCTAATTCCCAGCCCAACCCTCCCCTGGCACAATTTCAGAACATTTCCTCTCCTGCTATCATCTGATACTGAGGAGAAGAGATCAACACCACCTCACTGCAACCTCCTTTCAGGGAGCTGTAGAGAGTCAGAAGATCTCCCCTCAGCCTCCTTCTCCAGCCTAAACACCCCCAGGTCCCTCAGCTGCTTCTCTCCAGCCCTGTTATCCAGACCCTTCATCATCTTCATTGTTCTTCTCTAGACCTGCTCCAGCCCCTCAGTGTTCTTCTCAGAGTGAGGGGCCCAAAGCTGAACAAACTATTCAGGCACCCAGTAGAGGGGCATGCCTAAGGGGTAGAAGAATTCTGTTTTCCTTGTAACTAAACTATGGATCCTTTGGGGCACCTCTGTCAAGCCTGGTGCTGTGTAGCCCTTGTCCCTTGGGCTTCACCTGTGTTGTTGGCGTGGAGAGGCTGCGATGGCATCCAGTTCTGTCCTTGAGCAGGAGAAGGTTGTGCATGGTGACTGTGGCTAAACTACAGCTGAAATCCAGAAACAAACGACACCTGCTCCTGTGCTCCTCTCTTTGTCCAAGCAGTTCTTTATTTCTCCTGTGCCACGTGTTTATTTAAACATTGATCTGGCCAAGTATCTCCTGACTCCTCCTCCTCCTGCTGATGCTTCTGCTCTGACAAGTCTGATAAAACTGAGCTGTCTAAGGCTAGTTAGAAGCTGAAGCTTTCTGCAGATATTGGTGTTCTGCTAGGAGCTGCAAGCAGAGCTGCTGACACAGCCTCTGCCCTGGTGGGCTTTCATTCTGGAGCTGGTGTAGGAATAATTAGCAAATACCTAATTGGGGTAACAGATAAAGAGATTTGGATATATGTTAAAATAGCACTCAGTAACAGCTGCCAGTGCTTACTGCTAAACACAAGTTGCTATCTTCTTTAGGATAAAGGGGTTTTTGTGTTCATAATTTACTATCTGGGAACGTATCTTTATAGCAGGCAAAGACATGATGAAGGGACTTTTTCCCCCCTTCCATGATGAGGATTTACCAGCAGAGCAGAAAAGTAGAAACACTGAAAGCAGCTGTGTGTTAGGAAGTATCTTTTTTTCTAACTTGGAGCTCTCTGGTGCCAAAGAGGAACAAGAGTGGGACCTGAAATGTGGAGCCTTGTTAAAATACAAAGTTTTGGGAGCTCTTGGACACCAAAGATTCTCCCAGTACCAGCAGCATTGGAGATGTGACCCCTCTCTCCATTCAGTTTAAGGAATATTAGGTTTGTGGTTCAGCAGAGTAGGAAAAAAATCATTACTAAAGGAGTGGTCAGGCACTAGGAGAGGTTGCCCAGGGAGGTGGTGGAGCAACTATCCCTAGAGGTGTTCAAGAAACCTGTGGATGTGGCACCTGGGGACATGGTTTAGTGGCCATGGTGGTGATGGGTTGCTGATTGGATTTAATGATCTCAGGGGGCTTTTCTAACCCAGTTTTGTGATTCTGTGGTTTGAAGCATGACTGAGAAGATGTTCTGTGCTTGCAGCTGCACATCCAACATGTCACACCAAGCCAAAGAAAGACCTTTTCACTCAGTGTGCTCAGAAGTAGGATGGTAGAGCCATTACCTAAGATTTGTGTTTGAACAGCACGTGGGAAAATGAGAAAACTATAAAACCCAATCTGGTCACCACAACAACCCCAAGCAGCACTACAGGCTGGAGACAGAGTGGCTGAGAGAGAACTGGGGGTGCTGGTAAAGAGTCGCTGAAGATGAGGCAGCAGTGTGCCCAGGTGGCCAAGAGAGCCAATGGCATCCTGGGCTGGCTCAGGAAGAGTGTGTGTTCAGTTCTGGGCTCCTCAGTTCAAGAGAGATGTTGAGGCGCTGGGAGGTGCCCAGAGAAGGGCAGCAAGGCTGGGGAGAGGCCCCAGGAGCACAGCCCTGTGAGGAGAGGCTGAGGGAGCTGGGGGTGTGCAGCCTGCAGAAGAGGAGGCTCAGGGCAGAGCTCATTGCTGTCTGCAGCTACCTGAAGGGAGGCTGTAGCCAGGTGGGGCTTGCTTTCTTCTCCCAGGCAAGCAGCAACAGAATGAGGAGACACAGTCTCAAGCTGTGCCAGGGCAGGTCTAGGCTGGATGTTAGGAGGAAGTTGTTGTCAGAGAGAGTGATTGGCATTGGAATGGGCTGCCCAGGGAGGTGCTGGAGTCACTGTCCCTGGAGATGTTCAAGCAGGGCCTGGCTGAGGCACTTAGTGCCATGGTCTGGTTGATTGGACAGAGCTGGGTGCTAGGTTGGACTGGCTGAGCTTGGAGGTCTCTCCCAACCTGGTTGATTCTATGATTCTAAGTTGGCCCCATGTCTCTAAATAACACACAACAGGCAATAATTTATGATGTAATTGATGATTAATTTATATTAAAGCAATATCTGGGTGTTCTCCTCCTGTGTGAGGCTGATTTACGAAGCTGTATTTATTTGGCTTCGGAGATGCTAGAAATTAGATGACTTAATTGGGTTACTTAACAAATATCAATAAGCATTCTGAGCAGCTAAGGTTATAGACATGTAATATAGCACCAGCTTTTAAAATTTTAATTAACTGTTTAAACATGGCTTGGAAGTTTCAAGTTGTTGAGAGTCTAATTACATTATTGCCTATTCAGTTTGGAGTTAATTATGCTGCATTTCTATAGACTTGATAAACTGCAAAAATGTATCCCCTTAACAATCAATTGGTATTAAATTACTTTCAATTAGTTTTTGCTCAAACCAAATTAGAACATCAGAAAAAAAAGAAATATCTTAGGATTCAGGCAGGATTTCTGCCACACTTAGGGATTTGCAGATGTCTAGCGAGGGGCAGTTGGTTTGTGGATGTGGCTTTGAGATTAAAATAAAGCTCAAACCTCCCGAAGTTATTTTGAGTTCTGGTCTGCAAAGGTGCAGTACTTGCTCACATATAAATTTGTGCAAGTTGTCTTCTCCTTGCAATCAGGTTGATAGAATGAGAGAAAATGTCCTGAAATTATGGCAGGGGAGGGTTAGGTTGGAGACAGGGATTGGAACAGGCTGCCCTTGGAGGCGGTGGAGTCACCATGCCTGGAAGTGTTCAAGAAACCTGTGGACATGGCGCTTGGGGACGTGGTTTAGTGGCCATGGTGGTCTGTGTTGATGGTTGGACTTAATGTTCTCAGAGGGCTTTCCCGAGCCAAACAGTACTCAATCTCATTGATTTGTGTGATCAGGGTGAGGGCAGGGTCTGGGATGCTTTGGTGCAAAGCGCTGTAGTCCCATTAATTGCAGTAGTGTTTTACCCTGTAATTGTGGCTCTGTCTCTAAACCCAAAGGGAATGTCTGTCTTGTGTAGTGGTACAGTATAGTGGTTGATGAGACTGCAGACTTGTTTACTCAGCGGGAGTCAAAACTAATCTCGTAGGCTCAGGGCTTTAAGGAAGCTTTCTTTCAGCCAGTGATTCCCAGATTAGTTAGGGTTTAGATGCTTAAAAGCTCTAATATTTGATAATAAAAGAGATTTAATCTGGCATCAGAAAATATAATACACTGCTTCCTCTAGCATCTTTTGCAGTTGAGTTGTTTATCCTGTAAGTCTTTACATTCTTCCTTGTGCCTTTCAGCTCAGCCTTCTCCATTCTGTGCATGCCCTGTGCCCTTTTCAGTGTTACAGTGGCTGCAGTCCTTACCTTGTCAGGTTTCAGAGAACTGTGTGTTGAGTTGAATCGGTCCTGCAGTGGTAGCGCAACAAAAGGAGTTTTAGAAATGCAAATAAAGTGATTAGTAACCTGCTAGGATGCTTACTGGAGGCCGTGGGAGAATGGGAAACAAGGGAGTGCCATCTGGGAGCTTTCAAACCGTGGGTTCCTTTATGTATCACCTCTCCTCTCCCTCCATCATCTGTTTATTTTCAAGACATAAACTTTCTTTCTCAGGGGTTATACAGGAGGACCCTTAGCAGTGAGACGCTTGCTTTGGAAATGTGGGTAGGGTGAGTCATTTCTTTGGTTCTACCTGCATGTATAACCCCTGTAAGATAAGGACTGCACCAGCAGCCTGTAAGCAGCTCCTTCTCCTTCACATGCTGGCACATGGCTGAGAACAAAGGACAAGAACAATAATCAAACAGGGGCCAGACTCTTACATCTCTTTTACTCAGTTTTTCAGTCTATCCTTCTAACTGACGTTAGCCAAAGTCCCGAGCAACCACTGATTTCATGAAAACGTGTGGGGAAGGCTTTTTTAGTGCTAGTCACACCTCCAAGATGGAAGCAGAGACAAGGTGGGATTTATCTGGGCTGCAGAGTTATTGGGCAGGTACCTGTCTAGACTGGAAATCAATTTGTCTTAATGCCAGCCTCCTTCAAATACTCCCTTGTGCCCCCAAGCATCTCTCAGCATCCTTTGGCTTTAAAGTGCTTTTAGAAAGGGAAAGCAGAGCCAGTTCACGTGAAACTCAAACCAACAGGGTGTAAGGGACATGCCTGCCTCTCTGTCCTGGTTCAGAGAGAGAACAAGCCCTAAGAAAGAGGGCGAGAGCATTGACTGGGCTGCTGCTGAGACTGGGCAGCTCCTTGGGTGACTCTGGCGGTGGTGTGCAACCAGCTCTTCGGTGCCAGTTGTTTTTCTTGCATTGCTTTGCATGTGCCCTCATCTCTACTTTGTACTAAGTGTGTGTAAGCAGAGAGGCATCCTAGTTGTTGCACAATTTCATGGCTAAAATGTTTTTTGTCTTCATGCAGTTTAAAGTCTGAGTAAATTCTAGTCTTCCTTTTCTATTTGCCATGCTGGTTAGCACAGCGATGGACAAGTCACATAATCTCTCTTTTACCTGAGTTTTGTGGCAATTGCCTGCTTCACAAGCACCTGAAATTTAATTTGCTGCTTCTTTCTTAGGCCCTTCTGTCACAGACATCATCCTGTGGATTGTTTTATTGCTGCACTACAGTATTTGAAGGAATCTAAGGTGGGTGGAGAAGGATGGGCTGCCCAGGGAGGTGATGGAGTCACTGTACCTGGAGGTGTTCAAGAACAGCCTGGATGAGGCACTTAGTGCCATGGTCTGGTTGATTGGCTAGGGCTGGGTGCTAGGTTGGACTGGATGAGCTTGGAAGTCTCTTCCAATTTGGTTGAGTCTATTCTATTCTATTCTGCATGCACCTGAGACTGCATAGATTTGAAAATTAACAGCTGGAGACAGTAAAGATAACTTCAGTCCACAAGTTGCCTCTAAGAAGTATTAATAATGGCAGTGTTCCATCGTGTGAGAGAGTAAACCAAAGCCTCCCCATGGAGACATTTCACTTCAGTCATTAAGAAGAAAATGACTATACTCTTTATTTAGAATAATGAGAGCTAATACTGCCTGTCATTAGAGTATGCTACAATAAAATGTTAATAAGGAGCAGCTTGAGAATCCCACACTAATGCAAGGCTTTTTTTTAATCAAATTTCTGCAATTGATTGCCTGTGGCAAAAGAAGCAAAATCTTTAATATGATATAATGATTTTTGTACCCATCTCCAGAGAGGGATGTTGGCTCTCTTGACTTCATAACCTCTTGTCGGGATGCAGAGCGCAGCATCGTCTTCTGTCGTGGCGGTGAGGAGCTTGGACCCCGAGCAGCCGCAGCCACGTTCAAGGCTTCTTGACACGTGTAAGCTGTGGTGTTTTTCCAGCCAGAACATTTCAGCAACTGCAAGTTCCCTTTCTCAGATGTGACTGTAGTGATTAGTACTAATCTTAATTCTAAGACACAGTGAAAGGAAGATTATTCTCAGGTGCCACTGAAATACCCATATCTGTTGTGCAGCTTCACGCGGGGCTGACGCAGACCATATTGTTTTCCTCTAGTTAGAAGAGAACACACAAATGCCACCTAGAAACAAATGTGGGAAATTCAAGTTGAGAGCTGCAGAGGAGTCCTTGATTCTGTGATTCTAAGCTGCAGCACAGGAGGTTCCAGCTCGGTACAAGGGGGAGCTTCTTTACTGTAAAGGTCTCAGAGCACTGGAGGAGGCTCCCNGCAGCAGCTCTGTTCTGAGGACAGGCTGAGAGAGTTGGGGCTCTGTAGCCTGGAGAAGAGAAGGCTTTGGAGTGGCCTTCCAGTATCTGAAAGGGGCTAGAGGTGGGCTGTGGAGGGACTATTGACAGGGTCTTGTAATGACAGGACAAGGAGGAATGGGTTTGAACTGAGGTTCACTCTAGAGGTGAGATTGAAACTGGATGTTAGGAAGAAGTTGTTTGCAGTGAGGGTGGTGAGACACTGGCACAGGTTGCCCAGGTAGATGTTGAAGGCCAGGTTGGATGAGTTCTTGTGCAACCTGTTCTAGTGGGAGGTGTCCCTGCCTGCGGTAGAGGGTGTTGGATGAGCTTTAGGTCTCTTCCAACTTAAACCATTCTATGATTTGAGGAACTGCAAGTTTCCTTTCTCAGATGTGACTGTAGTGATTAGTACTAATCTTAATTCTAAGACACAGTGAAAGGAAGATTATTCTCAGGTGCCACTGAAATACCCATATCTGTTGTGCAGCTTCACACAGGGCTGACACAAACCATATTGTTTTCCTCTAATTAGAACAGAGCACAAATGCCACTTAGAAACAAATGTGGGAAATTAAATTTGAGAGTTGCAGAGGAGTTTCTCCTTTTACCTTCAGTTTCAGCTCTGCAGCCGTTCATCAGTTTATTACTGAGCAGACTGGATGAGGCACTCAGTGCCATGGTCTGGTTGACTGGATAGGGCTGGGTGCTAGGTTGGACTGGATGAGCTTGGAGGTCTCTTCCAACCTGGTTGAGTCTATGATTCTGATACACTACCTAGCTCCTGGTTTTGACCTTTCCTAAGTGCATGTGTGGGTGCAAAGATAGAGATCCCTCTCACTACCCATTCCTGCTTGCAAGGAAACGAGAGTATAAAATGAACTTTGTCTTTTTCACCAGCAGACAGACAAAATGGGATGGAAGGGGAAGATAAAACTCATTTCAATATGTACAGTGAGAGCGTTTCTTATTTCTGCTGATGGCTGCCACATCTTTTCAGTGGGAACAGCTGGTATCTAAATGGCTTCCTCAGCTAAAGCAGTGTCTATCTTGCTTTAAATTTTCAGCAGGAAGCTGCTGTTTCATCATTTAGTCATGTCACATATTTATAGTGTTGTCTTTGTGCACAGGGTTTGGGAAAACACAACTGAGAGAGAATTGATGCAGTGTATATCTTGGCACCAGTGAATATAAAGTTATGGTTAGTCATAAAACCTATAATCTATTGCAAAGGGGAGGAACCAGATCCTCAGTGCTGTGGTAAACCGTTTAGAAATAGAGCAATTAAAAAGCCTAAAAGGAAATGTGGCCCCTGCTCAGCAACGTGTTTGTTTGTGTTGGAAGGTAAACATAGCAGCAACCCTGGAGCTTCCTTCCTAGTTAAGCAGCCATTCAAGTGCAGGCAGCCTAGGTGAGGTCATGCATGGCTCAGAAATTCTCATTTAGCAGCACTTAATTACATTGTTTTGCAAATCCCAACATGGAAATCAAATGTAGGAAATGGCAGCAAAGCAGCGTGGCCAGCAGGTAGAGAGAGGTGCTACTGACACTTTACTCCGGTGAGACCTCACCTGGGGTGCTGTGCCCAGCTCTGGAGCCCTCAACACAGGACGTGGATGTGATAGAGTGGGTCCAGAGGAGGTCACAGAGATGAATGGGGGTCTGGGGCACCTGAGGACAGGCTGAGGGAGATGGGGTTGGTCAGCCTGGAGCACAGAAGGCTCTGGGGAGACCTAACGTGGTCTGCCAGTACCTGAAGGGGGTCCAAAGGTCATCTAGAATCATAGGATCAAGCAGGTTGGAAGAGACCTCCAAGCTCATCCAGTCCAACCTAGCACCCAGCCCTAGCCAATCAACCAGACCATGGCACTAACCCCCCTGCAGTCAGCAGGGACCTTCTCCATTAGATCAGGTTTTGCTTGACTATTGTAATCAAGCTCTGAGCTATTTCGTGCTGTAAATGTTTGAAGTACACTCAGCACTAGCCAGGAATCTGCTGTTCCCCAGCGTGTTTCAGTCAAAAAGAAATGAGTTTGGGGTTTTTGATTAACTGCTTCTGATGAATTTAAGCAGAGGGGAGAAGTATTTTGATGAGATGGAGATTACCTCTTGGCAATCATTGCCTTGAATTTGACAGTTGCAGACTAATGGCACTGTCTCTGGAACTTCACTTTCTTATCTGTGCTGTCCTGTTGCTGAAAGTTGTGTGAGCTGCTAGAGTTACTTCCTTGGGACTTCTCAGGGATGTGCTGCTGCAAATGGCCTGAAACTGTGCCAGGGATATTTAGGTTGGAGATTAGGAACAATTTCTTTGCTGCGAGAGCGGTCAGGGATTGGAACAGGCAGCCCAGGGAGGTGGTGGAGTTTCCACCCCTGGAGGTGTTGAGGAAACATAAGGACATGACACCTGGGGACGTGGTTTGACGGCCGTGGTGGCGTTGGGTTGCTGGTTGGACTTGGCGATCTTAGAAGGCTTTTCCCACTGAAACAGTTGTATGACTCCATGAAAAGCACACAGAGTGTTTTCTGGGCTGTGACTTTTGCAAGTCACTTTGTGGAGTCAGGGAAGCTGAAGGAGATGATCTAGTTGTATGAGGAGCAATTCTACACTATTACCATCCACGTTAGAAACCCAAACTGTCTTCCTTTTGTGGCAGCAACAGGACTGTCGTTTCCAAACGCCATTGATTCCATAAGGCAGTCGAATCCCATAACAAGGACAAATTCAACACTGTGTGCAAAAATTACACTCTGCACAGTGCTGGACGTGAGGTCAGCTCCTGCCACCGTTGTAATAACCAACAAAATCAATTTCAGTTCCTTCTCGGCGTTCAAGGTGAGCTCTGCCACTCTCGGTACCGTAGCACTTGAGCGCCGCAGCAGAACCTGATCAGCAAAAAGAATGCGCGAAGCAGAACTGTTATTAGGGTAAATTGCTGCCCAAGGAATGATTTCCTGGTGGATATTATTTTCTGAGAGCAGCTCTGAGCTGGTGATATCCACACGAAATAAACAGAACCCTCAAACTGCCATGAAAGCTGTAAGGTTCCGAGAAGTCGGAGCTCAGGGAGTTTCAAGGTGTCTGTATTTCAGCCCTAAAGTACCAAATAGCACAGAGTGGTATACACCTGCTATTAGCTCTGTAGTAGGCCAGAGTAACAGTTAGGTATTACATCTCCATTTCAAATCAGTGCTGTTCCCTGTGTTGTCTTCCTAACTTCTTCAGTGTTTCAGGGGAGGAGGTAATGGCAGAGTTAGAAATCCAAGGTGATATCTAAACAAATTCCATCCTTTTCCTTATCTTTTGCTTCTTTCAAACCAAGAACTCTGTGAGTTGGGTGTTGGCTGTCTCCTCAAGGAGTTTCATTTTAAAAGAGGTGGCTGCATCGCGCCTGAAATCAAATCACAGAATGGTTTAGGTTGGAAGGGACCTCAAAGCTCATCCATTGACACCTCCCACTAGAACAGGTCGCTCAAGGCCTTATCCAACCTGACCGTAAGCACCTGCAGGGAGGTTGTGGAGCGTAAAATCACAGAGTGTGATTGAAGATCACATTGGGTGATTCTGTGCTCCACAACCTCCCTGGGCAACCTGTGCCAGTGTCTCACCACTCTCAGGTGATTCTGTGCTCCACAACCTCCCTGGGCAATCGGTGCCAGTGTCGCACCACCCTCACTGCAAAGAACCCTTTCCTAACATCTAGTTTGAGTCTCCCCTCTGACAGTTTAAAGCCATTCTTCCTTGTCCTGTCATTACAAGACCTTGTCAGTAGTCCCTCCCCAGCCCTCCTGTAGCCCCCTTCAGATACTGAGATGCTCCTATAAGGTCTCCTCGAAGCCTTCTCTTCTCCAGGCTGCAGAGCCCCAACTCTCTCAGCCTGTGCTCGCAGCAGAGCCGCTGCAGCCCTCTGAGCATCTTCATGGCCTCCTCTAGACTTGCTCTAACAGTTCCATGTCCTTCCTGCATTGGGGGCTCCAGAGCTGTACACAGTACCTCTTCTAATATCTTGATCCTTTTAAAGCCCTGAGGAGGGAGGAAGAACAAAGGGCATGTACTCCTGTAATGGTTTTGCTTCTTGAATAGTAAGTTTCATTCTCCTAAATTTTCACCTTCAGCTCAGAATGGATCCTGGTATTAGTGTTCTGTTAGGACACAAGGACTTGGAGGAAGCTCTTGTGTCTGCTCCAGCCAGAAGTGAAAGGAATCCCACTGCAACTCCTGCATTTCCCTTGCTTTGTTTTTCACTTGTTGCTTAAAAGTGTGGTTTAAAATGACTAATCCTCAGTTATTCAAAGGCAAGGAGAGGATATATCCAGTTCCTGCCACTGCTTTGGGGACATGGCCACATTCCTAACTGGTGTTCTCTTCTCCCTCTGAAGTTATGAATGGGGAAGTGTGTACCCATTTCCATGCAGACTGTTTTAGCTGTCACCTGTGCTGTCCTGCTTCTAAGGACAGGAGAGTTCAGAAAGGCCTCTAGATGAATTCCAGGAAGAAGGGAAAAGCACCTTCGTCGTGAAGGGTCAGAAAGGGTAGATAGCTTAATTGGCAAATGATAATTGTTTTACTCTACTCCATAGACACCAAGAAGTTGTTGCTGATGAGTGAGGCAGACTGCTTCTGAGAGCAGATAACTGGAGCAAGTGTGAGGAGCTAAGAGTTCAATAAAACCATCTGGACCCTGTGACAAGTAATGAAAACCCCAGTATGACAAAATCTCAGGGGCTGGATGGCACCTCCAGAGATCCAGTCCAAAGCCCCTGCCAACTAAAACAGTAACTGCAGGAGCTCCATCACAGTGCATGTGCATGGTTTTTGTGCTTTGTTAAAGCTGCTGTAGCTGAGAGAAAGGAAAATCAGTGAGAGGTCTGACAAGAAGTGTGGCCAGCAGGTAGAGAGAGGCGATTCTGCCGCTCTGCTCGGGTGAGACCTCGTCTGAAGTGTTGTGTCCAGCTCTGGAGCCCGCAACACAAGAAGGGCATGGATCTGTTGGAGCAGGTCCAGAAGATCACCAGAGGGCAGGAGCAGCTCTCCTACGAGGACAGGTTCAGAGAGCTTGGGAGAATAAGAGGAAGAGAAGAGGAAGAGGGTGGTGGCTCTGGGAAGACCTTATAGTCACGTTTCATGGTCTGAAAGGGACCTGCAGAGAGGCTGGGAGGAACTGTTGAGAAGGGCTTGTTGTGATAGGATGAGGGGCAGTGCTTGGGCTTGATTATCTTAGAGGTCTTTTCTGACCCAAATGGTTCTATGAGTCTGTGTTTTAAAGGGCAAACCTGAAAAACAGAATTTAAACCATAAGTGTATAAAATGGGATCTGGCTACACTATTGCTCCTAGCTGACCTAGAAACTTCATTGGATGTGTGTTCCATGTTTGAGGCTATGAAAGCTAGGGGGCTCTGGGAACTGTTTACAGTGTAGCTGCCAAGGAACAGAGAGCTCTGAGTCATAGAATCATCAAGGTTGAAAAAGACCTCAAAGAGGAAGTCCAACCTTCTACCCAACACCTCCATGACCATTAGACCGTGTTCCCAAGTGCCACATCTGCTCATTTTTGAGCACCCCCAAGGATGGTGACTCTACTGCCTCCCTGGGCAGCCTATTCCAATGCCTGACCACTCTTGCAAGCAAGAAATCCTTCCTGGTACCTTGCAGTTGACTGATTTGGATATTGGTCACTGTCTAGCTGCCCCAGCATGGGGTTCAGTTTGCTCAGGTCTTTTTGCAGGCTTCTTGATTGCACAGCATTGTTTCTCTTTTAGGTATCTAAGGCCAAATTAGAAATCCTGAGCAGCTCTATCCCTTGTGTATCCTTGCAGTTGCTTTCTGGAGGAGTCTGTAGTGTTTTGCCAAGAAAAGTTGTCTAGGTGTAAAAGCTTTCTCAGGACTTGCAAAGTGTTGACACAGTGAGACATAAGTGCTGCAGTCCTGCTCAGAACCACAAAATGAGCATCCTCTTCGCTATCTACTCTAGAGGACTTCTAGAATTGGTCCTGGAGAAGACAGGAAGAAGATTAATGTTTTTTTTTTCCCTTCTCCATTCCTCTGCAATGTCTGAAAATGGACCTAAAAGGAAACAGCCTGGAAGTCAGTGGCCAACGCAGCTGAGGATGCATTTGTTTCCTTCAGATGCACTGTTACTGCAGGGACTGTGTCTGCACAGACATAGCGAATGGCTTCTGTAGATTCCGTTCTCAGATGCCTGTCTCCCTGCTGCTTCTGCACCCAGCCACTGTGGACTCACTGCAGGCTGGGCTGATGTAGTGCTCCGTGCTGAGATGTTCCCTCTGCGGGTGTAGCTCTTAATGCGCTATGGCAGGTACATTGATTCCAGATAGCCTGCACACACAGCGCTGACATGTTGCAAAGGATAATTAACAGAAGTTTATCTGGTGCAGCCAGAACCATTCTTGAAGCCTTTTCTCATTTCACAGTGATTTGTGACTTTGGTGGCATTGATTTTATAAATGATGTGAAGTTTGTTCATGTTTTATGTGCCTGTCCCTGCATGACTCATGTCAGCGTCGTACCTGCTGGATGCAATGTATAAATCAGAGAGCTGTTGCCTTCTCAAGGGGTGATTGGTGGCACTGTGCAGAGTGGTGGCACTGAAAAAGATGATCATAGAATCAACCAGGTTGGAAGAGACCTCCAAGATCATCCAGTCCAACCTAGCACCCAGCCCTAGCCAATCAACTACACCATGGCATTAAGTGCCTCATCCAGGTTCTGAAACTTGGTAGTGTGAAAATATCCTTCTGTCTATTCAGGAACACACCAAATTAGTCTGGCATCCACATGCCTTTACTTCTCATGTCCTTTTCTTCAACCAAAAGCTTGTGGAGAGGACAGATGTGGCAGTTCTTGAAATGTTAAGGTGTTTGGGCCTTTCCTCACGTGGCTGAACACTAGCCAGCTGGGTTTGCTCAGCCTTCAGAGGAGAAGGCTTAGGGCTGACTGTATTGCCATGGACTAGGACAGAAAGGGTGGCTACCAGGAGGACAGAAACTCACATGGAAAAGACAAGGGGTGATAGGAGCGAGTTACTGCTGAGGAGATTCCCACTGCACTCCAGAAGAAAATGTATCCCCATGAGCACAGTCAAATGCTGGAACAATCTCCCAAGGGCAGCAATGGAGTCCCCTCCACTGGGCAGTTTGAAGACTCAGCTTGCCAGGGTGCTGGGGTAGCTCATTGCAACTCCACTGTCACCTAGAAATGTCAGAGCAGACAGAATCATAGAACCAGCCAGGTTGGAGGAGGTCTCCAAGCTCATCCAGCCCAACCTAGCACCCAGCCCTGTCCAGTCAGACTATGGCCCTAAGTGCCTCCTGCAGGCTTTTCTTGAACACCTGCGGGGACAGCTCCTCCACCACCTCCCTTGGGGTCCCTTCCAGCCTGGCATTGTATGAGTCTGTGTTTTTCTGCATGTTTTGTTTCAGTAACCCATTAGGACATTTTCACTTGCCATGGCCCCATAACCACTGGGACTGAGAACCTCCAGATGCAGCTTCAAAAAGGGTGGTATGGGTGTGCAGAGTGATGATATTGCCCTTGTGCCTCTTTTCTGCACCTGCTCTGAACAAGCAGAGTAGAATCACAGACTCACAGTACGGTAGGGGTTGGAAGGGACCTCTGAAGATCACCGAGTCCCATCCTCCTGCCAAGCAGCATCACCTACAGCAGGTCCCACAGGAATGCTCCAGCATGCTCACACCAAATAAGTTTCTCCTCATGTTGAGATGGAACTTCCTGGGTTCTAGTTTGTATCTCTTGCCCCTTGTTCTGTCACAGGACATCACTGAAAAGAGGCTGGCCCCTTCTTGATACTCACCCTGCAGATATTGCCAACCATTAACAAGGTCCTATCTCAGCCTTCTCTTCTTCAGACTGAACAGCCCCAGGTCTCTCAGCCTTTCCTCATCAGACAGATAGATGCTCCAGTGCCTTCATCGTCTTGGTAGCCTCCATTGGACACTCTTCACCATATCCCTGCCCCTCTTGAACTGGGGAGCCTAAAATTGGATGTGTTCTCATCAGGGCAGAGTGGGGGAGGGGGAGAGAACCTCTCCTGACCTGCTGGCTGAGCAGTTCAGATACCTATCATTTAACCACGGTGACAGCAGGCTCTTCCTTCCTCCAAAATATCACTGCCTAAAAAAGGAAAACTCCTACTCTGTCTTAACCATCTTGATTTATTTAGCTGAAGCAGTGGAATTGTCAGGGAACAATTTGACTAGTTAAATGCATATCAAGTCATAACCCAGCTCCTGCAAAGACTCGATTCTGTATTACCATGAAAGGAGCTGAATAAGCAGACAGGCAGGGAAAAGTTAATAAAGGTTATGAAACATCTCAACATGGTCAAATCAAACAGCTACAAGGCAGGAGCTGCAAGCTCATTAAAAGGCTTGTAAGCCTCTCCCCCCACATTTAAGGAACTGACAAAATTGCAGTGGTTCCAGCTGCTTTTAAAGTGATTTGGAAACACTGCAAGCCTATGAGCTCAGGCTGCACTTGAGAGTTACCACCTGACAGTTCATGTAGGCTAACCCTTCAGCATCCCTGACACAGCCTCATCTGTCAGTTGCTCTCCTAATGTCCTTCAAGAACTTCAGCCTTTCCCCAGGAGTATACAGCACACATAGAATCATAGAATCAACCAGGTGGGAAGAGACCTCCAAGCTCATCCAGCCCAACCTAGCACCCAGTCCTAGACAATCAACCAGACCATGGCACTAAGTGCCCCAGCCAGGCTTTGCTTGAACCCCTCTGGAGACGGTGACTCCAGCACCTCCCTGGGCAGCCCATTCCAATGCCAATCACTCTCTCTGCCAACAACTTCCTCCTAACATCCAGCCTAGACCTCCCCTGGCACAGCTTGAGGCTGTGTCCCCTTCTTCTGTTGCTGCTTGCCTGGGAGCAGAGCCCAACCCCACCTGGCTACAGCCTCCCTTCAGGTAGTTGTAGACATCAATCTGCTCTGCCCTGAGCCTCCTCTTCTGCAGGCTGCACACCCCCAGCTCCCTCAGCCTCTCCTCACAGGGCTGTGCTCCAGGCCCCTCATCAGCCTTGCTGCCCTTCTCTGGACACCTTCTGGTACCTCAACATCTCTCTTGAGTTGGGGAGCCCAGAACTGGACACAGCACTCAAGGTGTGGCCTGAGCAGTGCTGAGCACAGGGACAGAAGAACCTCCCTTGTCCTGCTGGCCACACTGCTCCTGAGCCAGCCCAGGATGCCATTGGCTCTCTTGGACTCCTGGGCACACTGCTGGCTGATGTTCAGCTTCTCTCTACCAGCACCTGAGGTCCCTTTCTTCCTGGCTGCTCTCAGCTGCTCTGACCCCAGCCTGTAGCACTGCTTGGGGTTGTTGTGGCCCAAGTATAGAGCCCTGCACTTAGCCTTGTTCAATCTCGTGCCATTGCCTCTGCTGAAAGAGCAGAGAACAACAAAGAGCTGAGAACTGGCTCTGTGCTGTAAGATTCAATGTGACTTTTTTAGTATATTATGAGCTTACATTCCTGGAGAAAAGAAAAAACAAACCCAACCAAACCAAAAGCCTTTGATTTTGAAATAAAGGGGAAAAAACCAAACACATTTTTTGAGAATATCTATTTTATTTTGAAGAGAAGAACTGCACATTTCTGGCAGAGTAGAAAGGAGGTAGCAGAAGAAATCTGACATAACAAGTGCAAAGATGCTGAGTTTGTTTGGACTGGTGCTCATTAGCATTAATCAGCATCTGCTTTTACATACACAGAAGTGTTTTCTGTGACTCCACTAGAGGATGGGGATGTTAAAAGCAGGCCCTTGTTTTCTGACAGAGGTTGAGCAAGTGCATGTGAAGCTCAGCAAAGTGGCGTTTCAAACCTGGGAATGCACAGAATCACCTTCAGCTTCGCTGTCACCTCGGACAGAAGACATTTTCAGTGCCTTTCAGAGTCACTTGATGCTGAAAACAATTTGATTTCACTGTGCACTACTCCCTCTCATAAAACAGCTTTAAGTGAGAACTGATTTGGAAGGACAGACATCCCTAAATAGAATCATAGTATTGTGTTGGTTGGAAAAGACCTCCAGGATTGTTGAGTCTAACCATCATGGCCATTAAACTTTGTCTGCAAGGACCACACATTTCCCTGGGTTGCCCAGGGAGGTGGTTGAGGCCCCATCCCTGGAGGTGTTTAAGGCCAGGCTGGATAAGGCTCTGGCCAGCCTGATCTAGGGTGGGGTGATCCTTATGCTCCCTTCCAACCCTGCCTGATTCTGTGATTCTAAGTTCTGAAGCTGTTTTTTTCCCCACCAGAAATGTGCTATTAGAGAGTCCAAGAGGCTGGGAGAAAACAAAAAGTACAAGTCCCAGTTTCTGTTCTGTTCCAGCTCGAATCAATACGTTTGGCTTGTGAAATGTTTTCCAGGCTAAAGCAGAAGCTCTCAGAAGCAGACCTGATTTCATAAAGTTTGTGATGTTTGCTCCACGAGGAGAGCATCCTAAACACAGCATCCAGAGCCACCGGCTTGCTTCCAGGAAATCACTCTGAATTTCTTTAGCCAGCTCCTCTCCACTCAGCTGCATTCCTTATTTTTTTCCAGTGCCACATCCCAGAAGGGCTCCTTTGCTTCTGGCTCTGTAAGAGATCCCCTGGCTTGTCCAGCTGTGAGGCAGCTCAGGTAGGAGACCCTCTGAAGCAGCTGAATGTGTCCAGAAATGGATTTGTTTTCTCTGCTGATCTATTTTGTCTGCTGGGCTCACCGTGATGCTTGGCTGCAGCTGTGTAGTCCCTGGAATAAATGAGAATTGTAGTTGTGAGACAGAAAGCAGATTTCAGTCCTTTCTCCCTGCTTGGAAGCTGTTAAGGGTTTCATTTAATGATTGTTTTATGTTTCCATGATAAAAATGACTCTGGTAAAGCTAATCTCTTCTGAACTGCTGCATTTGCTGCTATCTTGTCGTTTCCTGACTCCTGGTGGTGTTGTCTTTGGCATATCCATGAGTAAAAGCTGTTTAGGGACAGGAGGGGCTATAAATATCCAGTTGGAATAGAGAGGTTTTCAACAAAACAATTGCTTAAGGTTGAAGCTGCTGAAGAACAAGGGTAGGGTATCTCATGAGCATCTCGTGTGTGTAAGCTCAGGTATGTGAGTGTGTAGTCCCACTTGTGTGAGCACTTGCATCTCATCAGCTCCATGGTTTGTGTCCAAGCCTTGGAAGAGATCCCAAGCCAAGGTCAGCTGTATGAGGATTAACAAAGCCAAGTGCAAGCCAAGTCCTGCACTGGGGTTGCAACAACCCCAGTGGGCTTGGAGCAGAGTGTCTGAAAAGTTGTCTGGCAGAAAAGGACCTGGAGGTGCTGTTTGACAGCAGCTGAACGTGAGGCAGTGGTGTGCTCAGCTGGCCAAGAAGGCCACCAGCACCCTGGCTTGGATCAGGAATAGTGTGGCTAACAGGAGTAGAGAAGTGATGCTGCCCCTGTGCTGGGCACTGGTGTGGCCACCCATCAGGTACTGGGTGCAGTTTTGGGCCACTCGCTCCAAGAAGGGCGTTGAGGCTCTGGAAGGTGCCCTTCCAGAGAAGGGCAACAAAGCTGGTGAAGGGTCTGGAGAACAGGGCTGGTGAGGAGCAGCTGAGGGAACTGGGGGTGTTTAGTCTGGAGAAGAGGAGACTGAGGGGAGACCTTGTTGTTTTCTACAGCTCCCTGAAAGGAGGTTGGATGAAGTGAGGTTGATCT
Organism: Tricholaema leucomelas; assembly: GCA_013400475.1. NCBI lineage: Eukaryota > Metazoa > Chordata > Aves > Piciformes > Lybiidae > Tricholaema lacrymosa > Tricholaema leucomelas. The sequence continues at coordinate 343,954 of WAAF01020430.1, forward strand.
CTTCTCCCTGAGGTTGATCCCCTTCTCTCCTGGCAGGTGATAGAATGGAGAAGAAATGGCCTGAAATTGTGCCAGGGGAGGGATAGATTGGAGATTAGGACAATGTCTTTCCTGTCAGAGCGGTCAGGCATTGGATCAGGCTGCCCAGGGAGGCGATGGAGTCACCGTGACTGGAGGTATTCAAGAAGCATGTAGCCACGGCACTCGGGGGGGCACGGTTTAATGGCTACGGTGGTGTTGGGTTGAAGATTGGACTCTCTGAGCTTGAAGGGCTTTTCCAACTGACACAAACCTTCTGAGCCCTTCAAAATCTTTTTGTGTTGTTGTCCTAGGATCCTCTGGATCATTCCTTCCTTTCATCATTTGAGCGTTCCTTTACAAAACCGAGTCAGGAACAATCTGCAGAAGAGCTTTAGGTGTCAGGACAGAACAATGTGCAGCCAGCAAGGGAGCCCAAGCGTGCAACTTATGTTGGGATATAAACATATTAGTTCAGGGACTGCTGCTTTCAAAGCAAGTATTAAGCTGTCAGAAGTTGAGGTGTATATTTAATGGCTTCATTATTAGAATTTGGTTATTACTCCAGATCTATGAATCCATCTGTTAGGATAATGTTGAGAAGAGGGAGCACATCATTAATAAAAGTTTTCGGTTCAGCATGCAAAGTAAACATTATCATTGTGGGCCCAATTTGAAGCAGGGAAATGGGTTTGAGTTGTAATGAAATTATTTTTTTAATGGAACATCTTATTTTCATGTTTTTGTAATGCTCCTTTCTCATAGCCCGGGGCTGATACGCCTGCTTTATCCTCTGAAAGTCGGGATAAATGGAGCTTACTTGGCCACATGGGAGACTTAGGTCTAGACAAAGATTCCAGCTGCACGTTTTTATGTCTCAGGAAAGAGGGGGGGAAAAAAGGTCGTGGGTGTCTGCTTATGGGTCATGGAATCCCTAACGACCTGCTCAAAGAGCAGCATCAAGGAAGCCGTGAAAGTAGAGCTGTGTGCTGGCCGTGCTGGCAGGGCAACAAACGCTAAGAGGGCGTCCTGCACACACCATTCTTTCTTTGAGAAGGTCACCAGTGGGCAGGCTGGGCCCCATCTCAGGAGTCTATGAGAATTTGGGGGGAAAGAAGGAAAAAAAGACTAGGAAAAAGAGCAAGAGCACTTTGCCAGTGAAGCACTAAATGATGCGCTTTAGAGAGCGCTGCTGCTTCCTCGACATTCTCAGGCAGCCGAAAGAGCAAGCTAAACAAATTCTTTCCACCTCATTATGATTTCCTGGTTGGCTCCAAGTGGTGCACCAAGGTCAGTGAGAGGGGACTGGGTCTGCTTCATGCAAAGGCAGTGCAAAAAAAGCCTTTCTTGTTAGCACAGCCACAGCCTGAGTTTACATCTGCTTTATGAAGTCCCATGGTTTTCACCCACAAGTCACAGGCTTTTACCTTAGGAGAAACTCTGACAAATACAATATTTTTACCTAAAGAAGTCCTTTGAATTTGATGAGTAGAGAAGGTTCCTGGGAGACCTTAGAGCAGCCTGCCAGTACCTGAAGAGGGCTACAAAAAAGATAGGGAGGGACTTTTGACAAGGACTTGGTGTGACAGGATGAGAGGGAATGGATTGATGCTGAAAGAGAGGAGATTTAGACTGGAGATTAGGAAGAAATTCTTGAGAGTGAGTGTGGAGAGACACTGGAACAGGCTGCCCAGGGAGGCTGTGGATGCTCCCCCCAGGAGGTGTTCAAGGCCAGGTTGGATGAAGCCTTGAGCAGCCTGGTCTGATGTCAGGTGTTCCAGGAGGGGTTGGAACTAGATGATCTTTCAGGTCCCTTCCAACCCAAACCATTCTACAATGTGTGCTCTGCTGTGCTTTGGAGACTTCTGTTTGCACCAGTGTTGAGTGTTTGAAGATGTCATCAGCCAGGGCACCAAGTAGACACAAAGCTTAGGTGTCCTGGACATAGCAGGCATTTAGCTGCTGGTCTAGCTGACTCTTGGGAATAATGATCCTGTCTCCTGTCTCCCATCTTGAGTCTGTGGGAGAGAGTTCCCCACGAGATGCTGTGTGCTGTAGGTGTGGATGGGATTTGTGGCTGTGTCTGTACACCTTACCCCTTCCTGGCAGGGCTGCCTGGGGACTTCTGCAGAGGCTACATTCACATTTCATACAATCATAGAGTCAACCAGGTTGGAAGAGATCTCAAGCTCACCCAGCCCAACCTAGCACCCAGCCCTAGCCAATCAACCAGACCATGGCACTAAGTGCCCCAGCCAAGATTTGCTTGAATCCTTCCAGGGATGACAACTCCACCACCTCCCTGGGCAGCCCATTCCAATGCCAATCACTCTCTCTGACAACAACTTCCTCCTAACATCCAGTCCAGACCTCCCCTGGCACAGCTTGAGGCTGTGTCCCCTTGTTCTGTTGCTGCTTGTCTGGCAGAAGAGCCCAACCCCAGCTGGCTGCAGCCTCCCTTCAGGTAGTTGTAGAGAGCAACGAGGTCTGCCCTGAGCCTCCTCTTCTGCAAGCTGATGCTGAAGACAAGGCTGAGTGATGGTGCTGTTGACTGTCAGGGTCCTTGAATCAACAGCCTAGGTTGTAGCATGGGCTGAAAAGAAGCTGTAGGTAGGTTGAAATGATTTCAAACTGCAGATTTTTTTTATTCCACCCCCTTCCCAGATCCACAAAAGGAGTAGCTCTTATTTGAGAGCCCAGGAGATAAAGCCATGCTGAAAAACAAATAGACCTCAGGCTCATCTATGTGTCTGAGAGTACATTACCAAACCTAAAAGAACCCAAACCTTACCAGCAGGATTAAGTTCTGTCTGAAAACCAGCAACATCCCTTTTGAAATCCCTGTGACTGTCTTGGTTAATTGTCCTAAGAAACAATTCAATTGAAAGCTCTTTTCCTTTTTATCACCAGTTCATTTCTCTGGCTGCTAGAAGGGTTCAGGTCATTAAGAGCTGTCATTGGGAGTAATCAATAGAGAACACTAATCTGTTACAGAATGCTTGTGATCTAAAATCCAGTACAGTGATCTATAGGAGTCTTTATTTCTCTGGTGCTGGGAATGTGATTTATGCTATAAAGAAAACATTTATAAGGAGTGCAGTGGGAAAGGAAATTAATACCATAAACCTGTCAGGAGGTGTTTTTAGTCAGAAATGGAACCAGGGCGAAGCTGAGCTCTTTCTGATGGCAAAATCAAGTTTTGGGGAAGTTGTAGTTGTGAAACCTCGTACCTAACTTTCACCCTTATTAAAGAAAATAAAAGAGGGGTACAGAACTGTGGCAGCAGGCTTTGAGCTGGGAGATTTAGACTGAAGATTAGGAGGAAATTCTTTCCATTGAGGGTGGTGAGACACTGGCACAGGTTGCCCAGGGAGGTTGTGGAGCACAGAATCACCGAACGTGATCTTTGATCACGTTCGGTGATTCTGTGCTCCACAACCTCCCTGCAGTTGTTGAAGGCTTGGAAAAAGAATGACATTTGTGCAAGCTTTATGAGCTGCTGCCAAAGGGAAAGAGGCAGGCATGATTTCTGTTGAATGAGCAACTTGTCCTTTAAAAAATACTGTATGACTTGATCAGGATGAAATCCTTAAGCTGGCAAATGTAGTGCAATGTTTTTATTCTTTTCATAGCAAATAAGAATTTAAGGAGGTTTGTCACTTGCAGCATTTTGTCACCCTAGAAGGAAGTGCCAAGGGACAGGAAAAAAAGACTAGAACACTGCCCCCCCCGCCTTGCAAACCTTAGGAGCTGCCATCTGGAAGCTGCAGCATTTCTTAATCCGAAATACATTAAAAGCTAATTAATTATAGAATCATAGAATGGTTTAGGTTGGAAGGAACCTCAAAGCTCAGCCAGTTCCAACTCCCTGCCATAGGCAGGGACACCTCCCACTAGAACAGGTTGCTCAAAGCCCTGTCCAACCTGGCCTTGAATATCTCCAGGAAGGGAGCATCCACAACCTCCCTGGGCAACCTGTGCCGGTGTCTCACCACCCTCACTGCAAAGAACCCTTTCCTGACATCCAGTTTCAATCTCCTCTCTGCCAGTCCAAACCCATTAGTCCTCANAGACCCCCAGGGCTGCTCTCAGCCATTCCCCACCCATCCTGGAGTTGTGCTTAGGATTGCACCGACCCAGGTGCAGGACCTTACACTTGGCCTTGTTGAATGTCATGAGGTTGGCCTGGGCAGAGCTCTGCAGCCTGTCCAGGTCCCTCTGGATGGATCCCTGCCCTCTACTAAGTTGTCTGTGCCACACAGCTTGGTGCCATCTGCACACTTGCTGAGGGTGCACTGATTCCTCTGTCCATGTCACTGACAAAGATGTCACACAGCACTGGTGCCAGTACTGACCCCTGAGGGGAGCCACTTGGCACTGGTCTCCAGGTGGACATTGTGCCCTCGATCGCCACTCTCTGCCTGCCACCTTTATGTCAGATTATTATTATTGGGTTAATAATAACCTGTCAGAGTCTGTCACTCCCCAGCCAGCAATGCACCATATGCTTAATGTCACATGATGAAAAGTATTTTCCATTTGCTCTACCTTCTTGCATAAGAATTTTTTCCTTCACTGATGTCTCATTGACCTATGCCACCAGATCCATCCCTTGCTTGCTGCTGTGTCCTCAATCACATTATTGCATGTTTTTGCCACCAATATTCCTCCTTGCCTTTGTTCTCCATGAGCTCAATGCCTCATTTGATCTTTATGCCTAAATCCCACTGGTGCCTTTTGGAGGAAGGTCTGTTAGGCCTGGAGACACTTAAAGGATCTCCATGTGGGTGTGATCCCTCAATGTGATCAATCATAGAATGATTTGGCTTGGAAAAGCCCTCTAAGGCCATCCAGTCCAACCATCAACCTACCACCACCACAGCCATTAAACCATGGCTCCAAGTGCCATGGCCACAGTTTCCTGAACACCTCCAAGTATGGGGACTCCACCACCTCCCTGGGCAGTCTGTTCCAATCCTTGACTACTCTTGCAGGGAAGAAATTGTTCCTAATATCCAACTTAAATATTCCCTGGCACAGTTTCGTTGTGATTCCTGTGTCCAGCTGTGTAGTTTTGCTCCGATTGGTTTCTGGGATTTGTCTGTTCTCAAAGTCGTGGCTCTCATATTGCATTGAAAAACAAATGCCTGGAAGTGAGAGAAGAGCAAACAAAAAGCTCTCAGCTGGTTCAGATGAATAAGCAGCTTGTTCAGGTACTGCCACCAGGTTCATAGGATAAGAGCATGGTTTGGGGTGGAAGGGACCTTAAAGCTCATCTAGCTTCAACACCTGCCATGAGCAGGGACTCTTTCCACTAGATCAGGCTGCTCAAAGCGCCACCAACCTGGCCTTGAACCCTCCCAGGGAGAAGGCATCCACAAGCAATCTGTGCAAGCTGTTGCAGTGTCTCACCACCCTCACAGTCAATGTCTGGTAGACATCTATCCTCTTTCAGTCTAAGCCATTCCCCCTCATCCTTTCAGTCACTACACTCCCTCGTAAGGAGTCCCTTCCATCTCTCCTGTAGGCACCTTTTTAAGCACTCAAAAAGTGCTGTGAGGTCAATGTGGAGCCTTCTCCTCACTTCATCTGGCAGGAAAATCCCCATTAAATGCCTTGCATATGCTCCTTTCTGGTGTTAGAATATGTGAAATGAGTCATATGCTGGAGAGTTCTGCTCTTAATTGCTCTGCTTTATTCTTTTCTAAGCAGTGCAGCTCTTTATTTCCTTTTACTCCCTTCTATACAAGATCTTTCAGGCTTAGCCACTTAGTCTTGTAATTCAACCTTTTCTGGTTTGATTCCTAGTAGTGGAGTTGTGAACATACTGCTACAGTTGCTGTCTTGTGGGATAAGGTCTCTTGGTCTTAGGTCGTGATTTGGATTGATGTAGAATAAGAAATTGCTGCCTTCGTGCTGCTTTCTTTGGTCCCACTTTGCTGAATGACCTAAGATCAACACCCTGTAACCTCCTGAGAGGAACTCACAATAGAGTATTCATAACCTTGTCCTGCAGAACTTAAACTGGCAGTGACAAGCTGGCGTTGCAAGTCTTGAAAGGCAGAGCTTGCTTGCTGTAAAAGCAAAGCAGCAGTGGACGGTGACACGGGAGGGAGGATATCCATATCAAGGCATCACCTTGTTAGCAGAAGGTCTTTCATTACTTCTTTTTTAGTGCTATCATGCTTTGAGAAACCATGAAACAAAGTTCTGCCTGGTTGTACCTTTATACACAGCAGCTTTCTCCACACTGTCACTTAGAGTTTGAGTGTCTTGAAGTGCAGCATCCCTAGATGAAGCAGCAGAGCTTCTTGTGCTATGCTTATCAAGAGCAGAGGAAGGGTTTTTTATGGTACTCCCATTTTTTGCATCATTTTAGTTGTGCCAAGAATAAAACAGAGAAGAACTTTCCCAAAGGTAATTTGGAGGGCCAACCAGAGCCTGGGCTGCATCAGAAGTGTGGCCAGCAGGGCCAAGAAGGTGATTCTCCTGCTCCACTCTGCTGTGGTCAGACCCTAGATGGATTACTAAATCCACTTCTGGAGCCTGTATTCCAAGAAGGATGTGGAGATGCTGGAGCATGTCCAGAGAAGGGCCAAGAGGATGCTCAGAGAGCTGCAGCAGCTCTGCTGTGAGGACAGACTGAAAGAGTTGAGGCTGTTCAGTCTGGAGAAGAGGAGGCTCCCAGGTGACCCTCTTGTGGCCTTCCAGGATCTGAAGGGGGCTACAAAAAAGCTGGGGAGGGACTTTTTAAAGGCTTTCATGGGGTGACAGGACTGGGGGGAATGGAGCAAAGCTGGAGGTGGGGAGAGTCAGAGTGGACATGAGGAGGAAGTTGTTGGGCATGAGAGTGGTGAGAGGCTGGAATGGGTTGCCCAGGGAGGTGGTTGAGGCCCCATGGCTGGAGGTGTTTAGGGCCAGGCTGGATGAGGCTGTGGGCAGCCTGCTCTAGGGTAGGGTGTCCCTGGGCATGGCAGGGGGGTTGGAACTGGCTGATCCTCGTGATCAGTCAGGGTCTAGGATTCTGATTTTTTTTGAGGTCCTTCAGGACTGTCAGTGGTAATTGCTAAGTGTTATGCAGTCTGCCATGCCTTTCAGTCACCACTTGCACAACTCCCAGTCAGAAATCCCAGACAGGTAGCCAACAAAATGCTTCAGAAATGGACTCAAGCTGCAGTTTAATTCATAAAAGCCAAAACAAGTAACAGCAAAATAATTGTTTGATGCAGCAACCAGCATTGAAATTAATAATAATAAATCTCTGTTTTCCATTCCTGGAAAAATTCCTTGGGAGGGAAGTGTGCTTTTGCCAGCTCTCAGCTTTTTATTCTCTGCCCTGCTGAGTGTTGAAGGAAGAGAGTAGGCTGGTTTAAGTCTAAACACACCGAAGTTAGTCTGCAGTGCAGCAAAACCATAGCAGCACAGCATATTGCTCTTTGGCTCCTTTTCTCTTGTTCCCCTCACACCTTCTTTTCCCAGGTTGGTGGTGTGGTTTTGTTGTTTTTTCCCCAAACTTTGGGTCTCTAAAGGGAATGAAATCCCTCTGGATTGTGGCACTTCATGTGTAGCTGCTAAGAGTCAAATGCTGCAGCCACTGGAGTGGAGGTTCCCTCTCTGAAGCCGTCTCCATTCCACAGGCATTTTGTCAAATGTTTCCCGATGTTTATCTTCTGTATTCTTGACACACATCCCTGCTCTACACACTGCATGCTAGATGCAACTGAGGCAGCTGCATTGGCTTAGTGGTGCACTGGAAAAAGGGAAAAACATGTGATTTGGCAAGAAAAAAGGTGAGAAGACTTCCTTGGTTGTGTTTCAGACTGGCAGTCGGAAGGTAGATAGTAATGGGTTTGTAATAGAAAGTGAAGGGACTTCATTAGGCTGCAGGAATCTTCTGTGCCACTCAGTTCAAGAAGGACATCATGGAACTGCTTGGAAGAGTCCAGCACAAAGCCACAAAGCTGCTGCAGGCAGTGGAACATCTCCTGTGAGGCCAGGCTGAGGCAGCTGGGGCTGGGAGCAGAGCAGCCTGAGGGCTGCCCTCAGTGCTGTGCTGAAGATGTGCAGGGCAGTGTCAGGAGGACACAGCCAGGCTCTGCTCCAGGGGTGGCCAAGGGCAGCACAAGGGGCACTGGGTGCCAGCTGGAGCAGAAGAGATGCCACAGGAACAGAAGGTAAAGCTTTTTCCCTGTGAGAGTACCAAAGCCCTGGAGCAGGCTGCTCAGAGAGGCTGTGGAGTCTCCTTCTCTGGAGACATTCCAAACCTGCCTGGATGCATTCCTGTGTGCCCTGCCCTGGGTGACCCTGCTCCGGCAGGGAGTTTGGACTGGACAGTCTTGGGAGGACTCTTCCCACCTCTGCTACTCTGTAGCGAGCAGTTGCACATGAGCTACCTCAGGCCTTGGAAGCCTGTTTTGACAGTGCTGTCTGTGATAAATTCCTGAGCATCTCAGAGGAAGTGTCTGGCTCTCAGTCAGTACTACGTCTTCTCAGGCAAGGGCTTGGTTCCTGCTAGTGAAGTTAATGATGCCAACCATGTATGGTCTGATGGAGTTTCCTTTCTGGCACAGGGACACCTTGATTAGGTGGCAAATTCTAGGTCAGCTGCTTGTGCATCTTTTGGGTGAGATGCAGTGGTGGAGGCCTTCCTGATCATCTCTGGAGACGTTCAAGATCAGACTAACTTTGGCCCTGGGCAGTCTGATCTAGTTGGAGGTGCCCCTCCTGACTGCAAGGAGGTTGGCCAAGATGTGTCCCTTCCACTCCAATGCAGTCTGTGAGAAAAAAAAAACAGGACAAGAATAAACTGCCTAGATGTGAAAGAAAAGCTTTGTACTCTATTACCACTCGAGGGATATCATGAATGAAAATTGGTTCCCAAGGGTGAAATTAGTTCCCAAGTGCTGAAACTGCTTCTAATCAACATCTTTATCAATGACCAGGAGAAGGGATGGGTAGCATCTATGGGAAAGTGTTCACCTTCAAAAGTAATGAGCTCTTCCAAGTACTCAAATGTTAGCCTGATGGGGAGCAGCTCCAGGAAGATTTTGTGAAACTATCAGTGTCACTCAACTAAAAGGTGGCAAAGGAGCTTTAGAGCAGATGCCTGGGCTCCATAAAAGAGGCTAACACGAGTCTGAATTAGCAGCTGACAGTTAGAGTTCAGGGAAGTGCTCTTGGAGTCGTCGGCAGCTTCCTTAAATCCTCAATTCAGTGTGCAGCAGTAGCCAAAAAAAAAGGGCAACAAAATGTCAAGCGTCCTGAGAAAGGGTACTGCAAGAGCAAGACAGGAGGCATTCTTCTTCTAGCATTTAAGACTTTGGTGTGCTCTCATTCTGAGGGCTCTGTGCTGCTCTGATACCCACGTCTCGAGAAGGATATAGTGGAGTTGAGAAGCAGCAGAAAAGGGAAAGTAAAATGGTCAAGGGCAGAAATCTTTTGCTGTACAAAGAGATGCTGGAGAGGCTGGGATTTGCTACTTTTGAAGGAAGAAGGCTGAGGGAGTGAGCCTCAACTCTGTGAAGTCACAAAATGTCAGGAGGAAGTTCTTCACAGAGAGAGTGATTGGCATTGGAATGGGCTGCCCAGGGAGGTGGTGGAGTCGCCGTGCCTGGAGGTGTTCAGGAAAAGCCTGGATGAGGCACTTAGTGCCATGGTCTGGTTGACTGGCTAGGGCTGGGTGCTAGGTTGGACTGGATCATCTTGGAAGTCTCTTCCAACCTGATTTTATTCTAAAAGCAGAAACTAAGGTGAAAGAAGAGCAACTCCCAGAGGAAGAGATCTGGGAGTACTCAAAGCTTTAGGAGGGTGATGTTCCAGAAAGTAATCAGGCAAACTCAAGCATGAGATTCAAAGTAGATGCTACCAGGAATGAGCAGGATTATTCCTCTGACACCTCCAGACAGAGCTGGGGGCTCAGTGGGACTCTGAGTGGGATGGCCACAGACAGTGGCCACGTTTCTGTCCATCTCCTCCTGTGTCAGCAGTGAAGCCAGAGAGCTGAGCTCTGCCAGCTGTTAGCATTGCACAGTGGGGCATTTCTTGTTAGGTATGCAAAGCTGTGTAATTAGTGAAAGGTGTGCAAACAGGTTAATTAGAAAAGAGATTAAAAGTGCCACATGCAGCTTAGGTCACTCTACAGCCAATCACTGGTGTAGGTAAAAGGCCACAGAGCTGGCTCCTGAGAGCAGAGGAGATGGGAATAGTGTGAGGGGGGTGGTGAGAGGGAAGTTGGCATTGGGGAGGTCTGGAAAGGCATTCACCTTCTCTCTCCCTGTCTTTGGAAGTTAAGAGGTTATGGGAGGCCTGAACAGCTAAGCTAGAATAGAATAGAATCAATCAGGTTGAAAGAGACCTCCAAGCTCATCCAGTCCAAGCTAGCACCCAGCCCTAGCCAATCAACCAGACCATGACACTAAGTGCCTCATCCAGGCTTTTCCTGAACACCCCCAGGGACGGTGACTCCAGCACCTCCCTGGGCAGCCCATTCCAATGCCAATCACTCTCTCTGCCAACAACTTCCTCCTAACATCCAGCCTATACTTCCCTCGGCACAACTTGAGGCTGTGTCCCCTTGTTCTGTTGCTGCTTGCCTGGCAGAAGAGCCCAACCCCACCTGGCTACAACCTCCCTTCAGGCAGTTGTAGACAGCAATGAGGTCTGCCCTGAGCCTCCTCTTCTCCAGGCTAAACAACCCCAGCTAAAGCCTGTGGTTGTTGTCAGTGTGTTATGGTGGGAGCCATGGGTTAGATCTAGTTAAAAAGTGTGGTGCCTGAATTTAGTCTGCTTGGGAACTTTAATCATTGAATCCTAGCGTGGGTTGGGTTGTAAGGCACCTGAAAGATTGTCCAGCTCTAACACCCCTGCCGTGGCCAGGGACACCTGCCACTAGCCCAGCTTGCTCAAGGCCTCATCCAACCTGCCCTGAAACACCTCTGTGGAGGGGGCATCCACAGCCTCCCTGGGCAATGTGGAACACAGGAAGTTCCACCTCAACATAAGGAAGAACTTCTGCAGTCTAAGGGTGCTGGAGCCCTGGAGCAGCCTGCTGCAAGATCTTGCAGTCTCCTGTTGTGGAGACTTTCAAGACCTGTCTGGATTCATTCCTGTGTGACCTGCTCTAGGTAGACCTGCTTTGGTAGAGAGATTGGCCTTGGTCTCTGGAGGTCAATTCCAACCCCTTACCATTCTGTGATTTTGTAGGTTGTAATTAGTTGATGCTGTTTGGAGTTGCAAATGGATCTAGGTTTGCCCTGGGCTTATTTAAGCATCCTTGGGTTGAAAAATGTCTCTAGGTTCCAAGTCCAGGGACTTCTAGTTTGCCTGCACTTCTGGGTGAAGGTGACAGCAGGCTACTCTGGGAGCATCCAGCAGTTAAGGGGAGGCTTCTTAATGCTACTTCCACTTCTCCAGTACTGTTCACATCAAAAATTCATGATGCTCTCTTTTGCAGAGTTGGGATACTGTGGGAGCCTCCAGTACTGCAGACCTGCCAGCAGTGCTGATTAAAGGCCCATTTTGGCCTTGTCTGCTCCAGCAGGTTTTCCCTTGTTAGGAGCAGGGAGTGGAGATGCATTGGTGTTAACAATGGCTGCAGTCTGTGCCAGCCAGAGGCATTTCACTGCTGTGTTATCAAGCTCCTCTTTGAGAGGGGCTTTTAACGCAGGGCGGGCGAGTTGCAGCTCCGGTTTGTGCTGTGCTGCTCATTGTTGCTAACAGCAGTAGAACTGCACTCATAGATAATAAGTAGCATGAGAATCTGCAAAAAAAAACCCCTCTTACTAGGCTGTACAGGGCTGGCTGCTTCCCCCCCTCCCTTCCTGTTGAGAGTGAAGGCTCAGCACAAAGGAGCAGGCTTTCAGTTGGTTCGGATCGCTGTAGTTGGACTGAAGGCAACCAAAGCTAAGCTGATTTGTGCTAACGCAGTCTGTCCAGAGGCTCTCTCTCAACTGATGGCATTTTGAGGTAGTGACATTTCAAGTGAATCAGTGGCACCGTGATGGCAGTGCTCTTCATCAAGTCAGGAGTGCAACAGCTTCCCCTAGAAAGTCAAATCCTGACAAACCTCCTCCCATTCAACTTTCTATTCTCTGGTGAATAGGTTTGCTTCTCCTGTACAGAGTCAGCTTCTTATCGAGTACTTACACCAGAAGCCAGAGAAAATAGTTCAGTAGAAAAAAGTTTGAACTTTTATGGGAACTGCTACAAAGTTCTGCAACAACATACTGATTTTTATTTATTTTACTGTATCTGATCACAGAATCAACCGGGTTGGAAGAGACCTCCAAGCTCATCCAGCCCAACCTAGCACCCAGCCCTGGCCAATCAACCAGACCATGGCACTAAGTGCCTCATCCAGGCTTTGCTTCAACACCTCCAGGCACAGTGACTCCACCACCTCCCTGGGCAGCCCATTCCAATGCCAATCACTCTCTCTGCCAACAACTTCCTCCTAACATCCAGCCTGAACCTGCCCTGGCACAGCTTGAGGCTGTGTCCCCTTCTTCTGTTGCTGGTTGCCTGGCAGCAGAGCCCAACCCCACCTGGCTACAGCCTCCCTTCAGGTAGCTGCAGACAGCAATGAGCTCTGCCCTGAGCCTCCTCTTCTGCAGGCTGCACACCCCCAGCTCCCTCAGCCTCTACTCCCAGGGCTGTGCTCCAGGCCCCTCCCCAGCCTTGCTGCCCTTCTCTGGACACCTTCCAGCACCTCAACATCTCTCTTGAATTGAGGAGCCCAGAACTGGACACAGCACTCAAGGTGTGGCCTGAGCAGTGCTGAGCACAGGGACAGAGGAACCTCCCTGGTCCTACTGGCCACACTGCTCCTGATCCAGCCCAGGATGCCATTGGCTCTCTTGGCCACCTGGGCACACTGCTGGCTCATCTTCCGCTATTATCTACCAGCAGCCCCAGGTCCCTCTCTGCCTGGTTGCTCTCAGCCACTCTGTCCCCAGCCTGTAGTGCTGCTTGGGGTTGTTGTGGCCAAAGTGTAGAACCCTGCATTTGACCTTGTTCAGTCTCATCCCACAGCTTCTGCCCACCCATGCACCCTCTCCTACCCTCCAACAGCTTAATGATGCTGGATTCAATCCCCTGGTCCAGATCAGCATTAAAGACATTGAGCAGAACTGATCTCTGATGAGAAAAGCATCTTGGAATCCACCCTTAGTGAGAGAGAGAAGGCCAGAAGCTCAGACTCAGACATTTGTAGTCACAACCTGTGCACTTCACAAATGGTTTGAATTACTGTGATTTGAAGAAATATTTCTAAATGTGGTTTTGAAACAAAAGATCAACAGAGTGCAACTTAATTAATGTGGTTTTAAAGGCATTCCAGAATGTTGAAGTTGGGGATTATAATGTATGAGCAGTCGCTGAACAGCCTGACAGTGGGAGAACAAAGAAAGCTAACTTGGGGCTTGCTATTGTTGAGGATGTTCAGCCTGGAGAAGAGGAGGCTCCAGGGAGACTTTAGAGCAGTCTTCCAGTGCTGGAAGAGGACCACAGGAGAGCTGAAGAGGAACTTTTTACTAGGACTTGTAGTGACAGGTTGAGGAGAAATAGGTTGAAGCTGGAAGAGGGAAGATTTAAACTGGATATGAGGAAGAAGCTCTTTCCAGTGAGGGTGGTGAAACACTGGAAGAAGTTTCCCAGGAAGGTTGTGGATGCTGCCTCCCTGGAGACCACAGCATCACGAGATGTGAGGGGTTGGGAGACACCCACAGAGATCATCGAGTCCAGAGCAGGACCATACGATCTTGCTCAGGTCACACAGGAACACACCCAGACAGGCCTTGAAAGTCATAGAATCAACCAGGGTGGATGATGTTCCAGGCCAGGTTGGATGGGGCCACAGCAGTTTCTTCTAGTGAGGGTGTCTCTGCCTTTGGCAGAAGGGTTGGAACCAGATGATTTTTAAGGTCCCTTCCAACCCAGATCATTCTGTGACGCTTGCTGGCAGAAGCACTGCTACCTCTTGCTCCAGAGTTTGCAGTTTGTATTAAAGCTCTGGGAGAGATGCTGAAGGAGAAGATGAAGCTTATCAGAGTAGTCCTGAAACCTTTTGCACCACTGCAAGTGAAATCATAGAATAACCTGGGTTGGAAGGGAGTCTGCAATGAGCAGAGACATCCTCAACTAGATCAGGTCCACAGGCAGCAAAAATACATTGGAATGAGCTGCCCAGGGAAGTGCTGGAGTCACTGTCCCTGGAGGTGTTTAAGAGGAGGCTGGATGAGACATTTAGTGCCATGGTCTGGTTAATTAGAAGGGTTAGATGATAGGTTGGACTGGATGATCTTAGAGGTCTTTTCCAACCTGCTTGATTCTGTGATTCTACAGCAGCTCACTCTGTCCTGAGGTTTTTTAAGGGGAAAAAAATATCCAGAGTACTATAAGTTGTGCTCTGTAGCAGAGGACAAACTTTGCACAGAGAGCAGCTGGGCATGCTCAGCCTCCATGTAGTTTTATGTACAATAAGTTTCAGAGCTGTGGCTGAAGAGCAGCTCTGCTTTTGTGCCCCCCACACCTCCCACTTTCTCTTTTTAGTTCATGCTAACAAATCTGCCCAGTCCATGCCAGCAGCTTTCCTGCCTCTTAACTTGTGCAAAACCATCACAGATAAAGATAACTTGTACGAGTGGCTCTGTGCCTGTAATCAAATCTCATATATCTTCAGCAGATAAGGCAAGGAAAAATTGAATTATAATGAAGCAGAAGCAATTCTTCTGAAGATGAAAGCACAGTGATAGCTACAAGTCTGAACATGCAAACTTCTGCAATGTTGCATAAACAGTATGGATTTGGATTTCATGCAGCTTCTCTGTGGCCCAATGCAGTGAAGTGGTTTTTGTGTGTTCGTTTTCAAAGAATCATAGAATGGTTTAGGTTGGAAGGGACCTCAAGGACCATCCAGCTCCAACCCCCTGCCATAGGCAGGGACACCTCCCACTAGAGCAGGTTGCTCAAGGCCTCATCCAGCCTGGCCTTAAACGCCTCCAGGGAGGAAGCATCCACAACCTCCCTGGGCAACCTGTGCCAGTGTCTCACCACCCTCACTGTAAAGAACTTCCTCCTAACATCCAGTCTAAATCTCCCCTCTGCCAGTTTAAACCCATTCCCCCTCATCCTGACATTACCAGACCTTGTCAATAGTCCCTCCCCAGCCTTCCTGTAGGCTCCCTTCAGATACTGCAAAGCCACTCTAAGGTCTCCTCAAAGCCTTCCCTTCTCCAGGCTGCAGAGCTCCAACTCTCTCAGCCTGTCCTCAGAGCAGAGCTGCTGCAGCCCTCTGAGCATCTTCGTGGCTCTCCTCTGGACTGGCTCCAGCAGTTCCATGTCCTTCTTGTGCTGGGGGCTCCAGAAGTGCAGACAGGACTCCAGGTGGGGTCTGAGGAGAGCAGAGCCAAGGGGCAGAATCCCCTCCCTTGCCCTGCTGCCCACACTGCTCTTGCTGCAGCCCAGCACAGGGTTGCTGTCTGGGCTGCATGTGCACACTGCAGGCTCCTGTTGAGCTTTTCATCACCCCAGACCCCCAGGTCCTTCTCCTCAGGGCTGCTCTCAGCCATTCCCCACCCAGCCTGTATCTGTGCCTGGGATTTTAGTTTATCTCCAGTGTAAAATGCCCCAAACTGGGACTAGATCAAGTGGAGAAATGCTCATTGTGGTTCATCCAGGGCAGCACTTGTGTATCTATCTTAGAATTTGGATCCATGGAGGTAATAGTTGACACATGATCAAAAATATTTCAATCCACTGATATTTTTTTCTTGCCTTAAATGTAGTGCTGCAGTGCTATGACTGCTCCAGGAGAGAGAGAAGGCTTCTGGAGTGGCTGTTTTGGGAGAACATGGGTGCTCAGCTGAATAAAACAGCTGCCCTTGGATGCAGTCAGTGCTCTCTGTGCATGGCTGAAGGAATCCCTGCTGTATCAGGTAGAATTTGAGTTTGAAAGCAACACTTTTTGTCACAGGCTGATACACTTTGGGTCTCGTGCCCATGTGTGCATATAAAATCATAAGGCTCTTGAGGCTGGAAGACCTTTGAGATCATCAAGTCCAGCCACTCACCTAGGGCTCACAGCCCCACTACTGCTGCTAAGCTACTGCCACTAAACCACATCCCTCAGCACCACATCCACACAGCTTCTAAATATCTCTAGGTATAATGAGTCCACCACCTCCCTGGGCAGCCTTTTCCACTGCCTGAGAACCCTTTCTGGGAAGATATTTTTCTTGCTATCCAAAGCTAGGATGTATGCAGTGTTCCTCTGTGCCAGATCTCCAGTACTGAAGCAGAAGGATCTCCATTGTACTGAAATTTCAAGAAGTTTTGTCATCTTCACCTGGTTTAAAACTTCAGCTATGATCACAGCTCACAGGATGTCAGGGGTTGGAAGGGACCCAAAGACATCATCGAGTCCAACCCCCCTGCCAGAGCAGGACCATACAATCTAGCTCAGGTCAGGAACACATCCAGACAGGCCTTGAAAGTCTTCAGAGGAGCAGACTCCACAGCCTCTCTGGGCAGCCTGTGCCAGTGCTCTGGGACCCTTAGAGTAAAGAAGTTCCCCCTTGTGTTGAGCTGGAACCTCCTGTGCTGCAGCTTCCATCCATTGCTCCTTGTCCTATCCCCAGGAGCAGTGAGCAGAGCCTGTCCCCTGACTCCTGACCCCCAGCCCTCAGATATTGACAGACATTAAGTCCCCTCTCAGTCTTCTCTTCTCCAGACTGCACAGCCCCAGGTCCCTCAGCCTCTCCTCATCAGGCAGTGCTCCAGTCCCCTAAACATCTTTGTAGCCCTCTGTTGGACCCTCTCCAGCAGATCCCTGTCCCTCTTCAACTGGGGAGCCCAAAACTGAAGGCAGTACTCAAGATGAGATTTTGCCAGAGTAGAGTAGAGGGGAAGGAGAACCTCCCTGGATATGTTGGACACATTCTTCTTAATGCACCCCAAGATCCCATTGGTCCTCTTGGCCACAAGGGCACATTTCTGCCCGTGGATGTTATCCAGCATCACTCCCAGGTCACTCTCCAGAGGGCTGCTCTCTATGATGAGCATAGCATTTGGCCTCAGATCCTTTCTTCCAGAGAAAGCTACTTCAGATACAGGTCATGTACCAGAGATGATTCAGCAGCTTTGTTGGTGCCTGTGGACGTTATTAGAACTGATAAAGTCTTTGGGTTGCTTTTTAAGGGAAATTGAGCCTAGCTCTGTGATTAATCATCAGCCCAGCGCTGACATCATATGTGGCCACGTATCCTGTGGTTGTCTCAAAGGCTGATCCCAAATGTTCCTCCCATGTCCAACAGAGAACTTAATGGCTCAGAAGAGATTCCGATCTGAGATTCCCACTGGTGGTTTTGGTGTGTTGAAGGAAAAGGAGGCAAGCTTTACATCCTGTCAGGAATGTGAACTTGTAGGGCTTTGACAGATCTGCAAAGGCAGGTGTGGTTGCTGCATGCAAGATACAAGGATGTCTTCAGCCCTTTGGAGGGTCCTTTCCAGAGTGTTTATTTAAAGCACTCACTTGAAATTCTGTGGCAAAGGTATTGTTGTGTGTTGCTTGGTGATGCTGTAGTGATGAATGTGTGAAAGTCAAAGCATCTTTTTGGTATCAGAAAATGAAGATCTTGATCAAGATCCCTTCCCCCCCCTGCTATATAAATGCGTTGCACCCAGTAGCAGCCACGGCATTGTTACATGCAACGTGTTTGCATTTCATCTCTGATACAGTGTGGTGGTTTGGGTGTCCCCCGACGCCCCCTCACCCCCCCCCTTTAGAAATCACCCAGACTAGACTCAGCCAGCTCTGGAAATATGAATGAAGCTTATACATGCAGCTGGCACAATAGACAAGCCGATATTTACAGTATACACAGTTATAGACAGAAATAGACAAGGGAAAAAGGTAATACAGAAACACAACTCCCCTCCCAGAAACCTGAGTCCCCAGGAGGGGCTCTCAACCACCCTTCCACCTTCTCCCACCCCTCTCAACCTTACCCCAGTCGAATGGAGGTTCGGCCAGGGGAGTTGAGAGGTAAAGGTGAATCAGCCAAAGCAAATGGAGGGTGAGGTTAGAAAGCAAGATGGAGTTCAGCCAGCAGCCCCAGCTCCCCAGCAGGTGAAGAGCCCAGAGTGAAGAGCCAAGTGAAGTGACTTTATGTTTTCCTTTCCTTTTTACACATCTCAGTAAGACTGTGAGGGAAGTAGCCCTCACCATTGTTTTCATTTCACAGCCCATGGTCTAGTCCTTCTCACCAGAACATTCTAGCTAGGCTCAAACTAGCACATACAAAGCCATGAGCGAAGGAGCAGGGCAATCCACCAGCTGATTACAAGGCTTGCTGATGACTACAGGCACAGCATCATGTGAATAGTGAATAAGTAGCAAGGGTTTTCCTGCGGGACTTTAGCCCAAGTGTGTGCTTTAAGGCATCTTCCCTGCTGTTCAGGAACTTCTGGGCATAGACTGATTTACTTCTTTAACCTTTTGTTTTGTAACTCTTGAAGGCAGTAGGGCTGGAATGCTGTTCAATAAAATATTCTCTCAGAAGCACATAGTCTGAGGCAGTTATTGTACAAACTGATTTTATCTGAATGCCAGGGCACTTCACCCTGCCCCTCTTTCTCTCTCTGTGTGGAATTACTCTCTTTGGTAAAACTAAAGATGAAATTAAGATGCTGATAACCTTTTAAGGCAGGGATAACAAGGTCTCCTTTCTGAAAGATGGTGTCACAGGAACATTTTCAAGGCAGCACTTCTCATTTGATTGAATGAGTGGATTTACAGCTGTCACAGAGTCCTGCCTGTTGTACAGTTTTGCCCTTTGTCTGGAGAAGAGGAGGCTAAGGGGAGAGCTTATTGCTGTCTGCAGCTGTCTGAAAGGAGCTTGGAGCGAGGCTGGTGCTGGTCTGTTGAGTCTTGAACACCTCCAGGAAGCCTTGTGCTGACCTCTTGAGTCTTGAACACCTCCAGGAAGGCTTGTGCTGACCTCTTGAGTCTTGAATACCTCCAGGAAGCCTTGTGCTGCTCTCTTGAGTCTTGAACACCTCCAGGAAGGCTTGTGCTGACCTCTTGAGTCTTGAATACCTTCAGGAAGGCTTGTGCTGCTCTCTTGAGTCTTGAACACCTCCAGGAAGGCTTGTGCTGCTCTCTTGAGTCTTGAACACCTCCAGGGAGGGAGCATCCACAACCTCTCTGGGTAAATAACCAGTGACAGGACAAGAGGAGATGGATTTAAGTCATGCCAGGGAAACTCTTCTTTACTGAGAGAGCGGTGAGGTGCTGGAACAGACTGCCCCCGGAGGTGGTGGAGTCACCATCCCTGAAGCTGTTGGAAAAGCCTGTGTGTGAGGTGCTCCACGAGAGGGTTTAGTGGTCATGGCAGTGGGTTACGGTTGGACTCGCTGATCTTGAAGGTCTTTTTCAAGCTTAGTGATCTATGATCCTATGCATTGTGAATCAGCATCACCAGCTAGCATGGTGCATTTTGTCATCCCACGTGTCTCTGTGGGGTAGTAGAGTGTGCATAGAGGCAGAAGTGTGCAGCGGACTTAGCTGAGTAAAGCGAGCTTGGTGTCTGTAGCGGTGTCCAAGGGGTGCCTGTATCAGCTGCGTAGCTGAGACCAGCAGTCTGACTTGTAAGGAGTCACCTGAGACTCAGTATTGCAATACTTTGGTTCACGTAGTGGAGTGCTCTAAGTGCCTAAGTTCCTTAGCACTAACTGATTTGTTTGTCTGAGACTTCTTTTCCATCTGAGTCATACCAACCCAGACAGCAACCCTGTGCNAAGAGAAGGCTTTGAGGAGACCTTAGAGTGGCTTTGCAGTATCTGAAGGGAGCCTACAGGAAGGCTGGGGAGGGACTATTGACAAGGTCTGGGAATGTCAGGACGAGGGGGAATGGGTTTAAGCTGGAGGAGGGGAGATTTAGACTGGATGTTAGGAGGAAGTTCTTTACAGTGAGGGTGGTGAGACACTGGCACAGGTTGCCCAGGGAGGTTGTGGCTGCTTCTTCCCTGGAGGCGTTTAAGGCCAGGCTGGATGAGGCCTTGAGCAGCCTGCTCTAGTGGGAGGTGTCCCTGCCTATGGCAGGGGGTTGGAGCTGGATGATCCTTGAGGTCCCTTCCAACCTAAACCATTCTGTGATTCTATGATACCACATCCTACTCTAGTCATAGGTTTCAGGAGGCTTTTGTGTTGCCTTCAACTACTCATGCCTCATACTTGTCTTATCATCCAATTTCCTCTAGCTGTAAACTCATACAGAGAAAAACAGTTAGTTGTGTTCAGAGGAGCAAAGGTCAGTTCAGAGACAAGCTTTAAGTCTGGCTTTTTTTTCTTTCTTACTTATTCAGAGCTTGGAAAATCTTTGACATTGCTGTCTGTTGCTTGAAGCATCATGTTCTTTGATCTTTATGTTGTCTCATCTTTATCCTCCCTGTTACAATTTCTCTTGCTTTTATAGCTTCTCTTTTTTCCCCCTTATGTTAAGTTTTGTAGCATTATAAAATGTCTTCAAGAATTACTTTATTGTTTCAAGCCCTCAAGACATTTCTCTTCATTCCACAATCTGTCATTACCTTTGGTATTTTTCCTACCCCCTTTACTGTCTCTGTTGCAATCATAGAATAGAATCACAGAATCAGTCAGGCTTGGAAGGGACCAAAAGGGTCAGCCAGTTCCATCCCCCCTGCCATGCCCAGGGGCACCTTACCCTAGAGCGGTCTGGCCTTAAACACCTCCAGGGATGGGGCCTCAACCACCTCCCTGGGAACCCATCCCAGGCTCTCACCACTCTCATGCTCAACAATTTCCTCCTCACATCCAGTCTGAATCTCCCCACCTCCAGCTTTCACAGGATCACAGGATGTTAGGGGTTGGAAGGGACCCAAGGAGATCATCAAGTCCAATGTCCCTGCTAGAGCTGGACAGTACTATCTAACACAGATCACAGAGGGATGAATCCAGACAGGCCTTGAAAGTCTCCACAGAAGTTGCTTGGCTCTATTCCCCCTAGTCCTGTTACTACCTGGTAGCCTGAAAAGTCCCTCCCCAGCTTTTTTGTAGCCCCCCCTTCAGATACTGGAAGGCCACAAGGTCACCTGGGAGCCTCCAGACTGAACAGCCCCAACTCTTTCAGTCTGTCCTCATAGCAGAGCTGCTGCAGCCCTCTGAGCATCCTTGTGGCCCTTCTCTGGACACACTCCAGCATCTCCACATCCCTTTTCTAACGGGGGGTCAAGAACTGGATGCAGTGCTCCAGGTGAGGTCTCACCAGAGCTACCCTTCNACACAGTCTCAAGTTGTGCCAGGGCAGGTCTAGGCTGGATGTTAGGTGGAAGTTGTTGGCAGAAAGAGTGATTGGCATTGGAATGGGCTGCCCAGGGAGGTGCTGGAGTCACTGTGCCTGGAGGTGTTGAAGCAAAGCCTGGCTGGGGCACTTAGTGCCATGGTCTAGTTGACTGGATAGGGCTGGGTGCTAGGTTGGGCTGGATGAGCTTGGAGGTCTCATCCAACCTGGCTGATTGTATGATTCTACGATTCAAAGCTTTGACTCTTGAGCAAAGGTTGGGCTAGCTGTGAGTGGCTGCATAGGAAGGCATTCAGCACTGAATACGAGGAGCTGAGATCAGCAGCAGTGCTGCTCTCCGGGGGAAGCTGCCCGTGGCTCAGGCGCATGATTCACACAGAGTCACGTCCTGAGTGGTTAAACCATTCGGGCTGTAGCCGAGGTGTGCTGTGGAGCAGGTTCTGTTTGCTGATGGAGCAGATGAAGGCAGGCACTGTCTGTGTCAGAAGGGTGAGGGAAGTGGTGCTGAATGTGGATTTGTATGGAGAGGAGGAGGTTCAGCTTCGCAGAGGCAATTGCAAGCAAGCTGTGGAGGAATATTGCTCTGCTCAGCTAATAAAGGGATGTGGGACTGTTTGTGCTGCTACAGACAGTAATCAGTTTTACTTCTTTGTTGAGAGCAGATTTGTTTCAAGACCTGTCAGTAACACTCAAAATATTGGTTAACATATGGGTATGGTGAGCTGGAGCCTGGATTTATTCTGGAGATGCATTAATAGACTCCTAGATTTTAAGAGTTCCATATATTAGTTTTTCCTGCCTGTCCCCTTTCAAGCCTGTGTGACATCAGTATGCTGTGGCTGCACTGAGTGGATTTAAATCTTTATTTAGCTGGATCTTCTGCTCTGTCCAGGGGATTCTGCAGTGAAATATGTCTCTTTTTTTTCCCTTTTTTTTTTCCATTAGTGTTGTGCAGATTGAAAAACAGATGCTTGCTGTATGCTGTGATCTAAATCTCTATCAGACGCTCTAATCTGGCTCTGTACTTCACACAGACTTTCAAAAAACCCTTTAGAACTTCTGCTGGGATAGGGCAGCTTTAAGAATCATAGAATCAAGCAGATTCTATGATTGGAAGAGGCCTCCAAGCTCATCCAGTCTAACCTAGCACCCAGCCCTAGCCTATCAACCAGACCATGGCACTAAGTGCCTCATCCAGGCTTGGCTTCAACACCTCCAGGCACAGCGACTCCACCACCTCCCTGGGCAGCCCATTCCAATGCCAATCACTCTCTCTGCCAACAACTTCCTCCTAACATCCAGCCTAGACCTCCCCTGGCACAGCTTGAGACTGTGTCCCCTTCTTCTGTTGCTGCTTGCCTGGCAGCAGAGCCCAACCCCACCTGGCTACAGCCTCCCTTCAGGTAGTTGTAGACAGCAGTGAGCTCTGCCCTGAGCCTCCTCTTCTGCAGGCTGCACACCCCCAGCTCCCTCAGCCTCTCCTCACAGGGCTGTGCTCCAGGTCTCTCCTCAGCCTTGCTGCCCTCCTCTGGACACCTTCCAGCACCTCAACATCTCTCTTGAATTGAGGAGCCCAGAACTGGACACAGCACTCAAGGTTTGGCCTGAGCAGTGCTGAGCACAGGGGCAGAAGAACCTCCCTTGTCCTGCTGGCCACACTGCTCCTGAGCCAGCCCAGGATGCCATTGGCTCTCTTGGCCACCTGGGCACACTGCTGGCTCATCTTCAGCTATTATCTACCAGCACCCCCAGGTCCCTCTCTGCCTGGCTGCTCTCAGCATTCTGTCCCCAGCCTGTAGTGCTGCTGGGGTTGGTTTTGGGGTGTTTGTTTTTTTTTTTTAATTTAATAAATAAGATTTATTTAACAAATGAGCTTTATGAAATAGGTTACAAAGCTCATGTACCTAGCAATCACTTGGGCTTTTTTCTTTACATTAAAGCAGTGATGGGGGGACACACAAAAGAAACTCCACAGTTGTGTGCTGAACAGGGAGCAAAGAAGTAAAGTTTGAGATGGCCATAGCCAATGTGGTGGAAAAATCATAGCTATATCCTTAACTTGGTGATAGACCTAGCTCAGCAAATAGCACTGCAGTTTTTCTGCACCACTGATATTGAAACTGCTTCTTGACAAATCTCTTTATACTCTGCTTTGAAAACAGATTCATAAATATGGCTCTTTTCTGGGGAAATCAATACATTTCTTGTAAGTCACACTAAGGCATTCAAATGTATCTGGGAGATGTAGACCAAGAATATTCTTCCTGTGGTATAAATCTGCTGGACAAGCAGCAGCTCAGGGCAGACCTCATTGCTCTCTACAACTCCCTGAAGAGAGGCTGTAGCCAGGTGGGGTTGGGCTCTTCTGCCAGGCAAGCAGCAACAGAACATGGGGACACAGTCTCAAGTTGTGCCAGGGGAGATCTAGGCTGGATGTTAGGAGGAAGTTGTTGGTAGAGAGAGTGATTGGCATTGGAATGGGCTGCCCAGGGAGGTGGTGGAGTCACCATGCTGGGGGAGTGTTGAAGCAAAGCCTGGCTGGGGCACTTAGTGCCATGGTCTGGTTGATTGGCCAGGGCTGGGTGCTAGGTTGGGCTGGATGAGCTTGGAGTTCTCTTCCAACCTGGCTGAGTCTCTGATTCTCTGTACCTTTTGCTGATAATTCTGGTCTCTATTTTATTTTATTTTGAGAAAGAAAAATACCAATAAACGTTAGGAGAGCAAACAAAGCATGAAATAGCAGCAGGTTTACCATTGATGCCACTAATGTTTCTGCAGATCTTATCAAGTGAGTATTTTGTTACTACTGATTGATAGCCTGAGTCTATTGTGCCTTTCTTTTTAGGGCCTGATTTGATGTCTGTTTCAAAACAGATGCAGTTAACCTTCTGAAATCACAAAGAATTTGTGGAGTTCAAAGCATTCTGAATTGCAGTTCAAAGAGGAAGCCTCTGAAAATTGGAGAGGATCAATTTGTACCTGTACTTTGTTATGTTAATGGATGCTTATGGCAGTATCATAAATTATGGGGTGTCTGTCAGACTCTTGGGGATTGCCTTGAGTATTTTCTATGCGGTCTATCCAGTTGTTCCTTTCAGTTTATGAAAGCAGCTCTCAATTCTGCAAGTGAGATATCCTATTTAACAGGAGCTGTGTTTAAAGAGGCAAAATCCAAACCCAGAACTCCTGACTCAGATTGGTTTTCCTTTTCTTTGCATTGCATCCTTGTCTTCAGGACAAGGGGCAATGGGTGGAAGTTGAGGCACATGAGGCTCCATGTGAACCTGAGGAGGGTGGCAGTGCACTGGAGCAGGCTGCCCAGGGAGGTTGTGGAGTCTCTCTCTCTGGAGATAGTCAAGAACCCCCTGGATGTGTTCAGGTGAGATCTGCTCTGAGTGATGCTGCTTTGGCAGGGGGGCTGGACCAAGTGAGCTTTCCAGGTGTCTTCTAGCCCCTGACATTCTGTAATTCTATGATTCATTCCCCCCTGCACCTCTGAATTGCACCACTACAGATTTTTCAGCTTGGGGTATTGCTTATGCTCATTCAGCTGATAGACTGTGCAGTGCTTCTGTGTTTCAATCACATCTGCTACAGTCTCCTGTTTGCACTGAAGGGAGGAGGTCAAATCAGCCATCACAGTAACCATGTGATGCACCTTGATGAGAAGTTATGCTCAACTCTGATTTTAGTTAATTGTTAGCCAGAATTTTGGTCTGTGCCTTGGTTTAAACACTTCTCATATCTGTTGGCTTGCTGGTTTAGACTAAGAGCAGAAGAGTGAGGACAACATCATCAGCAGATGTTCAGTGCTACATGGCAGTGGTCTTAGAATCATAGAATCAACCACATTGGAAGATATCTCCAAGCTTATCCAGCCCAACCTAGCACCCAGCCCTGGCCAATCAACCAGACCATAGCACTAAGTGCCCCAGCCAGGCTTTGCTTCAACACCTCCAGGGACCTTGATTTTGGCCTAGAGATTGGGGTGGCACATTTTCCTGTCCTCACAGGCCATTAGTAGGTTACCTGGCAGAAAACTAATTTGACTTGCTAGTTAGTTGTGAGATGTTTCAACTATCTTGCAGTCTGCTGTTAAGGTCTCCACAGCAGCTATTGCAGTTTGAATTACCCAAAAGGCAAGACAGACTTTGTGACCAAATCAAGATATTGCTGTAGTGGAGTGATTTGTTTTGTAGCTGATCCCTTTCTAATGAAGAGCAGGAAAAGGAGCAGCACAACTGTGCCATCAGTGAGGGAACTGGGGGTGCTTGGTCTGGAGAAGAGGAGGCTCAGGGCAGACCTCATTGCTGTCTGCAACTACCTGAAGGGAGGTTGTACCCAGGTGGGGTTGATCTCTTCTGCCAGACAACCAGCACCAGAACAAGGGGACACAGTCTTAAGTTGTGCCAGGGCAGGTCTAGGCTGGATGTTAGGAGGAAGTTGTTGGCAGAGAGAGTGATTTGCATTGGAATGGGCTGCCCAGGGAGGTGCTGGAGTCACCGTCCCTGGAGGTGTTGAAGCCAAGCCTGGATGAGGCACTTAGTGCCATGGTCTGGTTGACTGGACAGGGCTGGGTGCTAGGTTGGACTGGATGAGCTTGGAGGTCTCTCCCAACCTGGTTGATTCTATGCTTCTATGTTGAGGTAAGAGGAGGCTGAGGGGAGACCTCATTGCTGTCTACAGCTCCCTGAAAGGAGAGTGCTAAAATGACTCATGCTACCTTTTCCCCCCTCCTTAAGTTTGACTGACAGATGATTGTGCAGTGGGTTTTTTTATTTGGTTGCTTTTGTTGTCTGTGTTAATTTCTCACTTTCCTTCCCTGTTTTGCAGAGCCTGGTTTTGTTTTGACAAATGATCTTTGGTACAGGGAAGCTTTTGCTTGTCAGAAAGAGTCAGCTGCTGGGAAAGATGCAGGCTAAAGCTTGAGTGGGCTGCTGACTTGTGAAAAGTGAAGCTTGGAGGGATGCTCTCGGTCACTCAGGTTATGGGAAGGTGCTTTTGAACACAAACCACTGTGACAAAGGGGTTTCTAGGACAGTTTGGAGAAGGATATTGAGCAGAATGTCTGAATAGTCACTGACCTTCCAAAACTGCTGTGTGCATAATCCTGTAATGTTGGAGAGAGGAAGAGTTGTAAAAGAGCAAATGTGCCATATGGTTGGATGGTTTGCACTTCCTTGCTGCGAGGCAGTTTTTGCTGTAGGGTTCCTTACAGCAAGGCTCTCAAACCTTAGAGCTTTCTCACAGCCTTCAAGGGCTGTAGTAAGCTTCCCCTCCCCTGAATAGTTTAGTTTCCGTGGGGCCTGAAAGCTCATCCAGTTCCAATCTCCTGCCATGGGCAGGGACACCTCCCACTAGCCCAGGTTGCTCAGAGCATCGTCCAACCTGCCCTTGAACACCTTCAGGGAGGGCACATCCACAGCCTCCCTTGGCAACTGCTCCAGTGCCTCCCCACTCTCTCTGTAAAGAATTTCTTCTTAATCTCCACTCTAAATCTCCTCTCTTTTCACATTTAACCCATTTCCCCTTGTCCTAGCACTACAAGCCCTTGTAAAAAGTCTCTTCTAAGCTTTCTTGTAGATGTCCTTCAGGTACTGGAAAACCACTCTAAGGCATCCCCAAAGCCTTATTTTCTTCAGTCTGAACAGCCTGGAAACAGGCTGCCCAGGCAGGTGGTGGAGTCCCCATCCCTGGGAGGTCTTGAAGAAATCATGGATATGAGCCCGCAGTGTGAGTGCAGCCCAGACAGCAACCCTGTGCTGGGCTGCAGCAAGAGCAGTGTGGGCAGCAGGGCAAGGGAGGGGATTCTGCCCCTTGGCTCTGCTCTCTTCAGCCCCCACCTGCAGTCCTGGGTGCAGTTCTGGAGCCCCCAGCACAACAGGGACATGGAACTGTTAGAGCCAGTGCAGAGGAGGCCACCAAGATGCTGAGAGGGCTGCAGCAGCTCTGCTCTGAGGCTGAGAGAGTTGGGGCTCTGCAGCCTGCAGAAGAGAAGGCTTTCAGGAGACCTTGGAGTGGCCTTCCAGTATCTGAAGGGGGCTAGAGGAGGGCTGTGGAGGGACTATTGACAAGGTCTGGTAATAACAGGATGAGGAGGAATGGGTTTGGACTGACAGAGGGAAGATTGATGTTAGGAAGAAGTTGTTTGCAGTGAGGGTGATGAGACACTGGCACAGGTTGCCCAGGGAGGTTGTGGAGCACAGAATCACCGAACGTGATCTTTGATTGGGTGATTCTGTGCTCCATGACCTCCCTGGAGGTGTTCAAGGCCAGGCTGGATGAGTCCTTGATCGACCTGTTCTAGTGGAAGATGTCCCTGCCTGTGGCAGGAATTGGAACTAGATGATCTTTGAGGTCCCTTCCAACCTAAACCATTCTGTGACTCTATGCCATGGCACTCTGGGCCATGGTTCAATGGCCAGGGCTAAGGTTGAGGGTTGGACTCTATGATCTTAGAGGACTTTTCCAAATGAAATGATTCTCTGATGTTCACATAGTAACTGCAGATAGTCTCTGTCAAGGGATTTGTGATGAAGTTATTGTGCCACTGTCTGTGACATTCTTCCTTTTTCTCTTCTACATGAACCTGATCCAAGCTACTGAAGTCAAGGTGATGCTTTTTCTCAGGATGTTACTTTTCATGCCTGAGTTGATGAGACAGCCTCAATCCCTGAGTTGTAGAGGTCCCAGACTTGTTGCTCTGCCCACATGGAAACCTCCTGAGCATGGGAAATGTGAGATTTCTGTGATGTTGAACTTCAGGATCAGACAGGAGTGAATTCCAAGACTGGATGAGGCACTTAGTGCCATGGTCTAGTTGACTGGATAGGGCTGGGTGCTAGGTTGGACTGGATGATCTTGGAGGTCTCTTCCAACCTGGCTGATTCTGTGATTCCTCCTGCTCTTGATGTTACTTTGCTTCTGTGATGCTGAGTGAGAGGAAGCTGTGTTGGCATTTCTTGGTTCAGTGGTGGGACCACATCTGTTTATCTGAGTAAATGAGTGCAGTTTAGCATCTCTCATAAGGGTTGTTTGATTCCTGCTTTAAGGAGGTATTTTATCCTATAGACCAGCAGATTTTCTTTGCTTCCAGAGAATGCTAAGTGGAGATCATTAGGTACCTTCAGTCTTCCAGGGGGGAGAACAATTATGATAGAAAATGTTACAGTTTCATGTAGCTGCTTCATTAAAGGATCTTGTTGGGTAAGAAGTCTGAGCAGCAGACACACAGAACATGTATGCCCTTCACAACAGCAAGCATTAAAGTGATGCCTCATTAAAACAGCATTTGTTAAATCAGCTGACCTACCTGTTAACATTCTCATAAGAGTAAGGAATGGGATTTAATTCCTCTGCTCTCCTTGCTGAAAGTATTTCCACAGGAGATATTCTGGTCTTGCTTGGTGTTCAAATTTGCTTATATCCAGCTCAAAGGCATCCTCCAAAACACAGCCACCTTCTTGACAGTACCTTTTAGCTTCCGTTAAGTGTGCTTTGATTTACTTTGTAGAATCACAGAATCAGGCAGGGTTGGAAGGGACCACAAGCTCCATCATCTAGTTCCAACCCCCCTGCCATTGGCAGGGACACCCTACCCTAGAGCAGGCTGCCCACAGCCTCATCCAGCCTGGCCTTAAACACCTCCCTTGGCAGTTTCTCCCTTCTGCAGATCTCAGAGATGTAGTCACACTGTTCTGCACAAACCATCAATGCCTTTTTGGGGTTATCCTTTTATTTGTTTTCCACAAAATCACAGAATGTTAGGGGTTGGGAGGCACCTCCAGAGATCATCCACTCCAACCCCCCTGCCAAAGCAGGACCGCTTAGCAAAGGTCACGCAGGAAAGCATCCAGATAGGTTTTGAGAGTCCCCAGAGAAGGAGACTCCACAACCTCTCTGAGCAGCCTGCTCCAGGGCTCTGTCACCTTCACCAAGGAGTGTCTCTTCAGGTTGAGGTGGAACCTCCTGTGGTCTAGCTTGTACCTCTTGTTCCTTCTCCTGTCGCTGGGCATCACCACCTTCATCCTTATGCCCACATATTTACAGACCTCAGAGATACCTGCAGGCTCTCTTCCACAGATTTCTGGCTTGCTTTTTCTGGTGTCCATGAGACACTTTAAGAGTAAAATCAAACCACTTCAGTGATTCTAGGAGGATTTTTTTCCTTAACCTGAGAAAGAAATTAGTCTGAATTTTCAAACCAGAAAACCATCCAAATGTGTGCAGCCTGTGAAATCTCTAAGCTGGAAGAATGTTTTTCTCTTAGGACAGTATCTTGTCTAGTGGGACATCTCCCTGTCCATGGCAGGGGGGCTGGAACTAGGTGATCTTTAAGGTCCCTTCCGACCTAAACCATTCTGTGATTCTGTGAATCTTTTTTTCCACTTTTTGGTGCAATTTCTGTTTTTGTTGAGCTACTGAAATGTGTCCAGAGAAGGGCAGCAAGGCTGGTGAGGGGCCTGGAGCACAGCCCTGTGAGCAGAGGCTGAGGGAGCGCAGCCTGGAGATGAGGAAGCTCAGGGGTGATCTCATTGAATGAACCAGGTTGTAAGAGAACTGCAAGCTCATCCAGCTCAACCTATCACCCAGCCCTGTCCAATCAACCAGACCATGGCACTAAGTGCCCCCTCCAGGCTTTGCTTGAATCCCTCCAGGGCTGACAACTCCACCACCTCCCTGGGCAGCCCATTCCCATGCCAATCTCTCTGTCTGTGAAGAATGTCCTCCTAATGTCACCTGCCAACAAAAGGAAAGAAAACCGAGAGCCTTTGGAAGGAAGGGAGAAGTGTGGAGCACATTTTCAAAGACATCTTTGCAACCAAACCAGCTCTGCTTAGGGGACAGCAAATGCAGAAAGATGCATTGCAGAGTGTGAAATAAATACTGTCCTGTATTCCTGCCTGTCCTATAAGTAGCCTGCTCTCATTTGTACTAATCACATTATCCTGTCTGTTTGGGGGAGATGAATGTCTGAGTGCAAGGAATTAAACCAGTGATAAATTCAGTTTGAATTGTTCTGGGGTGGGTTGGTTTGTTGGGGTGGTTTTGGTTCTTATTCCTAGCTGTCACTGTTTGTAAGCAGCAGTGCTGGTTTGAGTGGGAACAAAAGAAGAATAGCTTCCAAGTCTTCACTCCTCTTTGCCTTGGTTTTGTGGGTCTTAGGTTAGTTTGGGCCACAGCCCAGCAGAAGGTGGTGCAGGAATGAGATGAGGTGGGGCAGTTCAGCTTGGAGAAAAGAAAGCTCTGAGGAGACCTTATAGTGGCTTTCCAGTACCTGAAGGGGGCTGCAAGAAAGCTGGGGAGGGACTTTTGACAAGGGCTTGTAGTGGTAGAGGGAGGAGGTAACGGATTGAAGCTTGAGGAGGGCAGATTGAGACTAGAGATGAGGAAGAAATTCTTTGCGGTGAGGCTGAGGAGACACTGGCACAGGTTGCCCAGAGAGGTTGTGGAGCACAGGATCACAGAATGTGATCATTCTGTGATTCTGTCATCCACAACCTCCCTGCAGGTGTTCAAGACCAGGTTGGATGAGACCTTGAGCAACCTGGGCTGGTGGGGAGGTGTCCCTGCTCATGGAAAGGGGGTTGGAACTGGATGATCTTTGAGGTCCCTTCCAACCCAAACCATTCTTGTGTATCTCTGGTGCTATGTGTGCTCATGTGGATTTCTCTCCCAGCTAGATCAGTTTTGGGTTCCTGCAATTTCCTACAGCCTTGCACAAAGGACCTATTCTGGATTTTGTGCTGCAAAATGTTCCTTTCCTTTTTGTTCTCTTGCTGGTGCTGTTTGGTTGGATGCAGGATATGAGGGAATCTTTGTCCATTCTTTTCTATTTAATACTTAATCGTAGAATCACAGAATGGTTTAGCTTGGGAGGGACCTCAAGGATCATCCAGCTCCAACCCCATGCCATAGGTAGGGACACCTCCACTAGAGCAGGCTGCTCAAGGCCTCATCCAGCCTGGCCTTAAACGCCTCCAGGGAGGAAGCATCCACAACCTCCCTGGGCAACCTGTGCCAGTGTCTCACCACCCTCACTGTAAAGAACTTCCTCCTAACATCCAGTCTAAATCTCCCCTCCTCCAGCTTAAACCCATTCCCCCTCGTCCTGACATTCCCAGACCTTGTCAATAGTCCCTCCCCAGCCTTCCTGTAGGCTCCCTTCAGATACTGCAAAGCCACTCCAAGGTCTCCTGGAAGCCTTCTCCTCTCCAGGCTGCAGAGCCCCAACTCTCTCAGCCTGTCCTCATAGCAGAGCTGCTGCAGCCCTCTCAGCATCTTCGTGGCTCTCCTCTGGACCTGCTCCAGCAGTTCCATGTCCTTCTTGTGCTGGGGGCTCCAGAACTGCACAGAGGACTCCAGGTGGGGTCTCATACTTGCAAATGTAGTTTACAGTATTTTTTCCCAGCATTTTCAAGATCAGTTCCTTTACTGTAGCCAGTTAAGAGCGAGTTAGAACTTCACCCCATCAAGTGTTCTTTCTTACTGGTGGTACCTAATAGCTGGGAAATGCTCAGGTAAATGATTAAACTTTTAAACTATAATTACCATCAATCATGCTGAGAAGCAGCCTCATGAGGAATTCATAAGCTCAGAATCAATCTGTTCTGGTGACAAACCAAATTTTTCATTCTCACCAGTCTCTGATAATAGAGTTGAATGATTTGCCAGAGAACTCTTTTGTATAAACTCAGAATAGATCTTTTTAAGCACCCTCATAAGTTTGCTTACCAAAGGGTTAATCACACTATTGTGTCACATCACTGAGTGCATCATTTAGAAGAGGCCCTCAAAGTTGTTCTTGTCCAACCCTTCTGCATCAAGCAGGGACATCTACAACTAGGTCAGAGTTCTGACCCTGACCTTGAATGTCTGCAGGGATGGGGCTTCAACCATGTTTCTGGGCAACCTGTTCCTGCCACTGCTTCTAACCTACTGTCACTAAACCACGTCCCTCAGCACCACATGCACATGCTTTTTAAACAGCTCCAGGCGTGGTGGCTCTGCCACCTCCCTGGGCAGGCTGTTCAGTGCCTGCCTGAAAACCCTTTCTGAGAAGAAAGTTTTCCTAATACCCAACCTGAACCTCCCCTGGCACAACTTGAGGCTGCTTCCTCTTGTCCTGTTGCTTGTTGCATGTAAGAAGAGACTGATCCCCACCTGGCTCCAACCTCCTTTTAGAGAGTTGTAGAGGATGAAGCAGAAGGGGACAGCACACAAGGCTGTGCTTGTAGATTAGAGGGGTGAGGAATGGGTCAGGCCTTGGAAGAGGCTGCCCAGGGAGGTGGTGGAGTCCCCATCCCTGAAGGTGTCTGAGAAGTGTGTAGATGTGGTGCTTGAGGACAGGATGCCAGGGGCACAAAGGAAGAGCTCTGCTAAGGAAGATGCTTTCTCCTTACTGAATCTCCAAGGCACTTCCAGCCTGTTGTGAGATGGCTGCAGTGCTTCTGCCATGTGATAGAGGTGTGCTTGTGCTGGGCAGCAGCTGGGAGGCAGCCTGCTAACAGTGGCATGATAATCCCTGTGCTGGTTCTTGTCACACCTAGAACGTGCTCCCCTCTGTAGCCAAGCCACAGCATATCCTCAAAACAGGCTGCTCTTTACCCCACTGTGGAGCTAAGCAAGGGTTCCTATTTCACAGAATCATAGAATCAGGCAGGGTTGGAAGGGACCACAAGAATCAGCCAGTTCCAACCCCCCTGCCATGGGCAGGGACACCCTACTCTAGATCAGGCTGGCCAGAGCCTCATCCAGCCTGGCCTTAAACACCTCCAGGGATGGGGCCTCAACCACCTCCCTGGGCAACCCATGCCAGGCTCTCACCACTCATGCTCAACAACTTCCTCCTCACCTCCACTCTGAACCTATCCACCTCCATTTACCAAATGGTAGTTCCTGCTCATTTCCATGGGCTGTTAGGGTCTGACATTTTATCAGCTTCTGTTAGTGCTGGGATAAGCCAAAATCTAGGTCAAGTTCGTTCTCTGCAAGTCTCTTATGTATTGTCTTCCTACAGGTTGGAATTACAGCCTGCCTCTTCCACATCAGTAAAATGGCACTGTTAATGGGGATTTAAAATGCAAAATAGCATCTTGACTAAACTTTCTAGGTCTTTCTCTGCATATCATTGTCTGGAGTCCCAAATCTTGCAGGTGAAGTACAATATAATTTCAGAGATAGTAAATCAGCCAAGGGAAGGTGATCATTAAATACATTAAAATGCAGGAAAATTACCTAAATGGATACCATTAGATTAAATGGAGCAGCTACAGTGTAATATCCTGATGACTCCAGAAACTTCACTTAGATCAGAACTGTAGTGATGTTGTGCAAATCCCATGATTAGAGAGAATGAAACATATCTCCCTCTGCCTCCTTTTCTTTAAGAATTTGCAGTTTCAATTCCTGTACAGCTTCATAAAAGGATGCCTCAGTAAAGACACTTCCCAATCTTCTGCACCAGGCTGCATTTTGATGTGGTGCAGCATGAAACCTTATCTCAGTGTGGCATGTTTGCAGAGATCACAATGGTTAAATAATGCCTGAAATGAAGCATGCAAATCATTTGTGGCTGAAATGGACACGCTGAGCAACCTTCAGCCTTGGTTCCCATTACTACTTTGGTATTTCTTCTCTGGGGCTGACACTTGTCCATCATAGCTGTCCCAAGGCTGTGCTCCCAAACCCTACACAGATGCTGAGTTCTCTATTTTATCTGTCTTTATAACTTCAGAGAATCACAGAATGGTTTGGGTTGGGAGGGACCTCCAAAGATCATCCAGTCCAACCCCTCTGCAGTCAGCAGGGACATCCTCTGCTAGAGCAGGCTGCACAGAGCCTTGTCCAGCTTTGCTCTGAATATCTCCAGGGCACTACCTCGACATGCAACCTGTTGCAGTGCTCCACCAGCCTTATGGTGCAGAACTTGTTCATAACATCCAATCTAAATTTGCTCTGCTTTCATTTCAAACCATTGCCCCTTGTCCCTGCAGACCTTTGCAAACAGTCCCTCTGCAGCCTTCTTGAAGCCCTTTTCAGGTACTGGGAGGTCACTGTTGGGTCTTCCTGGAGCCATCTCTTCTCCAGACTGAACAGCCCCAACTCTCAACCTGTCCTCATAGGGAGGATGTTCCAGCTCACTGGTTATCATTATGGCCATGAGCCAGCAGTGTGCCCAGGTGGCCAGGAGAGCCAATGGCATCCTGGCCTGTATCAGGAGCAGTGTGGCCAGCAGGACAAGGGAGGTTATTCTGCCCCTGTACTCAGCACTGCTCAGGCCACACCTTGAATGCTGTGTCCAGTTCTGGGCTCCTCAATTCAATGGAGATGTTGAGGTACTGGAAGGTGTCCAGAGAAGGGCAGCAAGGCTGGGGAGGGGCCTGGAGCACAGCCCTGTGAGGAGAGGCTGAGGGAGCTGGGGGTGTGCAGCCTGCAGAAGAGGAGGCTCAGGGCAGACCTCATTGCTGTCTGCAGCTCCCTGAAGGGAGGCTGTAGCCAGGTGGGGTTGGGCTCTGCTCCCAGACAACCAGCAACAGGACAAGGGGACACAGCCTCAGGCTGTGCCAGGGGAGGTCTAGGCTGGATGTTAGGAGGAAGTTGTTGTCAGAGAGAGTGATTGGCATTGGAATGGGCTGCCCAGGGAGGTGGTGGAGTCACCATCCCTGGAGGTGTTGAAGCCAAGCCTGGCTGGGGCACTTAGTGCCATGGTCTGGTTGACTGGATAGGGCTGGGTGCTAGGTTGGACTGGATGAGCTTGGAGGTCTCTTCCAACCTGGTTGATTCTATGATTCTATGAATGTGAGGTTGGGGAGATACTGGAACAGGTTACCCAGGGAGGTTGTGGAGATGTTCGAGATCAGGTTGGATGAGGCCTTGAGCAACCTGGGCTAGTGGGAGGTGTCTCTGCCCATGACAGGGGCTTGGAACCAGATGCTCTTTCAGGTTCCCAGACCATTCCATCACTCTATGATCGTTGTATGGTAGCTCAGTATTCCTTCTGCCTTCTGTGCTGCTCCTTCACCTACCCTTCTCTCTCTGCGTGCACACAGACACCGTGTTAGGGCTTTTAGGGGATTGGAGTGCAATGATGACAGGCAGTAACAGCTTCCTAATGGAGTAACTAATGGCTCTTATTCCATAGCTCATCAGAATCCAGGAGGCTAATTCTGGCTGTTATTAAAAGCCCAGTGACCAGCCTTTTACCAGTATTGGTGTTCTGTCATTGTCCTCTCGCTGTCTGCGAGGGACAAGCCTCTCAAAACCAAGTTTTGCCGATCTGCGGCTGTACCAGGAGCCACGGTGCCAGCTGGAGTTCCTGTGCCCTGAATGCTGAGTGCACTCTGCAATTTGAGAAGGAAGATGGCAAGGGAGGAAGGAGATTAGAGATCAGTGGCCCAAGGGTGCTTTTAGTTGCAGTGGACTAAATTGAGTGCAAACTTGCAATTCCAGTTGACGTCAGTGGAAGCTGCTGGCGTCTAAGTTGCTCTCATCAGCTTAGCAGTGCTCATCTGAAGGCAAAATTAGAAATGTCTTCCACATGGTGCCCCTCTGTGATCTGTGCTGTCGGAGGAGCAGGGTGTAAGAAATTCAGGCAGAGTTCAGAGGGAGAGGTGTGAACCTTTTACAGACACTTAGCCAGGAGGGCTTGGACCTCCTGAGGCACCTGAATGAAAAACAGACCCTGAGTTTCCCATCATAGAATCACAGAGTGGTTTAGGTTGGGAGGGACCTCAAGGACCACCCAGCTCCAACTAGAGCAGGCTGCTCAAGGCCTCATCCAGCCTGGCCTTAAATGCCTCCAGGGAGGAAGCATCCACAACCTCCCTGGGCAACCTGTGCCAGTGTCTCACCACCCTCACTGTAAAGAACTTCCTCCTAACATCCAGTCTAAATCTCTTCTCTTCCAGTTCAAACCCATTCCCCCTCATCCTGACATTCCCAGACCTTGTCAATAGTCCCTCCCCAGCCTTCCTGTAGGCTCCCTTCAGATACTGCAAAGCCACTCCAAGGTCTCCTCGAAGCCTTCTCTTCTCCAGGCTGCAGAGCCCCAACTCTCTCAGCCTGTCCTCATAGCAGAGCTGCTGCAGCCCTCTGAGCATCTTCGTGGCTCTCCTCTGGACCCGCTCCAGCAGTTCCATGTCCTTCTTGTGCTGGGGGCTGCAGAACTGCACAGAGGACTCCAGATGGGGCCTGAGGAGAGCAGAGTAAAGGGGGAGAATCTCCTCCCTTGCCCTGCTGGCCACACTGCTCTTGCTGCAGCCCAGCACAGGGTTGCTGTCTGGGCTGCATGTGCACACTGCAGGCTCCTGTTGAGCTTTTCGTCAACCCAGACCCCCAGGCTTCTTTCAAAGAAAAGGCTTGGCCGAACTCCCTTCCTGTGGCCCCACACAATGAGCATTGTCTGCTCTCCTTTGAATTGGTAGACCTTTTACGGGGCAGGAAAGCTGAGACTGGCTGGTTGCTGAGCTGTGCAGAGCTCAGGGAATGCCGTTAGCAGAAGAAGAGCTTTCACCTTATTTCGGTTGTGGTTTTTTTTTCCTCTCCTGGCAGTCTGAAGGCAAAAAAAAAAAAAAGTTAGAGGTCTGCAGGGGTCTGTTGAAGTGGCAGGAATTGTTTTTTTTCCTCCTCTCTGATCCCTCTGAATGCATGCAGGGCAGCGGTGAGTGTGGCAGAGCTCACACTGGGGCTTCCCTTGCTCCGTGTTGGGCTTGTTTTGCACGGTGCGCTGCTGGGCTGCTTGCTGCAGGGATCCCAGCTCGGAGCTGCTGGCAGGGCTCCGTGATGTGATTGTTTTAGTTATTAATAGCATCCTGAGACGTTCTCATTAAAGGAATAATAACAATAATAATGGCACCGCTCATTTCTGATCCTGTCTGACTGGTGGTGGTGTGCTCACAGTGTGAACTGATGTGGGCTCTCCAGTAGGCAGCCTTCGCTGAGGAGGATAGAGGCAATAAACTGCTCTGCCGGCAGGACCAGGGGAAGGATTATAGAAGGGGTTCAGTACACAGCAGATTAATAGAGACGCTTGTTTAACATCCACACACTGATTGGACCCCTCTTGTAATACTTGTTCAGGGTCCTCTGTGGTGCTGTCAGCTGGTGCTAGGTCTTTTCTGAACAATTACACACAAACCTTGAATGGACAAAAGCAGCTGTTAATGAGCTTTGATGTTTTAATCACTGCTGAACTTTGAAGCACGTTTCCACCAGCGCATAAAACCCCTCTACAGCAGCACTGTGGGTTCGCTTATCCCCTTCCAGTCCCTCTTGGACAAAAGTCATTTCCTGTCTGTAAAGTGTCTGTGCCTAATAATCTTTCTGTTGGGTTGTATTGTGGAATGCTGCCTTTAAACAATCAGGATCAGAACTGGAGTCTGTTCTTATTAGGGGATGCTTATTTTTGGCATGCAAAGGCAGGTGAATTTGAGCAGCACAGTCGCAAGGTCCAGGCGTGTTTTGCTGACAGCGCAGCAGATATTCTGTGAGTCTCAGAAGAGCAACTTGTAGGGAAGTTTTCAGGGGAGCCAAAGCTTGCATAAGCTGCTTCAGTTATGTCTTGTCTGATTACTCCAACTAAAGTCTGAGAAAAAAATGTAGAAGCTCAATATATTCTTTTTTTGTCCTGTGCTTGGGAGAAACAACTTGGATCTGGCTGCTGAGGCTGCTATTTCGATACCTGAAGAGCAGTTTCTGCTATGCTGGCTTCATTTCAGCCTTTGGGAGGACAGGGTGAGACCAGGAGACAAGCAGTTGTTTCCTTGCTTCCCTTCCCTCCCTTCCCTTGCCTTCCCTGCCTTGCCTTCCCTTGCCTTCCCTGCCTTGCCTTCCCTTGCCTTCCCTGCCTTGCCTTGCCTTGCCTTCCCTTCCCTGCCTTGCCTTCCCTTCCCTGCCTTGCCTTCCCTTCCCTGCCTTCCCTTCCCTTCCCTGCCTTGCCTTCCCTTCCCTGCCTTGCCTTCCCTTGCCTTCCCTGCCTTGCCTTCCCTGCCTTGCCTTCCCTTGCCTTCCCTGCCTTGCCTTGCCTTCCCTGCCTTGCCTTCCCTGCCCTGCCCTGCCTTGCCTTGCCTTCCCTGCCCTGCCTTGCCTTCCCTGCCCTGCCTTGCCTTCCCTGCCCTGCCTTGCCTTCTTTCTCTAGTACTTCCTTCCTCTTCACTTCAGTTGGAAAACTTGCAGTAATATGCCAACAGTCCCAATGAAATGAATCTCTTTCCTGCCCTGCATTTTGAGGCTGTACTAGAGGTTTGTAGAGCATTGTCACTGATGGGAATACTGCAGCTAGTGGGGAGAATCTCCAGTAGAAGGCCTGGTCTGGGAGTGCTGCTGGAGTAGAGCTATCAGCACTTGACCCTTCAGGGGAGATGCTCAGCATCCTGCTTTCCCAGGTTGAGCAGAGGTCCCAGCTGACTCTCCCTCAGCCTTCTCTTGCCATGAATAATGTACATGAAAGAGGACAGTTGTACATTCTGAGAGGTTTCTGATCCAGCTGAGGTTTGCAAGGCAGTGGCTCCCTCGTTTCCAAGCGCAGCAAGCAGCAGCTCACAGCCTCTGTATTGCCAGTGCATTGCTCAGGGATTTTTAGTTCATGCATCATTTCTTAGTCACAGCTGTGTAATCATATATCACATCTACAGGGCATGGTGTGGCTTTGGGGATGTATTCTGAGTATACACTAAATATTGAATAAAATCCACCCAGAGAAAACTTCTTTTTTCCCTTTCTTTTTCCCTGCCCCTGCAGCTTGCCAGAGCTAATTTCTCAATTCTTTAAAAGCTCAACACACTTTTCTGAGAGCTGCAGGCCATTTGTCAAGCCAACAAACACAACCTCTACCTGCATCGATTCAGTGTATATTTGGGGGGCTTTTTTAGGCATTAATGGATTATTAGGTGTTAACAAATACCCAGAACACAAATTAAACTGTACAGAGAAGTATTCCTGACACTAGAACTGTCCTTAGTTGGGGCAGGCCCATCTAGAATATTTCCTGTCAGTGAGTAGCTTCATGCCTACAGAGGAACCCCCTGTCATAAATCATTAGCAGGAGGAGAAGCTAAGATATGTGGGAACAAACCCTTGCATCTCAGCTACAACTGCCTGCACAGGCAGCACTTTCTACTAGTGATGGCTTCCTTTGCACAGGCTTCTAGAGAAGAGTCATAGTACTGTAGAGGCTGGAGGAGATCAGGTTGATTCTATGTTTAAAGTGGAGATGAGGAAGAAATTCTTTCCTTTGAGGGTGGGGAGACACTGGAACAGGCTGCCCAGGGAGGCTGTGGATGCTCCCTCTCTGGCGATGTTCAAGGTCTGGGCTGGTGGGAGGTGGTCATGGGCCCTGCCCATGGAAAGGGGGTTAGAACTGGATGGTTTTTCAGGTCTGTTCCAACCCAAACCACTCTGTACCATCCTCACTGTAAAGAATTGCTTCATAATCTCCAGCTAAATCTCCCCTCTTCCGTCCCCAGTCCATTCCCTCTCATCCCATCACTACAAACCCTTGTAAAAACTCCCTTCCCAGCTTTTTTGTAGGTCTTCTC
Source organism: Tricholaema leucomelas (assembly GCA_013400475.1). Taxonomy (NCBI): domain Eukaryota; kingdom Metazoa; phylum Chordata; class Aves; order Piciformes; family Lybiidae; genus Tricholaema lacrymosa; species Tricholaema leucomelas. The sequence continues at coordinate 383,825 of WAAF01020430.1, forward strand.
CTTTGGACTTTACTAATTTCACAAACTGGTGGACCTGATCCTTTGAGAAGAGACAAGTGCAACTGTTAGAGCAAGATTAAGCAGAGCTGAGGCAGCCCTAGTGCTCTCTCTGCCCCCCTTGCTTGCCGTGCTTGCAGCCCCCCTGTGCCATCGTGATGTGCCTTCTCAACACCCACATACCAGCCCCATGGATTAATGGGCTGTCTGGTGCACAGGCAGCAGCTGCTGCTGCAGGAGGGGCAGACACAGGTAACCACATTCCTCTGCTGGGGTGATCTTGGACTCTCCTGGCTGAGGCTGGCACTAGCTGGAGCATCTCTGCTCTGTGCACAATCATAGAATCATAAAATCAGTCAGGTTGGAAGAGACCTCCAAGCTCATCCAGCCCAACCTAGCACCCAGCCCTATCCAGTCAACCAGACCATGGCACTAAGTGCCTCATCCAGGCTTTCCTGAACACCTCAAGGGACGGCGACTCCAGCACCTCCCTGGGCAGCCCATTCCAATGCCAATCACTCTCTCTGCCAACAACTTCCTCCTAACATCCAGCCTAGACCTCCCCTGGCACAACTTGAGGCTGTGTCCCCTTGTTCTGTTGCTGGGTGCAGGGCAGAAGAGCCCAACCCCACCTGGCTACAACCTCCCTTCAGGTAGTTGTAGACAGCAATGAGGCCTGCCCTGAGCCTCCTCTTCTCCAGGCTGCAGGACCTTTCCTTCCTTGTCAGTCTCAGGTATTCTCCTGCTGTGTTCTCCTCGGGCAATGTACATCCTGATTTACAGATGCTTTGTGTTACCTGTGCTTTTCTTTATCTACTTGACCCTTTCACCTAGCTACTTCTGAAATTTCATGGAATGGCAGGGCTTGAAAGAGGCATTCAGAGATCATCCAGTTCAAGCCCCCTGCCAAAGCAGCATCACCTGGGGCTGGTCACACAGGAATGCATCTAGGTGGGTCTTGAAAGTCTCCAGAGAAGGAGAGTTCATAGCCTCTCTGTTCCCATGTTCTGGCACACTTACAGTAAAGAAGTTTTTTGCTCAGATTGAGGTGGAATTTCCTGTGTTCCAGTTTGCAGCTATTGCTCCTCATCCTATCACAGGAAACCACTCAGAAGAGTTTGGCCCCTTCTTCTTGACACCAGATATTTACAGACATTGATCACATCCCCTCTCAGCTTTCTCTTCTCCAGGGTAAACAGCCTGAGGTGTCTTAGGCTCTCCTCATCAGACAGATGTTCCAGTCTCTTCATCATCCTCATAGCCTCTCTAGCATATGCCTGCCTCTCTTGAACTGGAGAGGAGGCAATTCTAATGCCACACGTTAAGAGTGGTTATGTTCATAAACTCCCCAGCTCTTCAGTGCTTCTGTGCTCAATTCTAGCACAAATGTCTCTGTACCACCATGCATCCTCCTCAGGAGCACACAGCCCTCCCCTGCAGACACTGCTGTGCACTTGTACAGTAGCTCCCATCAAAACAAAATCACAACAGTTTCAATCTTATCCGTCTCAAATAGCGGCAGAAGTCTGTGCAAACTCCAGTCCTTGCTGTCTGACAATGTCAGTGAGAGAACACAGCTCCTCCTCATCCAAGATAGCAGTTGTCACAGCAGGCTGACAGGACCCAAAAAGCTGCAGTAGACAGTGCCAGCTCTACAGCTGTAGGTGAGCCTTAACATACTTGCTCCCTGTTCCTCCTGCCAGGAGAGAAAAGCAACCTTTACTTCAGGATAGAGAGGAAAAAGCAGTCTGTATGTTGTACCTAGGAAAACTTCAATGTCTGCTTCAAAATAGTCTGAAACCAGCTTTTGCTGCTTAGTTCTGCTTAGTACTTCTTGAAATCACAGAATCATTAAGGTTGGAAAAGACCTTTAAGATCATACATTCATAGAAGGGTTTAGTTTGGAAGGGACCTTCAAAGTCATCCAGTTTCAACCTCCTTGCCATGGGCAGGAACACCTCCCACCAGCCCAGGTTGCTCAAGGCCTCATCCAGCCTGGCCTTGAACACCTCCAGGGAGGTTGTGGAGGACAGAAGCACAGAATGTGATCAAAGATCAAAGATCACATTCTGTGCTTCTGTCCTCCACAACCTCCCTGGGCAGCCTGTGCCAGTGTCTCACCACCTTCACTGGAAAGAACTTCTTCATAACATCCAGTTTGAATCTCCACTCTGCCAGTTTAAACCCATTCCAGAGGTGTCCCTGCCAGTTGGAACTGGATGAACTTTGAGGTCCCTTCCAACTTAAACTATTCTGTGATTCTATGATGAAATGTGCTCATATTTCTTACAGACAACTGAGTGCAAAATCCATTTGAAATCCTTTATGATGCGATACTTTATCCTCTTTTCTTACTCAGAGAGCCAAAGAGGTAATTCTGAACTCATTAATCAAGAACTAGAACAGGAGGCTAAGTAAAACCAAGAGCTTAAATGAACTAGAAGCACTTTTGCTTGGGATCTGGCTTGGGCTGTGCTCTGGGAAAATCCCAGAGTCAAAATTAGTTACTGTAGTTGTTTGTTTTTTTCAATACAAACCCCATAAAAACTTACTAAAAACCTGGAGAAAAAGGATGTGAGTAGCTACAAATGTCCATACTCCTCCCCCAAAAGAATAGAATAGAATAGAATCAACCAGGTTGGAAGAGACCTCCAAGCTCATCCAGTCCAACCTAGCACCCAGCCCTAGCCAGTCAACCAGACCATGGCACTAAGTGCCCCAGCCAGGCTTTGCTTGAACGCTTCCAGGGACGGTGACTCCACCACCTCCCTGGGCAGCCCATTCCAATGCCAATCACTCTCTCTGCCAACAACTTCCTCCTAACATCCAGCCTAGACCTCCCCTGGCACAGCTTGAGACTGTGTCCCCTTCTTCTGTTGCTGCTTGCCTGGCAGAAGAGCCCAACCCCACCTGGCTACAGCCTCCCTTCAGGTAGTTGTAGACAGCAATGAGCTCTGCCCTGAGCCTCCTCTTCTGCAGGCTGCACACTCCCATCTCCCTCAGCCTCTCCTCATAGGGTTTGTCTCCANCACCTTCCAGCACCTCAACATCTCTGTTGAATTGAGGAGCCCAGAACTGGACACAGCACTCAAGGTGTGGCCTGAGCAGTGTTGAGTACAGGGGCAGAATAACCTCCCTCATCCGTGCCACATCCAGTTGGCAGCTGTCACTAGTGATGTTCCACAGGGATCAGTGCTGGGCCTGGTCCTGTTCAGTATCTTTATTGATGATGTGGACGAGGGGATTGAGTCCAGCATCAGTAAGTTTGCAGATGACACCAAGCTAGGAGCAGCTGTGGATCTGTTGGAAGGTAGCAGAGCCCTGCAGAGGGACCTGGACAGGCTGGGTAGGTTGGCAAAGTCCAATGGGATGAGATTGAACAAGACCAAGTGCAGGGTTCTGCACTTTGGCCACAATAATCCCAAGCAATGCTTAATGCTTTGCAACTGTCAATTTATAGCTGAAAAAAACCCCAAAACTCTTCACATCAGAGGTGAGAAGCTTGGATTTGTCCTAAAAAATGTATCTTAGGAGTAGCATGATGTCTGGTTAGGTACTTTAGAGAGCAGCAGACCTTTTGAGTTCTTTTTTTGTCTACTACCTTCTTGTCTGATAGATTTGGAAATAAGAGATCAGAACACAAGAGCTGGAATGAGCCGAGGTGGAGCTGAAAGGCGAGGAAGGAACAACAGGGACCTGCGGGCACCGAGGAAGGGAGGAGAAATGAAACAGCATGGAGATGTGAAAAACAAGAGCCAGGGAGGGGGTGGGAGGTAGTGGAGTGAGCTGAAGGGAAGAGAGGAGAACTAGAAGAAACTTTAGCCTGTCTGATCTGTAAGCCTGTCTGTGCTTTGCATTCGCTGTTAAATATAGATGGCAACACGAGCCGTACCAGGCAGCAAAGGAAGCAGGCCATGGGAAAGCAAGCCAAAGACAAACGCTGTGGATGAGTCTTTGGCTTTTACTTTTTTTCTAAGGAGGCTTTCAAGTTGCTGGTCTTTTGATTTAGGATGATGTGAGCAGGCCCCAGCTCTGTCTGCACAGCTCTGCCTCTGAGCTTCCCGAGTCTCTGCAGTAAACAGGATTTCAGTCACCTCTGATGAAGGTTTTGGGGTTTATTTATAGGCAAGGCTGCTTTCCTAGGGAGGGCAACGTTTGCCCTGCTGTCCTAGTTGGCCTCACTGTGACCTACTTGCCTGATCCTTACCCCTGTGGTTGAATTTGTGTCCTCCACCCTTTATTCTTCTTCATCTCAAGAAGCTGCCTCACGCCACATTGCAACGGGGCTGGATTTGGGTGGCAGATGAAATGTTTCCTGGGTGGGAATTGCTCACAGGCTGTGGGATCTTTCTCTTGGATGCTACTTAAATCCCATCTACTGCTGTATGAGGAACAGTGTAGCCAGTAGGACAAGGGAGGTTCTTCTGCCCCTGTATTCAACACTGGTCAGGCCACACCTCGAGTGCTGTGTCCAGTTCTGGGCTCCTCAATTCAACAGAGATGTTGAGGTGCTGGAAGGTGTCCAGAGCAGGGCAGCAAGGCTGGGGAGGGGCCTGGAGCACAGCCCTGTGAGGAGAGGCTGAGGGAGCTGGGAGTGTGCAGCCTGCAGCAGAGGAGGCTCAGGGCAGAGCTCATTGCTGTCTGCAGCTACCTGAAGGGAGGCTGTAGCCAGGTGGGGTTGGGCTCTGCTGCCAGGCAAGCAGCAACAGAACAAGGGGACACAGTCTCAAGCTGTGCCAGGGGAGGTCTAGGCTGGATGTGAGGAGGAAGTTGTTGGCAGAGAGAGTGATTGGCATTGGAATGGGCTGCCCAGGGAGGTGCTGGAGTCACTGTCCTTGGGGGTGTTCAGGAAAAGCCTGGATGAGGCACTTAGTGCCATGGTCTGGTTGACTGGATAGGGCTGGGTGCTAGGTTGGACTGGATGAGCTTGGAGGTCTCTTCCAACCTGGTTGATTCTATTCTATTCTGCCACTTTTATTGCTATGAATGTGAAGATTATTTTTCCTTACCCCAGCTCCAATTAATATGTGAGGAGGGAAAAAAAGGGAGGAAAAAGGCATTTGTGACAAGCTAAAGAAAACCCTGCTCAAATGTCTTTGTGTTTCCTCTCTTCATTATGTGTTGATACAAATGTAAATGCCTACCAGAGCCGGGGAGAGGAAAACGTAAGGCAAAACACACCTCTTTTTGGCTGGGAATAGCACTGCTTAGGAATCTATTTAGGCTTTCTAGCCAAAAGGACTTGGCAACTATGGCACTAGCAGCATTTGCACAGGCTTTTTACATTTGCTGTGAGGGATTGATCCTGCAGAATCCTCTAGTCTCAGCTCAGGGTAAAATCAATTGAATGTAGAATTGAATGGGGAAGGCACTGAAGTGACAAAAAGCGTGCAGCATGTACCTGTTGCTTAAGAGCTTGCTCAAGCTGCAGACACACCTAATTCTCATCTGCCTCTGCTCCTCTGCTGGCCATTCTCCTAGTTCTGCTCTGCCTCTGCTCCTCTGCTGGCCATTCTAGTTCTGCTCTGCCTCTGCTCCTCTGCTGGCCATTCTCCTAGTTCTGCTCTGCCTCTGCTGGCCATTCTCCTAGTTCTGCTCTGCCTCTGCTCCTCTGCTGGCCATTCTAGTTCTGCTCTGCCTCTGCTGGGCATTCTAGTTCTGCTCTGCCTCTGCTGGCCATTCTAGTTCTGCTCTGCCTCTGCTGGGCATTCTAGTTCTGCTCTGCCTCTGCTCCTCTGCTGGGCATTCTCCTAGTTCTGCTCTGCCTCTGCTCCTCTGATGGCCATTCTCCTAGTTCTGCTCTGCCTCTGCTCCTCTGTTGGGCATTCTTTTAGGGTTTCTTCTTTTAGTTTTGGTTTTTTTTTTCTAAATCTGCTATGCAAGTTTCAGCCAAAAATTAATGGAGGGGACAAAAAAAAAGCTGGAACATGAGCCAGCAGTGTGCCAGGAGAGCCAGTGGCATCCTGGCTTGGCTCAGGAAGAGTGTGACCAGTAGGACAGGGGAGGTTATTCTGTAGTGGTCAGACCACATCTTGAGTGCTGTGTCCAGTTCTGGGCCCCTCAGTTCAAGAGAGATGTTGAGGTGCTGGAAGGTGTCCTGAGAAGGGCAACAAGGCTGGTGAAGGGCCTGGAGCACAGCCCTGTGAGGAGAGGCTGAGGGAGCTGGGGGTGTGCAGCCTGCAGAAGAGGAGGCTCAGGGCAGAGCTCATTGCTGTCTGCAGCTACCTGAAGGGAGGTTGTAGCCAGGTGGGGTTGGGCTCTGCTGCCAGGCAAGCAGCAACAGAACAAGGGGACACAGCCTCAAGTTGTGGCAGGGGAGGTCTAGGCTGGATGTTAGGAGGAAGTTGTTGGCAGAGAGAGTGATTGGCATTGGAATGGGCTGCCCAGGGAGGTCCTGGAGTCGCTGTCCCTGGAGGTGTTGAAGCAATGCCTGGATGAGGCACTCAGTGCCATGGTCTGGTTGACTGGATAGGGCTGGGTGCTAGGTTGGGCTGGATGAGCTTGGAGCTCTCTTCCAGCCTGGCTGATTCTGTGATGACTCATTTGCTTTTGGGCATGGTAAAAGCACTGATTAAGGACTGTCTGCACCCCTCTGGATAACCAAAAGCTCCCCAGTGTGTGCAGCAGTTTGTGGGGTGCATTGTGGACAGATCTGCAACTCTTCTCACTCTGACTCCAAGTACTTTGTTCCATGAGAGCTTTTTCTTCTCTGCTAGCACTTGATAAAGGTCAGATTAATTGAAAAAATGAAATGCTTTTTCTTGAGCTTTGCAAGGTGAATGTAATTCCCAGTGGGAATACATTTTCTATTGCAGAATTGTCTTTTGATTTGATTTGATTTTATTCTCTAAAAGAAAACTCATCCAACTGTCACATAACCTCTAGGGGTGAATAATCATCAGCTGTAAAATATAAATTACTATTTGTAAAATATAAATTGCTGTTTTCCTGTATCACTGGCAAAATATTCCTTCCTCCCACCTCTGTTCCCAGTAAACATTCCAGCTGGCAATATAAATCAAATAGAAACAGTTCTTGGTTAGGAGATGATGTTCTGGTTTGTGCTAGCAGAGTGGAATTTAATCTGCTCTTCCCTTGCTGGGGTTAGGCTTTTAACCTCCTTCATTTGTGCATTACCACAGTGCATACAGACTGCTGAAGCTCCAAAGGTGTGGCCAGCCCATAATACAAAGGTGAAGAACCTGCAGGAGTGGATGGTGCTGAAGGGCTGGCTAAAGTTGAGGCATATCTCAGTTCTTGATGGTCTGGGTCATCCAAGAATCAGAGAATGGTTTAGGTTGGAAGGGACCTCAAAGCTCAGCCAGTTCCAACCCCCTGCCACAGGCAGGGACAGCTCCCACTAGAACAGGTCACTCAAGGTCTCATCCAACCTGGCCTTGAACACCTCCAGGGAGGTTGTGGAGCACAGAAGCACCCAATGTGATCTTTGATCACATTGGGTGCTTCTGTGCTCCACAACCTCCCTGGGCAACCTGTGCCAGTGTCTCACCACCCTCACTGTAACATCTGTAACATAGCATCTAGTTTGAATCTCCCCTCTTCCAAAGATTCTGTGCCTGGAGCTGAAGGGCTAAGGGATAAAAGCTAAAGCAAGAGTGGAAATACTCTGAAGTTATTCCATGTCCTTCCTGTGCTGGGGACTCCAGAGCTGGACACAACACTGCAGGTGAGGTCTCAGCAGAGCAGAGGGGCAGAATCTCCTCTCTTCATCTGCTGACCTTGCTGTTTTTGATGGTTTGAGCTGGATGAGCTTGGAGGTCTCTTCCAACCTGGTTGATTCTATGATTCTTGATTCTGTGAAAGTGCTGCTCAGCGTTCAGGGTAGATAAGTGTGAGCCAATCAATGTGTAGGCACTGAACCAAAGCAAAGAGTGTGTAGACGAAGGGACAGCCACGCAGCATAATGACAAGGGCAGGACTTAAAGGTTGTTCCAAACAAATCCACGAAGATATTAGCATGGCTGTGTGCATGGAGAAAAAGGAAACGTGGCTGCACAAATGAGCTGAAGGCAGATGAAACCAAGAGATGCTTGGTCCAGGGCAAGGTCCTTTCTCTGCTTCATTTTAAGCAGTTGTGTGAGTTCCATTTGTGAAGTTGAGGATGGTGGTGGTAAACTTGCTTTGTATCTGAACAGTCACATTGGATTTATGGAACTGAGAGTCTCATTTTGAAACCCTGGTGCACAATATTTGCTCCTCTAATTTCTATTAACTGTCTGCATTTTAAGGGCGCTTCTTCAGTGTACACAGCTCAGTAATTGTATGTACCGAAGACCAATTACATATTGAGCTGGCTTCTCCAGAGGACATTTCCATTAAGTGGACCCACACAGCTGGAATAATTGTTTGTACAAGTGAGGGTTGAACACACTTAGGGAAATGTGGGACTTCTTTCCTAGAGTCTGCTGCTGCAGTCTTTGGCGTGGGCTTGATTTACAACCCGAGAGTGGTTCTCAGATCTTTGCTTCTTCAGTTCAGAGTTTGGTACCTGAAGCAGTTGGTTAGGCTGGATGTTAGGAGGAAGTTCTTCACAGCAAGAGTGGTTGGCATTGGAATGGGCTGCCCACAGAGGTGGTGGAGTCACCCACCTGAACATGAGCCAGCAGTGTGCCCAGGTGGCCAAGAGAGCCAATGGCATCCTGGCCTGCATCAGGAATGGTGTGGCCAGCAGGAGCAGGGAGGTCATTCTGCCCCTGTACTCTGCACTGGTTAGACCACACCTTGAGTACTGTGTCCAGTTCTGGGCCCCCCAGTTTAAGAGGGACATTGAGATGCTTGAACGTGTCCAGAGAAGGGCAACGAGGCTGGGGAGAGGCCTCGAGCACAGCCCTACGAGGAGAGGCTGAGGGAGCTGGGATTGTTTAGCCTGGAGAAGAGGAGGCTCAGGGGAGACCTCATTGCTGTCTGCAACTACCTGAGGGGTGGTTGTAGCCAGGAGGAGGTTGCTCTCTTCTCTCAGGCAACCAGCACCAGAACAAGAGGACACAGCCTCAAGCTGTGCCAGGGGAAATTTAGGCTTGAGGTGAGGAGAAAGTTCTTCAGTGAGAGAGTCATTGGACACTGGAATGGGCTGCCCAGGGAGGTGGTGGAGTCGCCATCCCTGGAGCTGTTCAAGGCAGGATTGGACGTGGCACTTGGTGCCATGGTCTGGCCTTGAGCTCTGTGGTGAAGGGTTGGACTTGATGATCTGTGAGGTCTCTTCCAACCTTGGTGATACTGTGAGACTGTGATCCTTAGAGGTGCTTAAGAGGAGGCTGGATGAGGCAGTGCCTTTTAAGCACTTAAAAGGGTTAGGTGATAGGCTGACTCGATGATCTTAGAGCTCTTTTCCAACATGGTTAGTTCTGTGAGTTGTGGTTGAAAGTTTATGTCCTGACCCATGGAGGCAGCTTCACAGGTAGATGAAAATGTCCCTTAATCCTTTAGGAAAACCTGTTGTCATTGTCAAACCACAGAATAGTTTCAGTTGGAAAAGCCCTTTGAGGTCACTGTGTCCAACCCATCACCACTGTGGCCATAAAACCATGTCTCCAATTGCCGTGGCCAAATGCTTATCATAGAATCAAGCAGGTTGGAAGAGACCTCCAAGCTCATCCAGCCCAACCCAACCTTAGCCAGTCAACCAGACTATGGCTCTAAGTGCCCCATCCAGGCTTTGCTTCAACACCTTCAGGGTTGGGGACTCCACCACCTCCCTGGGCAGCCTGTTCCAACCCCTGACCAGTCTTGCAGCAAAGACTTTTTTCCTCATCTCCAACCTAACTCTCCCCTGGCATAATTTCAGGCCATTTCCTGATCCTAGGGAAGAAAGCTCCAGGGAGCTTTAGAGGACAATGAGATCTCCCCTCAACCTCTTCTTCTCCAGACTAGACAAGCCCAGGTCTCTCAGCTGCTCCTTACCAGCCCTGGTCTCCAGACTCTTCAGCAGCTTTGTTGCCCTTCTCTGGACGAGCTCCTCTTGTTTCCATAGCAAGTGGCTCATTAAGATGTGATCAGTAGTGGCCATTAGTGATCTGTCTTAGGAGGTGGTTGAGTCACCAACCCTTCATGTGTTTGAAAGTCATTTGAATGTGGTGCTTGGGGGTATGGTTTAGGGGGTGAACCTTGTAGAGTGGGGGTAGATTGTTTGGACTTGGTGATCCTGAGGGTCTTTTCCAGCTGGAATGTTTCTGTGATTCTGAGTGAATTTCTGGTGATGTGACAACTCAGCAGCACTTTCCTGGTTCCTAGGATGTCCTCAGCAGACCCTTGATTTGTGTGCAAGCTTTCTCCACTTAGCTCTTCCAATAGAGTATCTTACAAAGGGATAAAGCAACTTTATTTAAAGCTGGCATAATTGTACAGTACATTAGGTCAGGCATCCCCATTAAATCTGAGTATGCCCTGTGGGATAGTTGAAGACCTGCATCATTTTAATAGCTGTTGGCTTTTTTTTTCTGCAGAGAAGACTTCAGTTTTTCTTAGCAGGCAGCCTGTTCCCTTGCTTTCTGCATGTAGGCATCTCCTCTTGGATACAAAGGTCTTAAAAACACCAGTGCTATTTTCTTCAGTGGCTAAAGTCACCAAAATATCTCTGCCTGTGCAGCATATGCTTCAGTTTCCATCTGCCCCATGTGCAGTCTGCTCAGGCGTTGAAGTGTGGCTTTTTAAAGGAGGAGTTTGCAGGGTCCTTCAGATCAAGATACCTGGGAGCAGTGGCTGAGACCCCTGAGGCTGTGCTGCTCTTCAGCCAGGATCTGAGCTGGGCTGGAGAGCTGGGTGGGAAGAAATTGCAGGAAACCCAACAAGGCCAAGTGCAGAGTCTTGCATCTGGGAAAGAACAACCCCAGGGACCAGTATAGGCTGGGGACTGGACTGTTGGAGAGCAGCATAAGGGAAAGGGACATAGAGGTCCTGGGGGACAGAAGGATGCCTGTGAATCATCTTAAGGGGGCTACAGAAAAGCTGGGCAGGGACTTTTTGGGCTGCCAGGTAGTGACAGGACTGGGGGGAATGGAACAGAGCTGGAAATGGATAGATCCAGACTGGATGTTAGGAAGAAGTTCTTCAGCATGAGGGTGGTGAGAGTCTGGATCAGGTTTCCCAGGGGAGTGGTGGAAGCCTCATCCCTCGAGGTGTTTTAGGCCAGGCTGGATGAGGCTGTGGGCAGCCTGATCTAGTGCCAGGTGTCCCTGCCCACGGCAGTGGGGTTGGAAGTGGCTGATCCTTGTGTTCCCTTCCAGCCCTGACTGCTTCTGTCTTGTGTCTGTCCAACATCACTTTGCAAATAGCCCAAACTGTGCCCAAGAAGATTTAAAGGAGAAAGATGTTGCTGTAACCTCAGCTGCTGACCCCTCTCTGCTGATGAGCACCATGCAGCCATGCTTAGCTAGCACAAAGATCTGTCTTCATTGAATGCCCACAGCTTGAGATAGTCAATCCTGCCCAGCAGGTGCCTCGAGTATCTCAGGTTGTTATTTGTGGTGTTCGTGTTTGTCCCCACGCTGTAGAATCATAGAGCAGCCTGAGTTGGAAGGGACTTTAAAGATCATCTAGTTCTGACCCCCTGGCCATGAGCAGGGACACCTCCCACTAGACCAGGTTACTCAAAGCCTCATCCATCCTGATCTGAAACACTTTCAGGGATGAGGCATCCACAATTCATCTGGGCAACCAGTTCCAGTGTCTCAACAGCCCCATAGTAAAGAACTTCTTCCTAATGTCTAATCTTAATCTAACCTGCTCCACTTTGAAACCACTGTCCCTTGTGTCTGACCTAGTGTGAGGTGTTCCTGCCTATGGCAAGGGGCTTGGAACTAGATGATCCTCGTGGTCTCTTCCAACCCTGACTGTTTCTGTGAGTCAGCAATGTGCCCTTGTGCCCAAGGAGGCCAGTGGCATCCTGGGCTGGATAAGGAAGGCTGTGGTTAGTGTCTGTGGTAGTTTAGCCTGGAGAAAAGGAGGCAGAGAGAAGACCTCCTCACTCTGCACCATCTCAGAGGAGGTTGTAGCGAGATGTGGCAGTTAGTCTTTTCTCCAAGTATCTGGTGATAGAAAGAGAGGAGAAGGCCTAAATTTGTGCCAGGGGAGGTCTGAGTTGGAGATTTGGAAAACTTTCTTTACTGCAAGAGAGAAATCAGAGCAGGCTGCCCAGGGAGGTGGTGGAGTCACCACGGCTGGAGGTGCTGGAAAGACACATGTCTGTGGTGCTGGGGGACATGGCTTAGCGGTGGGCTTGGCAGCAGTAGCTTTACAGTTGGACTTCATCTTCTTAGGAGCCTTTTCCAGTGTAACTGATCCCTGAGGAAGTGTAATAGCTGAGTGGCTGATAAATCATACAGGAGGTATGATTTCCACACCAGCAAGTGTCCCCCCTTTGTGTGGACAAGTGAAGCTCATTCCGGAGGCCTGCAAGCAAAAATTCATTTGCTATAGTTTCAGCTAGAAAAATAGGTCTTTTCTGACATTTACCATCAAAACCTCTGTTCTCTGCCTCTGCTAAGTGTAGTGTCTGCTTCCTTTGTCAATGGATCAGGAGCTGTGAATCACCCTGATACCTTTCACCTGCACGTGGGAGGAACCTGTGTTCTGAGCAGCTCACTGCAATCTGAGCCATTGCTCCCTTACACACTGAGATAATTTATTTGTGTCCTGAAGGTCACAGTGATTTGGAAGATTAACATTTTAAAGTCCAATTAAGACCAAATGTCATCAAAAACCTTTTGCAGATTGCAATTTGCTGCTGCAAAATGGAAGGAAGCAACTCATCATTTGGCTTCCTCTTTGCAGCTCTAAGTCAGGGACAAAAGTGGTGGGTATGGTGCTGGGCAGCAGGTTTAAGAGCAGCTGGGAGTGGATGAGCCCATGAGAATTGGCTGAACACTGCTGCTGTGATGACAGGCTGAGGGAGCTGGGGGAGTTCAGCCTGGAGGAGACTCCAGGGGGACCTCAGAGCTGCCTTCAGATCCCAAAGGGATCCTACAGGAAGGCTGCAGAGGGATTTTTTCATCTGGGTGTCTAGAGACAGGCCAAGTTCAAAGCTGAGGCAGAGCAGGATTAGACTGGAGCTGGGGAAGAAGTTCCTCAGTACAAGGGTGGTGAGACTCTGGAACTGGTGAGCCTCTGGAACAGGCTGTGGCTGCCTTCTCCCTGGGGGTGTCGAAGGCCAGGCTGGACGAGACCTTGAGCAGCTGAGTCTAGCTGAGAGGTGTCTCTGCCCATGGTGAGGAGGTTGGAATAGCTGAGCTCTGAGGCCCCTTCCAACCTGAGCCATTCTAGGACTCCATAATCACAGGCTTCCTCTCATTTCAGCTTCTGATTGGTTCTGTTGTTCATTCTTGATCAGAGAAAGAGCAGATTCAGCTATGGTGGTGATTGTGCCATCAATTAATTGTTGGTGTTCATGAGGGTGATTCTCCCAGGGGTTAGTGTGGCAGGTTACTGTTTCCTTGGCTTCATTCCTACCTCAGGAAAAGGAGCAGTGAGGCTCTTTGACTATCCAGCAGTTATTTCTGCCTTTCTCTCTGCATAACTCCGGTGTCTGTGCACCTTTCAAGTGAAAATAAGCATCAACCCAGACCCTGCTGAATATAATCTCTTAGTTTGGAGAGCAAATGCTCTGAGGAGGGAGATTTTCTGACTGTATTTCTTTTAAATATTATTGCTGGCATCCACCCCTTAATATTTAAACCAGATGCATAAAATCACCCGAATCTCAGTGTATTTCAAAGCTCAGAGCTGTTTGAAACAGCCATGGTACGATTCTCTTCCTTAAAAGAAGTGCCAGGAGATGCTTAATTATGCTCTGGCAACAGTTACAGTAATGAACCTCTGAAACTTCTGCCATTAGGAATTTTAGATCTGTTTGTTGGAGCTGTGTCAAGGTCATGCTGTTAGGAGCCAAAAGCAAATCCCATGAGGAAAAGATAAATATATATATATATATATATGTCAAAGATCATTTTAGTGTGTGCCAGATAACTGGGGTGTGTTAGAAATGACAGCCAGCTTCTATCCAAATCACACAGACCAAAAGCACGGCAAAACATGAGCTTGGGAGCTCAGGGGAATTGGATATCACCATCTAGGACGTGATCAAGTCACTTCCTGCACTCAGACCTATTAAGTAAACAACTGCATTCTGTCTTTTCTCACTTTGCCTTTCACTTCAGCTTAGACTTCAAAAATACATGGGGGAAACCTGCTTCACTTGTCCAAAATGCTCCCTGGGGTGCTTGGAAATCAGAGCCAGCAGGATCAGAATGTTGAGTGGTGCACTGGATTATTCCCTGGCAGGAGCATAGGGCTGCTTCCCCTGGCTCCCAAGGTCTACATGAAGTTGTGATGATAAGGGAGAGTTTTAGCCTTCTTGTTGATAATTAGGTAATAGAAGATACAAAGATGATCAGAGGGTTGGAGCAACTCTCCTATGGTAACAGCCTGAAAGAGTTGGGTCTGTTCAGACTGGGGAAGAGAAGGACCCAGGGAGACCTTAGAGCAGCCTTCCAGTACCTTCAGAGATAGAGGAAGGCTGGAGAGAGACTTTTTGCAAGTGATAAGATAAGGCTTGTGATAAGATAAGGACCATGTTTCAAAACTAGAGCAGGGCAGGTTTAGTTTGGACTTGAGGAGAAGTTCTTCACAATGAGAGTGCTGAAACATTGGGGCAGGTTGCGCAGGGATGTGGTTGAGGCCCCATCCCTGGAGACACTCAGGGTCAAACTCGATGGGTCCCTAAGGTGCTTAGAACAATGAAGCTCCTCACTATTACAATAAACAACAGCAAGGCCACAGTAACTCTTAGGGCTGTCTGTGCTAAAATCTGCTCTCTACAATGGGTACAGCAGGTGGGGAGGTAGTGACTGTGGAGGCATTGCCAAGCCTGGTGTTGCCTGGTATCAACCAATGTTCCATCCAGCGCTGCTAAATGGACGTCACGGGGAGCCTGAAAGCCTTGCCTCAATTACTGTCATCCAGCTCCCATGTAGCCAACCCCCAATTCCTGCTGAATGTTCCCTCCCTGACATTCCTGGGCCTAAAATAACATTCTTTCTCTCTCCTATCTTCCCCAAGACTCAATTTGATTCAAACCACCCCCTAAGTGAGGGGAAAAAAAGTGAGGGATGGAGTGATCTGCCAATATTTTTCACCCTGATGGAGCCATATCCTGGCTTCTTTACCCAGCATGTGCTACTGAAGAGAGGTAGAAAGCCTGAAGAGACATCATGCTGTTGGAAAACAATCTCATGGGAATCACCTGAGGCAATGTGTCCTGATATTAGAGTGGAAGTGTGGTGATGGAATTGCTTTTCATAAAGGAGAATAATGTTCATAATGTTAAGCGTTCTTGTTATGCCCAGTTTAAACTGACCTGAGCCCTTCATTGCTCTCCTGCAAAGCACAAGGCAAGGAGCTTGCTCCCTGTCAGTGAGCTCAGGGGATTTAAAAAGAGAGCAGCTACTCATGAGGTCTTTCATTATCATTCCTGCAGTGGCAATACAGAGGGGAACGAAGTCACAGAATGCTAGAGGTTGGAAGGGACCTCCCTAGGTCTTTCAGTCCAACCCCCCTGCCAAAGCAGGATCACCCAGGGCAGGTCACCCAGGAGCATTACATAGGTCTTGAAAGTCTTCTGAGAAGGAGACTCCACAATCTCTCTGGGCAGCCTGCTTCAGGCCTCCAGCAGCCTCACAGCAAAGAATTCTTTTCCTTACGCTGAGGTGGAAGTTCCTGGGTGTCAGTTTGTGTCCATTGCCACTTGTCCTGTCACAGGACACCACTGGCAAGAGCATGGCCCCTTCTTCTTGACACCACCCTTGAGGTATTTCACAGGATCACAGAATTAACCAGTTTGGAAGAGACCTCTAGGATCGATTCCAACTGATCACCTAACCCTTCTGATTAACCAGACCATGGCACTAAGTGCCCCAGCCAGCCTCCTCTTAAACCCCTCCAGGGACGNCTCTTGAATTGAGGAGCCCAGAACTGGACACAGCACTCAAGGTGTGGCCTGAGCAGTGCTGAGCACAGGGACAGAAGGACTGCCCTTACAGACATTAAGATCTTTTCTAAGCCTTCTCTCCTCCAGACCAAACAGCCCCAGGTCTCTCATCCTTTCCTCATCAGACATGTTCTAGCCCCTTCATCATCCTCACAGCCTCTTGTTGGACTCTCCCTAGTGGCTTTTTATTTGCTTTTATTTAGAACCACCTTTCCCAGTTAAAACCTGTTTTAGAGCCCTCACCTCTCTTTGCTGAGAGCCTCCTCAGTTACCCAGAGGCAGTGAAGGAGCAGAATTAGCATGTGTGTGGTTAAGCACAACTGCTCCCTGGGCAGGCTGTGGCATTCCTTCAGCCTCCACTGAGCCCGGGCAGTGTGAGGCCAGGTATTTACTAGCTCTGGTTCCCTTTAAGCATCTGCTTAGCAAGGCAGCTCTGCTCTGCATCAAAGAGCAGCAGCTTTGGTATGTGCTAATAAATAAATAAATCAGCCCTGAGGAGCACTGATGGGGACCAAGTGGTGTCCCCTTCTGCCCCAAACTGCTTTCTGCAGAGCCAGGCCTTGATTGATTGCTGTGCTGGTGACAGTAGGCAGGAGCAGGGGAAAAAAAAAGCCAACCCAACAAAAGCTGGATTGGCCTCACTTTTCTTTTCCCACTAGGTTTGGAAATGCCATGTTTGCTTTTCTCTTCTCTCTGTGCTTTTCCTGAGCTGGTCATTTTTGTCAGATGGCATCAGTTTTGTTTCATGGGGAATAATTTGTCCTCTTCCTTGCAAAATTCCTGTTTGGTGGTGATTATCTTGACATTAAAAGGTAGTTATAGGGTTTGTTTGGTTTTTTTTCCATGGGGGGAGAGCTGTGGGTTTGTGGCTTTTTTAATTCTGTTTCCTTGAACAGACCATTCCTTTGTTTTGCTTAAAGCATGTTCCTCATAGTGATCCAAGGCTGTGTCCATCTGCTGGTTCGTGGGTTGGGTGGATAATTCCTGAGGAAAGAGTCTATAGAGCTGCCAGATGACTGTGGAGGTTCTCTTGGTGTAGACAATATGTACCCAGCAACCAGACAGCAGAAGGTGCTCCTGTGTCTGTGGCATCCTGGAAATTACATTGGCATGGGACTGTGGCTCCCTGGGACATCACAAATAGAATCACAGAATCAGTCAGGGTTGGAAGGGACCACAAGGATCACAGTTCCAACCCCCCTGCCATGCCCAGGGACACCCTACCCTAGAGCAGGCTGCACACAGCCTCAGCCAGCCTGGCCTGAAACACCTCCAGCCATGGGGCCTGAACCACCTCCCTGGGCAACCCATTACAGGCTCTCACCACTCTCATGCTCAACAACTTCTTCCTCACATCCACTCTGACTCTCCCCACCTCCAGCTTTGCTCCATTCCCCCCAGTCCTGGCACTCCCTGAGAGCCTAAAAAAGTCCCTCCCCAGCTTTTTTTGTAGCCCCCTTCAGATACTGAAAGGCCACAAGAAGGTGTCCTGGGAGCCTCCTCTTCTCCACGATATCCTGATACCATGGATGGCAATGACAAAAACTTCACTTCAGATGAGCCAGGCTTTCACCCTCTGTTGTTACATCCTGCTAACACTGATCTGTATACCACCAAAGCTGGAAGCAAGAAAAATCATCATCTCCAACCTCTTCTGTCTTCAAACAGCTGCATGGTCAATCCTGGTGAACATTTGTTAGGGGCAGCAATGGAATTGTTAGGTGCATCGTTAGGATGCAAATGTTAGGAACATTTGTAAGGTGCAGCAGCAGTAATAAAAAAAATGCTCATTAGGTTGGACTGGATGATCTTGGAGCTCTCTTCCAACCTGGTTGATTCTATTCTATTCTATTTATTTATTTTTCTGCCCCTAAAACTATTTAGTTTTAAAGCACTGCATCCAGTAAGTTTAGTACTAGTTAAAGGTAGTTTAGCAACTGAGGGAGCTGGGGCTGGCTAGTGTGAAAAAGAGGAGGCTGAGGGGAGACCTCATTGCTGTCTGCAACTACCTGGAGGGACATTGTGGAGAGGCTGCTGCTGGGCTCTTCTCACAGGGAACTGGAGACAGAAGAAGGGGGAATGGCCTCAAGCTGAGCCTGGGACAGGGCTGGGTGCTAGGTTGGACTGGATGCTCTTGGAGGTCTCTTCCAACCTGGTTGATTCTATGATTCTCTGACATTAGGAAAAAGTTTTTGGTGGAGGGAGTGGTCAGGAACTGGAACAAGCTGCCCAGGGAGGTGGTGGAGTCACCCAGCCTGGATGTGTTTAAGAGTGGTTTGGATGTGGTGCTTAGGGCTATGGTTTAAGGTGACTCTTGTAGAGTAGGGTTCTAGGTTGTACTTGGTGATCCTAAGGGGCTTTGCCAGCCTGCATGCTGCTGTGATTCTGGTAAACAGTGTACTAAGGAGGCATGGAAAATTGGTGGTGAGAGAGGACTTCCAACTTCTCACACCCAAGTCATGAATGTGGTGTTTGTTCCAGTAGCACAGAGCCCCTGTAGCTCTTCCCTGCCCAGAACAGACATTAAACTGGCCTCTAGTGTCTTCCACAGCAGGCTGGAAGGGAAAAGAAATAAATAAATGCATGCTTCTAGCTCCTTTTTCTTTTTTTTTGCTCCTATCAACATTCCAAGAAAGAGACTGATAGTTCCAACTTGAAAAAGAAATCATAATAAACACCATCCACCATCATGTCAGCTCCCAGTGTCCCATCCAGCGTGTCTCACGGGCAGGAAGATTGGTTGATCTGATATCTAGATGGTTGTAAGGGCTTTAATCAAGACATTCCTCCAACTCATAATTCAACAGCACAGAGTGAAATACAGTAAGTAATTGAGAGTGATTGATAAAATATGGATTTCCTCCCCTTAGAAGAAAGTTAAGCATACTTGGGGGGGGGGGGTAAAAAAAGAAGCAAAGCAGAGCATTAGTAGTTCAAATGAAAAATATGCTGACACATTTCTGCCAGGAAAAAATTAAAGGGAGATAAAAGCTGCAGGAAAGAGTAGGTGACAATAATTAGTTTGTTGTTTTAAATTAGAAGGTCTCTTGGGCCAGATGTTAGTTGTCAGGGAGTGATGCCCCCTCCTGAGACATGTAATGAAACTGAGATAGCCAGAGGCCCTGGGAGGGACACACACACACAAAAAGCAGCTCCCTGTTTGGAGATGACATTTTCTTACAATGCTCTTGCCTTTTGCCTCAAGCATCTTGTGACTGGGGATAGAAGGGAAGAGGGAGAGAAAGAGAGCAGGCAGGGATTAATAGAAGGGATGTAGGCAGAATTTGTATTCAATCATAGTCTGGTCAGCAGAGCATGCATGCTTCTAATTAGCATAAGGAGGGAGGCAAGAAACCTGTCTGTGCCACCGGAGTCAGAGCAGACAGGCACAATCTCAGGGCTGTCCAGGAGAGAGCTGCCACCGATCTCTGCAGCTCATTGCCATGCAGGTGACAGAACTGAGAGAAAGAGATCAGCAGAATTATCATTATTTTCTCTGCCATTAACTGTCTGCTCTTGTTAAGCAAACACAACGACCAAGGAGCTTTCTGTGGTTTGGAGCACTAAATGTATAAGCTACAGCCCTGCAAATTGCTCTCCGTGGGTGAGCTGCTGTCAGCCTTTGCCCCTGCTGGGCAGAGCTTTCCAGATGCAAGCCTGCTGAGAGAGGACAGCTCAGCAGCCAGGGTTGTGCTCTGCGGGACCAGGGCATATTTATTTGAGCATCTGAGGTGACAGCTTCACCTTTCTGGTGCCCATGCTGGTGCCAGATGGTGCCTCAGTGGCTCATTAATGCCCTGTGGAAGGTTGGGCTCCTCTCACAACTATGTTCTGAGCAGGGCAAAACAGTGCAAGCATCACGTGGCGCACGGTTGGGGAGCTGAACTGCACCCCAAGTGACCTCTCCATCAGTAGCTTCTTTGAAGGACATTCAGTCACAGAATTGGTTTGGTTGGTAGAGACTTTTAAGATCATCAAGTCCAACCACCAACCCGAGGCTGCCAGGTCAGCACTGAACCACAGCTCTCAGCATCACATCTGCATTCTCTGAAACCTCTCCAGGAATGGGGACTCCACCAGCATCCAGGGCTTGACAACCCTTTTAGGATGGAAGTTGCTCCCAGCATCTGATTTAGTTGGAGCAATTAAGGGGGCAGGAGTTATAAAATACGTAGTTATTTTATTTCCAGAAAGCCCTGCCCACAACCTCCATGCAAACCAGTTACATGTGGGTTCTAATTCAGTCAGGAGCATCCTCACGACGATGCTTAAGGGCAATTCATTAATTTAGGAGAATCAGAAAACTGGAAAGGTTTAGCCACAAAATGGCTCTGCCCCACTCACAAATAAAAGGCAGCCTGGAGCCCTAGGGAACGTCTGTGCTACTCACAGCGGTGGAGTAGGAACTTCAAGGTAGTCCTCGGCTCCTTTGCAGCAGTGTTGGAGCTGCTCAGTGTCTTAGAATAGAATAGAATAGAATAGAATCAGGCAGGTTGGAAGAGACCTCCAAGCTCCTCCAGTCCAACCTAGCACCCAGCCCTATCCAGTCAACCAGACCATGGCACCAAGTGCCTCATCCAGGCTTTTCCTGAACACCCCCAGGGACGGTGACTCCACCACCTCCCTGGGCAGCCCATTCCAATGCCAATCACTCTCTCTGCCAACAACTTCCTCCTAACATCCAGCCTAGACCTCCCCTGGCACAACTTGAGNAGTGTTGAGTACAGGGGAAGAAGAACCTTCCTCGTCCTACTGGCCACACTGTTCCTGATACAGGCCAGGATGCCATTGGCTCTCTTGGCCACCTGGGCACACTGCTGGCTCATCTTCAGCTACTATCCACCAGCACCCCCATGTCCCTCTCTGCCTGGCTGCTCTCAGCCACTCTGTCCCCAGCCTGTAGCATTGCTTGGGGTTGTTGTGGCCAAAGTGCAGAACCCTGCACTTGGCTTTGTTAAATTTCATCCCATTGGCCTCTGCCCACCCATCCAGCCTGTCCAGGTCCCTCTGCAGGGTTCTCCTACCTTCCAACTGATCAACACCTGCTCCTCTTGATAGCTGTTGAGAGGCTTCTAGGTCTTCCCAGGCTCCAGCAGAGTGCTGGGAAAGAGGCAGCCGATCTCTGAGCTGATCCTGGCTCTTCTTGGCATGGAGGTTTGCAGAGGTACAGGGAGATCTCTTGCAGATGTGCAGGGAGATCTCTTGCAGATGTGCAGAGAGCACCGTGTTGGTGGCACTTCTCACCACGGCGTGAGGCACTTAATGCCTTCTCCTGGGAAACTTGAGGCACTTAAGTTTGCAGGTAGCTCGAGCCCAAAACATCAGAGTTTAGCTGGTCTGAAGCACGAGGCAGAGAAGATGACATTGTCCAAGCTGAGAGCAGTGAGGCAGAAGCATGCTGTCTGAGCAGAGAGCACCCAGTGAGGCAGAGGCAGCACAACTGCTTGCAGTTTAGCTCCATTTGTATCACTTGCCCAGGTGTAATGGCTCCTTTGGCCACAGAGATTCACCAACCAGGATGGCATCTGCAAATCTGACCCCATTGGGTGCAGCCAGGGCTTGCTGACCCTTCTTTGGGCAAGACACCAACAAGTACCTAAACACCTGTGGGTACCTGTTTATCATTTTGGAAAGGGACATAATGGCCCAAGCCTTTGTTTTCCTCCTGCCCTTGCTTTCCCAATCAGCAGAAGGATGAGGCAAGCCAGGATATGTTTTAGGCCTAATGCCCCTTCCAGGACAGCATCCAACAGTTAAAAAGCTGCAGAGCTCCTTAGTCCTTCTAGGTGGAGGGGAAGGAGGGTCCCACCTTAGCTTTCAGCTGGGTCAATGCTAGCAGAGCGGCTGTGAGGAGCCCCTGGGGTCTGGGAGATGCAGTGGCGAGTCACCCCCAGCACAAGTGCGGTTATTCATTAGCATTCTGCGTCGTTCGGCTCGAGGTTTGATGTTAATCCAGGTCAATGAGTACAAACAGTGCTACAGAATTTGCTTCAGAAGTTAACAGATTAGTTCATGCTTTGCTACTTAGGTCCTGCAGTACACAGGAGCAGAACCAAAATAGCCTAGATAAAGCCATTCCAATTGCAGCAGATCAAAGCTTTCATTTTCTGTCGCCGGCCACATTTATGTCATTTACATTTTGCTTTTATTCATGTCCCTGCATTTTATTTCTGCAGTAGAACAAGGACAAATATTAACCTGATTTCATAGTGTGGGGGGGGGATAACATATTTCCCAGCATTTGCATGCAGCTGCACTAACATTGCTGTGTGTCCCCCACAGCAAACTGCTGGCTAAGCTGTCAGCCCATGGCTTGGATGGCAACACTCTGTGCTGGGTGAGGAACTGGCTGGAGGTCCGAGCCCAGAGAGTGGTGGTGAATGGTGCCACATCCAGCTGGCGGCGGTCACTAGTGGTGTCCCTCAAGGGTCAGTGCTGGGCCCCATCCTCTTTAACATCTTCAT
>WAAF01020430.1:406738-448376 GCA_013400475.1 Tricholaema leucomelas
CTGAGAGAGTCATTGGCTACTGGAATGGGCTGCCCAGGGAGGTGGTGGAGTCGCCGTCCCTGGAGCTGTTCAAGGCAGGACTGGACGTGGCACTTGGTGCCATGGTCTAGCCTTGAGCTCTGTGGTGAAGGGTTGGACTTGATGATCTGTGAGGTCTCTTCCAACCCTGATGATACTGTGAGACTATGATACTATTAAAGAAGGTTTTTTATGCCCCATGAGTAAAGGGATGTGATGGATATAGAAAAAAAAAGAGAGAAGAAGAAGAAAAAAAGATGCAAAAGTTCTGGCACTCAAAATTGTTTTCCCCAACTTAAGTATTTCAGAGCCAATTAACTTTGAAACCAACATTTGCATTTACTTTCTCTCAGTGGGGTGAAAGGCTTGAATTGGTTCTGATTTATTCTTGTTTATGCAATGATTGCAGGATAAATATTGCTGCCCTTTTTTTTTTTGTTTTGGTTGGGTTTTTTTTTTGTTTGGTGTTGTTGCTGTGGTTGTTTTCTTCCCTAAATGACTCATTGGAGGTGCCCACATGATGCATACCTTAATATCTGCTCCAAAAAAAATAGGTGTGCCAGCAGCATTCTGTATTTTTCACAGCTTCTAACTGGTTTAATAAAGTGCAGTTTACATTTGTGAGTTCCCAGCACGGCCCCTGTGTTGGATCGGATTGATGCAGCTGCTGACTTTTAATCAAATGACAATTTAAAAGGCATAAAGCACTACCTCCATCTCGCTCCCTTTGGCACGCAGGAGTTGAGGAGGGAACGTTACAGTAGATGATGGTGCTGCTTTCTGGTGGTGTTGTGAGATAAACCCACCTGCTGTCCAGAAGGCACAGGATTTTCCCGTTAATTATGGAATCATTAAAGCATAGAATTGTCAGGGCTGGACGGCACCTCAAGCGTCATCCAGTTCCAACTCCCCTGACATGGGCAGGGACACCTCACACTAGATCAGTGTTTTCCTGAGCACTCTCTGGGGGTGTTGAGGAAAAGACTGGATGAGGCACTTAGTGCCATGGTTTAGTTGACTGGATAGGGCTGGGTGCTAGGTTGGACTGGATGAGCTTGGAGGTCTCTTCCAACCTGCTTGATTCTATTCTATTCTATCAGGTTGCTCAGAGCTGCATTCAGCCTGGCCTTAAAGACCTCCAGGGACGAGGCTTCCACCACCAACCTGGGCAACTTGTGCCAATATCTCAGCACCCTCATGCTGAAGACCTTCTTCCTAAGGTCTGGTCTGAAGATTACTTTAGAGTCGTCTCGTGGTCTGTTGGGATTCCACCCTAACTGCACTCAGACTAGAAGATGCTTGCCCCTGGGTTTGCAGATTTCAATGACTCAGAGAGGTTAATTAACTCTTCCTGTAACTACCAGGAGCTGGAGTGAAGCTTCCAGATGCACTCAAACCTCCCAGGTTGCAGCTCATGATGAGTGTTTTGCAATGCTGATAACTGTGTTGGTTTCTTCAGCAAGCAGCTAATTGACTGAACTAAACCTGCTCCTGTCGTTTTCTGGAGGCAAACCCATGGGTGTTTTGGGGCTTATATTTGACGTTAAGTTTCCATAGAGGACTTTTATGGAGATGGTGTTAAAGTCAGAGTGATGTTTTGGGGAATGCTGGTGTGATTAAGAGGTCTGTATTTCATTCTGAAGATTGACTTGCACACTCCTAGGAGTCCACAAAGATGATCAGTGGGATGGAGAACCTCCCCTCTGGGGACAAGCTCTGAGATTTGGGACCGATCAGCCTGGAGAAGAGAAGGCTCCAGGGAGAACTTAGAGCAGGCTGCCAGTACCTGAAGGGGGCTGCAGGAGACCTGAGAAGGGACTTTTGACAAAGGCTTGTAATGATGGGATGAGGAGAATGAATTGAAGCTTGAGCAGGGCAGATTTAGACTGGATGTTAGGAAGAAATCATTGGCAGTGAGGCTGGAGAGACACTGACGCAGGTTACCCAGGGAGGTTGTGGATGCCCCCTCCTTGGAGGTGCTCAAGGCCAGGCTGGATGAGGTCTTGGGCAACCTGGGCTGGTGGAAGGTGTCCCTGCCCATGGCAGGGGGGTGGGACCAGGTGATCTTTGAAGCCCCTTCCAACCCAACCCACTCTCTGAATCTGTGAGTTGCCTGTGGAAAACAAAGAGCTATAGAATCCTTCCCAGGCGAAAACTGTCAAGCGAGATGCAGTCCATTAGGAGAGGTTGAAGAGCAGAGTCAGGAGCAGGTATTTTAAGCATTCCCATGTATTTTTTAGCACCCTGTGTCACACAGGGTTAAGCAGGAGGCATGGACTCAGGCTGGGCTATATAAATCCATTATCATCTTTAATGAGAGCAGCATCACCCTAATTCAGTGGACCAGATTCATTAGCGCTGTGCCAGCACTGCAGCAGAACATGGCTAAAGGCCATATTCTGCCAGGACTGCTGCTGCTTTTCGTTCCTGTTTCATTTCCATGAGGGAATTAAGAGTTTCTTGAGACTTTCCAGAGGTTTTGGTGATAGTGCTGCGAGTGTCTGGAGCCTTTGATCTGCTCAGATCCTGTGATAAGATGGGTAGAGTCCTTCAGATAAATGAGCCGTCTTGGGTTTGTCTTTCTCTCTGGGAAATATGTTAATTCCCCTGCAGGCTGCAGTGTGGGAAAAGATGCAGCTAGCAGGGGCTGCGTGAGCATTCCCTCATGCAACACCGAGCCTCTCCTGCTTAGCTTTCCTCTTCACGCTTCTTGGACAGGGAAGTCTCATCTCGGGCATCATCTGAGTCTTCTGCAAGGTTTTGGGTTTGGTTTTGTTCCTCCCCCACCCCACGCACACTTCTTCCTTCGCTGTTTATAGGCAGACAAAAATCCTGCCTCATTATCCCGCTGCAATTTGGCTTCGTGCCCACGCCACATCCGCCTCTTGTAGTGCTCAGTTCGCGGGCTTGAAGGCAGCCTTCGTTCTCCTTTTGACTCCCCCCTTTCCTCCTTTTCCTTGCTTGTTCTCCAAGTGTGTCAGAGCAGAGGAGAGATCAGAAGCTCTGGTTTACAGCTAAAAGCAAAGCCACCCTTTCAAGGTGCGTGCCTCTGCCTGCTGCTTTGGTTTTGCTGTGCGAATGCACAGACTGAAGCTTTGCCTGGTGAAACTTTTACATTCTTTTCAGGAGCCTTGGATTTGTAGCTCCTTCTCCCTGCCCTGCCTGTTCACTGGGCTGCAGTTGCTCTCAGCTTTTGGCTTTCTGTTGTCTGGGGTTTTTTTTCTCCTCTTCCTCTGTCTCCAAAACAGACTCTCTTTGGCATCAGTATCCCACCCCACCCACCCGGCAGTAGCCTCTGCACATTCTTGAATGGCTTTCATGTGTGTTCTGCTTACTCACTCCTGATCCCACTTTTGTCTGCTCATTGTATTAAATATGTGGCCTGGAACACAAGCCCTGTGAGGAGAGGCTGAGGGACCTGGGGCTGTGCAGTCTGGAGAAGACTGAGAGGGGATTTAATCAGTGTTTATGAATATCTGAGGGCTGGGGGTCAGGAGTGGGGAACAGGCTCTGCTCACTGCTCCCTGAGACAAGGAGCAATGGATGGAAGCTGCAGCACAGGAGGTTCCAGCTCAGCACAAGGGGGAACTTCTTGACTGTAAGGGTCCCAGAGCACTGGCACAGGCTGCCCAGAGAGGCTGTGGAGTCTCCTCTGAAGACTTTCAAGGCCTTTCTGGATGTGTTCCTGTGTGACCTGGGCTAGATTGTATGGTCCTGCTCTGGCAGGGGGGTTGGACTTGATGATGTCTTTGGGTCCCTTCCAACCTCTGACATCCTGTGAGCCTGTGAACTACCTGAAAGGAGGTAGGAGCAAGGTGGGGATCAGTCTCTTCTCACCTGCAACAGGTGACAGGAAAAGAGGAAGCAGCCTCAGGTTGTGCCAGGGTAGGTTCAGATTGGATCTTAGGAGAAGTTTCTTCATAGAAAGGGTGCTCAGGCACTGGAACAGGCTGCCCAGGGATATGGTGGAGTCCCAGTGCCTGGAGCTGTTTAAAAGCCATGTGGATATGGTGCTGAGGGACATGGTTTAGTGGCAGTGGCTTAGCAGCAGTGGTGGGGCTGTGAGCTGTTGGGACGTGATGATCTCAAAGGTCTCTTCCCTCCTGCACAGTGCCCAGATTCTATGAACGAGCATCGAGGCTACCTCTCGTGGTGTCTCTGTGTCACAGTCCTGCTGTGCCTGGAATAGAAGGATGTGAACCACTCACATTTCTTCTATTATTTAGCTTTTTCAGCTTTCCTAAAGAGGTTTTTGCTCTTTAGACCTGGCCAGAGCCCCATTATTCCTCGTGGATCTTCTCTCCAGATGCAGCCCCCAATCCAGGCAACGTACATCCCAGTGCAGAGTATGTTTTTTGAAGAGAAATAACCTTATTAAGTCGTTTCCTGAGGAGGGATGGAGCTAGGAATGTTTTTAATTGCTTTTCTGAACCAGTGCCACAGAGCTTGGCTGCTGAGCTGCATTCCATAGTAAACCCTCAGATTTATTAGCATCTCATTCCTTCACCCCCATCCTGTCTCATTAGCTTCTCCTGTTAGGTTTTCATGACACAGGACTTGCTGGGGAGGGGGTGAGGGAAGGAAACTTTTTTGATCTGCTAACTTTCGGTGACAGAGCATGCTTGGCTCTCTGCAGCTCTCATTTTACTTCTGGCTCAAGAGCACCTCAGGTGGAATCTTGTAGCAAAGGATCAAATATTTTGCATGTAATCAGAAGCACGATGCTGCTCCACCTGCTTGCTTCGCTCTCTGTTGTGATGGCCATCACAGAATCACCACATTAACCAGGCTGGAAAAGACCTCTAGAATCATCAAGTCCAGCCTATCACCTAGCCCTTCTAATTAACCAGACCATGGCACTAAGTGCCTCAGCCAGGCTTTGCTTGAACACCCCCAGGGATGGTGACTCCAGCACCTCCCTGGGCAGCCCATTCCAATGCCAATCACTCTCTCTGCCAACAACTTCCTCCTAACATCCAGCCTAGACCTCCCCTGGCACAACTTGAGGCTGTGTCCCCTTGTTCTGTTGCTGGTTGCCTGGCAGAAGAGCCCAACCCCACCTGGCTACAGCCTCCCAGGAAGGACACAGAAATGTGGAAATCCACAAGGGGATCCATCCTTGCAAATGGACAAATTTCAGGGCATTGATGTAGACCAGAGAGGAGGAAGAAAATTTTCATGCTGAGAGTGATGTGAAACTGTCCCAAGAGATAGTAGGTGTCCCATGCCTGGAAGTGCTCCACTCAGGTTGGTTGCAGCTCTGAAAAACCTTCTCCAGTTGCAGATGTTCCTGCTGGCTGTAGCAGGGTTGAACTAGAAGACTTTGAAAGGTCTCTTCCAACCCAAGCCAGTCTGTGATTCTGTGCTGTTATATCACTGCATCAGGGAGGATAAGAAGAATATGTTCTTCCTTTTTCAGTGTCTTAAGTGGCACAGTGGAGGAAATGCTTACATCTCAGAGCCAGCCAGCAAAACCCAGAGCATGAAGAGCAGATCATGTCTTGCAGTGAGGGTGGTGAGACACTGGCACAGATTGCCCAGGGAGGTTGTGGAGCACAGAAGCACCGAACGTGATCAAAGATCACGTTCGGTGCTTCTGTGCTCCACAACCCCCCTGGAGGTGTTGAAGGTCAGGTTGGATGAGGCCTTGAATGACCTGTTCTAGTGGGAGGTGTCCCTGCCTATGGCAGGGGGTTGGAACTGGCTGAGCTTTGAGGTCCCTTCCAACCTAAACCATTCTCTGTAGGAGCAGAGAAGCGACACACATTTCAGACTGGACTTGCGATGGACCTCGGTGGAAATCTGATTTAAGATAGGATGAAGTGTACTGGGAAGGATCAAGACAAGAGCCAGGAGCAAAATGTTCTGCATCTGTTCATTGGTTCACTTGCCATAAATCTTGGTGCCTTAAAACCTCAGCAGGACCCCAGTGAATATCACTTTGCAGGCTGATTGCAAGGGCCTTTAGAAGAGGGGCAGAAATGAGTAGGTGACAAGAGGGAAGACCTGGTAAAGGAATGTTGAATATCAGAGCTGGGCTGTACTAGAAATCATCATCATCATCTCCAATATTTATTTCCTAAGGATAAAGATTATCTCAGGGAAAAATCACTTTGCAGCTTGACAATTTCATTGTAGTGTTACTCGATCTGCTTTGTAGACACTTGGGAAATCATCCTAACGTTTTACCTCTCCCCATGCCAAAAGGTGAGCTTTTAGATGACTAATTTGCTCTGCATGCTTTTGAAGATGGATTACACTTAATGCTTATTTAGAGCAGAATTTCTGCATCACCCTGTGGCCAAATCTCCTTTAATGCAGGCACTGGAAAAGTGCAAAGGAGATACCTAGCAGAGGTGCTCAGTAATCTCTTTTCTGTGTTTTCCCATCAGTGAGACCGATGGGGTCCTGATTGATACCCGCCTGAACATGAGCCAGCAGTGTGCCCAGGTGGCCAAGAGAGCCAGTGGCATCCTGGCCTGCATCAGGAATGGTGTGGCCAGCAGGAGCAGGGAGGTCATTCTGCCCCTGTACTCTGCACTGGTTAGACCACACCTTGAGTACTGTGTCCAGTTCTGGGCCCCCCAGTTTAGAAGGGACACTGAGATGCTTGAACGTGTCCAGAGAAGGGCGACGAGGCTGGGGAGAGGCCTCGAGCACAGCCCTACGAGGAGAGGCTGAGGGAGCTGGGATTGTTTAGCCTGGAGAAGAGGAGGCTCAGGGCAGACCTCATTGCTGTCTACAACTACCTGAGGGGGGGTTGTGGCCGGGAGGAGGTTGCTCTCTTCTCTCAGGCAGCCAGCACCAGAACAAGAGGACACAGCCTCAAGCTGCACCAGGGGAAATTTAGGCTTGAGGTGAGGAGAAAGTTCTTCAGTGAGAGAGTCATTGGACACTGGAATGGGCTGCCCAGGGAGGTGGTGGAGTCGCCGTCCCTGGAGCTGTTCAAGGCAGGATTGGACGTGGCACTTGGTGCCATGGTCTAGCCTTGAGCTCTGTGGTGAAGGGTTGGACTTGATGATCTGTGAGGTCTCTTCCAACCTGGGTGATACTGTGAGACTGTGATACTGTGAGACTGTGATACTGTGAGACCTTATTACACCAAATGAATAGATGTGAGTCCATCTTAAAAGAAATAGAAAAAGGAACTTTTATAGTACCTGTTTTCTCCAAAATCAATATTCAGAAGGGCTGTGACACTGCTTATGACATGACAGATTTTCACCTAAGGAGAAGCAAATGTGTTCTACTTTAGGGCAAAGTGGTGTCAGTAAAGACTTGCACTGAAAGTAGAAATTGCAGCCACAAACCCTGCAGCTGGAAAATCCTTTTTGGACTGTTTTCCAGGCTCATGACCTGATAAGTGTTTAATTAAAGTCTCTAGAGAGTATTAAAGGAAATAAAGTTTTGAAGGTGTACTTTGAAGGACCCTGTGAAAAGTGCTTTTTGAGGTATTGTTTCTGATTTGGGGGTTTTCTGCAGAGGAGGAAAATGGTCCCTGGAGTCCCTCTATAGTTCACTTAGCAGCCTAACTTGCAGCAAGCAGGGAAGCAGGAGACTCATGACAGCTGAAGACTGCAATCGAATTACCAAGGAATGCATTTGTGGAGTTGTGATACTTCAGATGATTCTAGTGCAAAGGGCTGCTTAAGGTTCCACTGAAGTCATGAGAATGAAGGCTCAGGCAGATACGGTGTGAGGTGATGCTTTCAAGCTCAGTACATAGAATCATCCAGGCTGGAAGAGACCTCCAAGCTCATCCAGGCCAACCTAGCACCCAGCCCTAGCCAATCAACCAGACCATGGCACTAAGTGCCCCAGCCAGGCTTTGCTTCAATACCTCCAGGCACAGTGACTCCACCACCTCCCTGGGCAGCCCATTCCAATGCCAATCACTCTCTCTGCCAACAACTTCCTCCTAACATCCAGCCTAGACCTCCCCTGGCACAGCTTGAGACTGTGTCCCCTTGTTCTGTTGCTGGTTGCCTGGCAGCAGAGCCCAACCCCAGCTGGCTACAACCTCCCTTCAGGTAGCTGCAGACAGCAATGAGCTCTGCCCTGAGCCTCCTCTTCTGCAGGCTGCACACCCCCAGCTCCCTCAGCCTCTCCCCACAGGGCTGTGCTCCAGGCCCCTCACCAGCTTCATCACCCTTCTCTGGACACGTTAGAGACCTCCCATCTATTGCTAAGCCCCAAAGTGCTGTTTAATTCATAACATTACAGCAGTCCAACACTGGCAGTAGTTGCAATGTGCTGCCCTGCTTGCTGCTGAGCTGTATCCTACTTCTAGCTCTGAAGTTTATTAAGATTAGATTTGTTTTTTAATTGCAATTAGGCCTTATATAAAAGCTCATTCCTATGCGTAAGTGTTTCACAAGCAAATCATTAGTGTTGCTGCTTAACAAATAAGGGGGGTGGGGGGTATAAAAATTAGATTCTAAGGTTTGCTTGCATAAAGGATTGTGCCAGACAATCTACCCCTGTGAAGTGCTAGGCTCATTTGGACCTGTTGTACTTCTGCTCCTTCTTAACATTTAGATCGTCATGAGCTTGCTGGATGATAAAAGAAGGTTGGCACTAATATAGCAGAGGGAGAAATCCAACCACCATGGAACCTCTGTTGGCTCTGGAAACTCACCAAGCATCCTGGATTCAGGGTAGGTGATACTTTGTGGCTGCAGCTGCTGTGCTCATAACCGTTCTGCAGGGCTAGTGAAGAGCTGTGGAGAGCATCTGAAGGAAAGCAGCACCACAGCTAGGTAGGGTCACAGCTTTTCACCTTCTACTCAGCTCTCTGCAGCTACCTGAAGCGACAGTGGAGAGGCTGCTGCCGGGCTCTTCTCACAGGGAACTGGAGACAGAACAAGGGGGAATGGCCTCAAGCTGAGGCTGGGGAGGTTTAGATTGGACATGAGGAAAATGTTTTTCCTGGAGAGAGTGGTCAGGGACTGGAATGAGCTGCCCAGGGAGGTGGTGGAGTCCCCCAGCCTGGATGTGTTTCAGGGTGGTTTGGATGTGGTGCTTAGGGCTGTGGTTTAAGATGAGTCTTGTAGAGTAGGGCTCTAGGTTGGACTTGGTGGCCCTGAGGGGCTTTGCCAGCCTGCATGTTGCTGTGATTCTGTGACAAGAGAACAGGGAGGGCTCATCCCACAGATGGAAAGAGTTTCACTGCTCTTTGATCCCAACTCTGAAACCTTCCATGAAAGGATTCCTTTTATTTTTCATTCAGTATAATTTTGCTACTTCTGTTAGGACCTAGAGAACATAGGAAGATTAATTCAATACTAAGTTCTGTGGCTCTGTTGGAATGCAAATGTTACAGGAATCTGTGCTTCTGTAGAAGCAGCTCCCCCTCCCTTTAAGGTCCTTTAAGGGATCTTAAAGATCATCTAGTTCTGACCCCATTGCCATGGGCAGGGACATCCTCCGCTAGGGCCAGGTTCATGGAGTGGTTTAGGTTGAAGGGACTTCAAAGCTCATCCAGTTCCAATCCCCTGCCATAGGCAGGGACACCTCCCACTAGAACAGGTCACTCAAGGTCTCATCCAGCCTGGCCTTGAACACCTCCAGGGAGGTTGTGGAGCACAGATCTTTGATCACGTTTGGTGCTTCTGTGCTCCACAACTTCCCTGGGCAACCTGTGCCAGTGTCTCAGTCAGTCCAAACCCATTCCTCCTCATCCTGTCATTGCAAGACCTTGTCAATAGTCCCTTCACAGCCCTCCTCTAGCCCCCTTCAGATACTGGAAGGCCACTCCAAGGTCTCCTCAAAGCCTTCTCTTCTCCAGGCTGCAGAGTCCCAACTCTCTCAGCCTGTCCTCAGAGCAGAGCTGCTGCAGCCCTCTGAGCATCTTGGTGGCCTCCTCTGTACTGGCTCCAACAGTTCCATGTCCTGCTTGTGTTGGGGGCTCCAGAACTGCACACAGGACTGCAGGTGGGGTCTGAGGAGAGCAGAGCAGAGGGGCAGAATCCCCTCCCTTGCCCTGCTGCCCACACTGCTCTTGCTGCAGCCCAGCACAGGGTTGCTGTCTGGGCTGCACTCACACTGCAGGCTCCTGTGGAGCTTTGCATCAGCCCAGACCCCCAGGTCCTTTTCCTCAGGGCTGCTCTCAGCCATTCCCCACCCAGCCTGGAGCTGCTGCTGAAGGCCTCATTGGCTGACCTGCCAGAGTCACTCTGTGAAAATGCCATTGTGTTTCACTGCTGTTGCTGGAGGCAGAGCTGGAGAGTTGGCAGAGAGCTGTGTGCAGTGCTGTACGCAGCTGAAACTCATCAACCGCTGGTTACAGCGCTGGAGCTCAGAGTCTTCATTCCTTGCATTACAGCTTCTGACAAGAAGAATACCACGATGCTGGTTCATTCTTCAGCAAGAGTCCACTTCTCCTAATCCCTCCAGTAACTGCATTTCAGCAGAGAATTGTTTTACTGCTGGATTGTGAACTTTCTCTCTGGAAGCAATGCTCTGTCTTTTCGCCCCAGCTCTGGTGGGTGCAGCAAAGTGTTTCTTCTTTTCTGACAGGCTTTGACAGCTTCTGGAAAAGTCCCTCTGTGTCTAATAATGATTGCACTTGGATCTAGTTCTGGACATCAAATCAGAAGCAGGTTATGGCACCCCACTGCAAAGAGGAGGGGTTTGTTGTTTGTGGGATGAGAATGACTTTGCCCTCAGCTTTCAAACCCAAGGAGGATCGATGCTCCTGTTCTCCTTTTTAGGTAGCTGTTCTTTGGGGTCTGCTAGACCTCAAATCAGAGCATGGCAGAACTTCTTCAATCTCAGATGTGTAGCCTTCATCACTGACAGCTCAGCTTCTGGTACATTTTTATTTTATCTCTTATTTCTTACAGTGTTCCTGAGAAATGGACAGGGACTTCTACTCCTGCGATACAGTTAGGTGTTTTTAACACACTAAGTGTTTAGTGGCAGCTGTTACAGGCAAATGCAGGGAGGGTGCCTGTGGGCCAAGGCTAGAATGAAAGTGTGCTCTCCCAGCTTTTATCTGTCTCCCTGACAGCTGCCACATGGACAAGGAGAATGGCAGCAGGACATTGTGCCTGGGACCAGTGCTCTTTAACATCTTTGTCAGTGATATGGACAGAGGAATTGAGTGCACCCTCAGCAAGTTTGCAGATGACACCAAGCTGTGTGGCACAGCTGACTTGCTGGAGGGCAGGGATGCCATCCAGAGGGACCTGGACAGGCTGGAGAGGTGGGCCCAGGCCAACCTCATGACGTTTAACAAGGCCAAGTGTAAGGTCCTGCACCTGGGTCGGTGCAATCCCAGGCACAGATACAGGCTGGGTGGGGAATGGCTGAGAGCAGCCCTGAGGAAAAGGACCTTGGGGTCTGGGTCGACGAGAAGCTCAACATGAGCCTGCAGTGTGCACATGCAGCCCAGACAGCAACCCTGTGCTGGGCTGCAGCAAGAGCAGTGTGGGCAGCAGGGCAAGGGAGGGGATTCTGCCCCTTTACTCTGCTCTCCTCAGACCCCACCTGGAGTCCTG
The DNA here is from genome assembly GCA_013400475.1 of Tricholaema leucomelas. Lineage (NCBI taxonomy): Eukaryota > Metazoa > Chordata > Aves > Piciformes > Lybiidae > Tricholaema lacrymosa > Tricholaema leucomelas. The sequence continues at coordinate 418,258 of WAAF01020430.1, forward strand.
TGTGCAGTTCTGGAGCCCCCAGCACAAGAAGGACATGGAACTGCTGGAGCCAGTCCAGAGGAGAGCCACGAAGATGCTCAGAGGGCTGCAGCAGCTCTGCTATGAGGACAGGCTGAGAGAGTTGGGGCTCTGCAGCCTGGAGAAGAGAAGGCTTCGAGGAGACCTTAGAGTGGCTTTGCAGTATCTGAAGGGAGCCTACAGGAAGGCTGGGGAGGGACTATTGACAAGGTCTGGGAATGTCAGGACGAGGGGGAATGGGTTTGAACTGGCAGAGGGGAGATTTAGACTGGATGTTAGGAGGAAGTTCTTTACAGTGAGGGTGGTGAGACACTGGCACAGGTTGCCCAGGGAGGTTGTGGCTGCTTCCTCCCTGGAGGTGTTTAAGGCCAGGCTGGATGAGGCCTTGAGCAGCCTGCTCTAGTGGGAGGTGTCCCTGCCTATGGCAGGGGGTTGCAGCTGGATGATCCTTGAGGTCCCTTCCAACCTAAACCATTCTATGATTCTTTGGAAAAGCATCGAGTCACAGAATGGTTTGGCTTGGAAGGGACCTGAAAGCTCATCCAGTTCCAACCCCCGCCCCTGCCATGGGCAGGGACACCTCCCACCAGCCCAGGTTGTTCAAGGCTTCATCCAGCCTGGCCTTGAACAGCTCCAGGGAGGGAGCATCCACAACCTCTCTGACAAACTCTTCCAGTGTCTTCCCACTCTCATTGTAAATAAGTGCTTCCTAACCTCCAGTCTAAATCTCCCTTCCAGCTCAAACCCATTGCTGCTCATCCTATCATTACAAGCCCCAAACCATTGCTGCTCATCCTATCATTACAAGCCCTTGTCAGAAATCCCTCCCCAGCCCTCTTGCAGCCCCTTCAGCTACTGGCAGTCTGCTCTAAGGTCTCCCTGAAGCCTTCTCCAGACTGAACAGCCCTAACTCTCCCAGCCTGTCCCCACAGGGGAGGTGCTCCAGCCCTATACTTCTCAAAGCATAGAGCTCCACCAGGCCCTTCACTTGGCATCTGACTGTCCATCAGTTTGGTACACTCATACCGCACCAAATATTTCCCAGCTCTTTGATCTTATGAATTCCTGGGGTTTGTGTGTGCAGTTTATGATTTGAAATCTCAGATAAAGCTGTGTTTTAGTGTCCTGTATTGATTATAAATCACCAGACTAGATTTTAGATGCTGGAGCCCTTTTGGACAATGTATGTTTTTTAGGGGCCAAATTTGACAAACATAGAATCATAGATTCAGTTAGGTTTGGAAGGGACCACAAGGATCATCTAATTCCAACCCCTCTGCCATGGGCAGGGACACCCTAACATGAGCCCTGCCTGATGCTTTCCTTATGTAAGTGAGGCCTTGTCTTGGAGACAACCATAGCTGAATATCAGATGGCAAATTCAGAGTCTCTTAAGCGTGCTGTCAGATGTAGACCTGATGGATTAACATAGAGAGAGCAGAAGCAGATACTCTATTCCCCCTGTCACATTCCTGAGGAGGTAATTGTGTGCCACAAAGGGAAATGCTACCCAGTTTCAGCTCTGATCTGTGCCATTGTGTGCAACCAAAAAGCTTTCTGCTCTATTCAGGTCTCACACTAGAAAATAAGTTACTTGCGAACATAAACGTGGGTTTGATCCTCCCTAATTTCTACTCTGCACCTGTAGCCAGGAGAGCTGTTTAATCTTTTGGGGTGCACTTAAGAGGAAGCATCATCACTTTCCTTGGCATCTTTCTGCTGTTTGTTTTTGGGGTTGTGGGGTTTTGTTTGCTGGTTGGTGTGAAGCCTCTCTGATCTAACAGCCCTTGCCCATGCGCTTTCGTGTTTCCCATTTCTTCAGAATCACTCCCTGTGGTGTGAATAAATGTTATTTGTGTCAGCAGCTAATCTCACTCCAAAGCCTGTATTGTTATTAATATGTTTCTTCAGTAGTGTTTATTCAAGCCTGAACGTAGGTATTTTCAAGTTCTTTCTCTATGTGTAGCCTGTGTCCATCAATTCTAACCCTCAGCTGGGATTAGAAGGATGAAGGATTACCCATGTAAAACATCTGTCACTCTGACTGCTGGAAGAGTTGCATGCCTGAGGACAGAGAGGGCCACAGCTTGGATTAGCAGCTGAACCAAAGATTGGTGGTTCTTCCCACCCTGATTACCCAGCCAGGGCTGCTGTGTGCATTCTCACCAGCTCTTTTTGCTGCTGGGAGGTAGCAGCCATGCCTGCAGTTCGGCAGCGATGTCTCCTCGTGCCGTGCCTCCAGTCATTGTTTAACTAGGTAAAAATGCACCCAGAGTGATATTAATTTGAATGCAAATGCTAATGGTTTCATGAAAAAAAGTAACTGAATAATTATGGTAATTTCTTTCTGACCTCATCTGGGTCTACAAAAAAACCCCCAAACATTTAAACCCCAGAGAATTTTGGCTTCAGGCCCCAGGGTGCAGTTTACTACAGTTTGAATACAGCTGCAGAGAAAACAAGTGGGATTCCAGAGAACAGATCACAGAATCAGTCAGGATTGGAAAGGACCACAAGGATCATCTAGTTCCAACCTCCCTGCCATGGACAGGGACACTCTACCCTAGAGCAGGCTGGCCAGAGCCTCATCCAGCCTGGTCTTAAACACCTTCGGGCATGGGGCCTCAACCACCTCCCTGGGCAGCCCATGCCAAAGCATCGCATGGATCTCAGCTGGAGGCAAGAAGTGTAGATGCAATTTCCCCTTGAAAGGAAAAGTTTTGAGCCTTATCTTCACTCTACAACACGACCACCTTGTGTGGATAAGGAGAAAGTAGAATCTGGAAAACTCCATGGGGAACATCAGCTCCATCAACCCTGTCCAGAATAGCCATTTCAAGGAGTTTTCCTTCATCAGCTCCACCAACCCCATCCAGCATAGCCGTTTCAGATCCACAGCTCTGGACAGCCCAACTTCAGAGCTGCCTGCACCTCTTACCAGTCCTCTTGTAATGTAGCCTCCTAGTTTCCAGGAGAGCAAACAGTTTGCAGATGACACCAAGCTGGGAGCAGGTGTGGATCTGATGGAGGGTAGGAGAGCCCTGCAAAGGGACCTGGCCAGGCTGGATGGGTGGGCAGAGGCCAATGGGATGAGATTGAATAAGGCCTGGTATTATTTTAGACCTTTCTTCTCTTGGATTTTGCCTTCTCTAGCTGCCACTGGAGTCAGAGCAACCTGCATAGGTAGTTTAGCTGGTTAAACATCACATAGCATGTGTCATTGTTTGGCTTTCAAGTCACTGATTCCTAATGCTTCAGCTCCAAGTGTCTCAGAAGGGACTCTTGAAGCATAGAATTATCTCGGTTGCAAAAGGTCTGTAGGATTGAGTCCATCAACCCAAGGCCTCCGTGGCCATTAAACTGTGTCCCCAAGTGCCACATCCTCAGGTTTCCTGAGCACCTCTAGGCACAGCTACTCCACCACCCCCCTGGGCAGCCTGCTTCAATCCCTGACCACTCTGTCAGCAAAGCAATGTTTCCTTATCTGCAACTTAACCCTCCCCAGGCACAATTTCAGACTGTTTCCTCGTCTGCTATCACCTGGTACTAAGGAGAAGAGCCCAACCCCACCTCGCTGCAACCTCCTTTCAGGGTGCTGTAGAGAGCAATGATGTCTGCCCTCGGCTTCCTCTTCTCCAGCCTAACCAACCCCAGCTCCCTCAGCTGCTCCTCACCAGCCCTTTTCTCTGCACCCTTCACCAGCTTTGTTGCCCTAGTTAAAGGGTTTTTCAAGAAGCAAAGTGTCTGGTTTGAATGTTTGTTTTATGAGTATGGTGAAGCCTCCTTGAGGCAGTAAATTCTGTGTGCTCTCTACATAGGAATTAGATCAATTTGACAGAAAATTAATTCTTTGATAGATTTCTTTTTTGTTTTCCTCCCTTGGGAGCCTTCAGTCTCTTTCCTGTGCCAAGTCATTCTCATGCTTACACAGGTTCCTGTGTTACAGGGAAAAGAAAAACCAGCTCTGAGTTAGGTTCCTTTCCTGTTGCTTGCCTCCTGGTTGTCACTGGCAGAGCTGCTCTTAGAGACTTGTGGCTTGGTGCATAATTAAGGAGCTATGTGGGACAATAGCTTCTTATTTTAAAATAAGCCATAAAGATTTAATGAGAATATGGCTCCAGGGCCTTCCTCAATGAGAAGGGGGCAAAACTAACTAACAAGAGGAAGGCACAAGCATTGCTAGTTCCTAGAGAACCCTGCTGTAGTACAATAAAGTGTTTCCAGGCTGCTGTGGAAATGAGATGCTAGCAGCTTTTGAAGAGGCAGCTAACAACAGGAGGAGAAAAGGACCTAAATGCTCAGAAAAAAGTAGAAGTGCTTTGCATAGAAACATAGAATCAGCCAAGTTGGAAGAGACCTCCAACACCATCCAGTCCAACCTAGCACCCAGCCCTGTCCAGTCAACCAGTCCATGGCACTGATTCTATGACTTAAATGCTCAGAAAAAGTGAGAGTGCTTTGCAGGGGAGATGGTGCAGGCAAAGTAAAGCTGGTGTGAGCCAAGAGCCTCTTGCTGAGAGCTGAACCTTGCCATGATGGCCTGCATCAGAAGAAGTGTGGCCAGCAGGTGGAGGGAGGTGATTCTCCCCCTCTGCTCTGTTCTGGTCAGACCCCACCTGGAATACTGCATCCAGTTCTGGAGCCCCCATTACAAGAGGGATGTGGAGATGCTGGAGAGTGTCCAGAGCAGGGCCAGGAAGATGCTCAGAGGGCTGCAGCAGCTCTGCTGTGAGCACAGACTGAAAGAGTTGGGGCTGTGCAGGCTGGAGCAGAGGAGGCTCCCAGGTGACCTTCTTGTGGCCTTCCAGGATCTGAAGGGGGCTACAAAAAAGCTGGGGAGGGACTTTTTAGGCTGTAAGGGAGTGACAGGACTGGGGGGAATGGAGCAAAGCTGGAGGTGGGGAAGTTCAGGCTGGAGGTGAGGAGGAAGTTGTTGAGCATGAGAGTGGTGAGAGCCTGGACTGGGTTGCCCAGGGAGGTGGTTGAGGCCCCATGGCTGGAGGTGTTTCAGGCCAGGCTGGCTGAGGCTGTGGGCAGCCTGCTCTAGGGTAGGGTGTCCCTGGGCATGGCAGGGGGGTTGCAACTGGCTGATCTCCTTGAGTCCCAACCCCTAATATCCTGTGATCCTCTGTAATCCTGTGTTAGATCTGCTGCCTTCTCTGTGCCGCATCTGGTTGGTCTGGTTTATATCGGCATGACTTTATTGTAGGAACAGACCTTGGCTTTCTTGGTCTCTCTGCCTGCCTAATTACTGCTGATTTACCCACTGCAATGCCATTTCTCTTCTAATTTCTACTCTGGTAATGCTTTCATTTTCTTTCTTTGCTGCTTTGTTCCATATGCACTGTTCTTACGTGCACACACACCCTCGGTGGTCCTTTTAATCTATCTGAGAGGGGAGCAAACTGATGCACCATCTGAGGATCCTGTCTGTGCTACCCATCAGCCTGAGTGCAAGATAGATTCAGAGGACCAGAGGAATGCACTCCTTCCAAAGGCAAGACATTGAAACTTCACAGTGCTGAGGGCGAAAGGCTTTAAGTCTGAACAATGCTGAGTGATGGTGAATGGTGCCACATCCAGTGGCAGCTGTCACCAGTGGTGTTCTTCAGGGATCAGTGTTGAGCCCAGTCCTGTTCAGTAACTTTATTGATGATCTGCACTAGGAGATTGAAGCCAGCACCAGTAAGTTTGCAGATGACACCAAGCTAGGTGCAGGTGTGGATCTGTTGCAGGGTAGGAGAGCCCTGCAGAGGGACCTGGACAGGCTGGATGGGTGGGCAGAGGCCAATGGGATGAGATTGAACAAGGCCAAGTGCAGGGTTCTACACTTTGGCCACAACAACCCCAAGCAGCACTACAGGCTGGGGACAGAGTGGCTGAGAGCAGCCAGGCAGAGAGGGACCAGGAGGTGCTGGTAGAGAGTAGCTGAAGATGAGCCAGCAGTGTGCCCAGGTGGGCAGCAGAGCCAATGGCATCCTGGGCTGGCTCAGGAGCAGTGTGGGCAGCAGGACAAGGGAGGTTCTTCTGCCCCTGTGCTCAGCACTGCTCAGGCCACACCTGGAGTGCTGTGTCCAGTTGTGGGCTCCTCCATTGCAGAGAGATGTTGAGGTGCTGGAAGGTGTTCAGAGAAGGGCAGCAAGGCTGGGGAGGGGCCTGGAGCACAGCCCTGTGAGGAGAGGCTGAGGGAGCTGGGGGTGTGCAGCCTGCAGCAGAGGAGGCTCAGGGCAGAGCTCATTGCTGTCTGCAGCTGCCTGAAAGGAGGCTGTAGCCAGGTGGGGTTGGGCTCTTCTGCCAGGCAAGCAGCAACAGAACAAGGGGACACAGTCTCAAGCTGTGCCAGGGGAGGTCTAGGCTGGATGTTAGGAGGAAGTTGTTGTCACAGAGAGTGATTGGCATTGGAATGGGCTGCCCAGGGAGGTGGTGGAGTCACCGTCCCTGCAGGTGTTCAAGAATTGTGTGGCCACAGCACTTGGGGACATGCTTCAATGGCCATGGTGGTGCTAGGTTGACAGTTGGACTCCGTCACCTTAAAGGTCATTTCCAACCCAAACAATTTCAAGAAGATACATTATGGAGAGGCTGCTGCTGGTCTCTTCTCACAGGGAAATGGAGACAGAACAAGGGGGAGTGACCTCAGACTGAGGCTGGGGAGGTTTAGATTGAACATTAGGAAAAAGTTTTTCCTGGAGTGGTCAGGGACTGGAATGAGCTGCCCAGGGAGGTGGTAGAGTCCCCCAGCCTGGATGTGTTTCAGGGTGGTTTGGATGTGGTGCTTGGGGCTATGGTTTAAGGTGAATCTTGTAAAGCAGGGTTGTAGGTTGGACTTGGTGGCCCTGAGGGGCTTTGCCAGCCTGGATGTTGCTGTGACTCTGTGACAAGAGAACAGGGAGGGCTCATCCCACAGATGGAAAGAGTTTCACTGCTCTTTGATCCCAACTCTGAAACCTTCCATAAAACATTCTGTGATTCTGTCTGTTGCACTGTGGCAGTGTGGTTGGAGTCTTGCAGGGAAAATACTTTAAAATCTTGTGATTGTAGATGATAACTTCAGGTGTTGAGTGTCTGACAGACACAGTGGAGGAGTCTTGAAGTGATGTGGTCACCTTAACAGCGTTTCCTGTCTCGGTGTTTAGTGATAAGCTCTGTGTGTTTGTTATGTTCCTGTCTGTGCTGTTTCATTCTGTGATCAATCCTAATGAAATTAACTGTGCCATCAAGCCCTGAAAAATGCCTTTCAGCTAATAGCAGTGCTTCTGAATACCTTTGGAATTAGGAGGAGCCAACTTGCTTGGCTTTCTCTTGAAGCCTTTCCCGTGGCAGTTGTAACAAGAGCGATGCAAAGCCATTAGAATGAGTGACATGATTGCAAAGTGGTTCTTGCCTGAGAGGGGCCACAATTGGTATTTAGCATAATGCTGCTTGCCTTTATGTTTTGAGAGCCTCAGATCCAGGGAATACAGTGCAACTTCAATTTAAGCCTAATTGTGGGAATTTAGTGTTGTGCTGAAATGTCAATTCTCATTTCATAGCGAAACAGAAACTCTACCAAACACCATGGGATTCCTCGCCAGCATCAGTAGAGAAACTGCTGAAACCTGCCCAGTCTTGCTGAACTGTGGGCACAAACCTTGCTGAACTGTGGGCACAAACCTTGCTGAACTGTGGGCACAAACCTTGCTGAACTGTGGGCACAAACCTTGCTGAACTGTGGGGACAAACCTTGCTGAACTGTGGGCACAAACCTTGCTGAACTGTGCACACAAACCTTGCTGAACTGTGGGCACAAACCTTGCTGAACTGTGCAAAGCTCTCTTTAGCTTAGCACACAGATGATGCTCGGAGGCAAAGCACACGTTGCTGCTCAGACTGCTGCGGTGCAGCCTGGAAGGTCAGTGTCTGTTAGTGGAACAGGGAAGGCCAGACTGCGAGGCAGCTGGAATGACCTAAGCTTCCCTGAAGCAGTGGTTCTTCAAGTGGACCTGGGAAGCAGAGGACATTCAGAGCAAGTTACAGGACTTTTAGGTATGTTGAAGGTTATTGTGCTCGCTGCTGTCGAAGGCCACTGCATCAACCAGCAGAGAGTAGTGTGTGGCTAACACAACAGCAAAGGGAACTTGTGTCCAGAACTGCTGCTGCCAGGCAGTTGTATCCCTCAGAACCATAGACCTGTTGCAGATGGAAAAGCCCTCTAACATCACTGAGTCCACCAACCCAGCACCACTGTGGCCACTAAGCCATGTCCCCAGATGCCACAGCCACGTATTTCTTGAACACCTCCAAGGATGGTGACTCTGCCACCTCCCTGGGCAGCCTCTTCCAATCCCTGACCACTCTTGCAGCAAAGACCATTTCTCCTTATATCCAACCTGTATCCCCCCAGCACAATTCCAGGCCATTTCCTCTCCTCTTCTCATCTGGTATTAAGCAGAAGAGCCCAACCCCACCTCACTGCAGCCTCCTTTCACGGAGCTGTACAGAGCAATGAAGCCTCTCCTCAGCCTCCTCTTCTCCAGCCTGAACACCCCTGTTTCCTCAGCTGCTCCTCACCAGCCCTGTGCTCCAGACCCTTCACCAGCTTTGTAGCCCTTCTCTGGATGTGTTCCAGCACCTCAATGTTCTTCTTGGAGTGAAAGGCTCAGAACTGAAGGCAGTACTCAAAGTGTGGCCTCACCAGTGCCACACTACTGCTGCTGATGCCATCTTTGCTACAACTGCTACACAGAAGTTTCCTTCCTATCTGAAGGCCACTTTTGTTAGCTGCATTATTAGCAGTTTCCTGACTGAAGTGTTCACTGAGTTAAGAATTGGCTGGGCCCAAAGAATGCAGGGCGAGAAATTCTCAGGGCAAGGCTCTGCATTGCTGCTGTGGTGCTGTCAGCATATGGTGCTGGCCTACAGCCAGCTGCTCTCAGTTTGTTATTCTCTTAGATGCCTTTTATTGCTTGCACTGTAGGGTGTGTGCTTTAAAGCCCCAGGTCCCCCAGGCGGTGTCTGAAAAGCTGTGTCTTAGTGGTAGAGCTATGGAGCAAAGCATCAAGGACACACACCCTGAGAGCTGGAAAGCTCCTGCCAGAGTGGGTCCAGAGCAGGTGGAGTTGCTGTCTGTGGAGGTGTTCAAAAAAAGACTGGATCACAGCTCACAGGATGTCAGGGGTTGGAAGGGACCCAAGGAGATCATTGACTCCAACCCCCCTGTCAGAGCAGGACCATACAATCTAGCTCAGGTCAGGAACACATCCAGACAGGCCTTGAAAGTCTTCAGAGGAACAGACTCCACAGCCTCTCTGGGCAGCCTGTGTCAGTGCTCTGAGACCCTTAGAGTAAAGAAGTTCCCCCTTGTGTTGAGCTGGAACCTCCTGTGCTGCAGCTTCCATCCATTGCTCCTTGTCCTATCCCCAGGAGCAGTGAGCAGAGCCTGTCCCCTGACTCCTGACCCCCAGCCCTCAGATATTGACAGACATTAAGTCCCCTCTCAGTCTTCTCTTCTCCAGACTGCACAGCCCCAGGTCCCTCAGCCTCTCCTCATCAGGCAGTGCTCCAGTCCCCTAAACATCTTTGTAGCCCTCTGTTGGACCCTCTCCAGCAGATCCCTGTCTCTCTTCAACTGGGGAGCCCAAAACTGAAAGCAGTACTCAAGATGAGATCTCACCATGGCAGAGTAGAGGGGTAGGAGGCGCTTAGTGCCATGGTCTAGTTGATTGGACAGAGCTGGGTGATAGATTGAACTGGATGAACTTGGAGGTCTCTTCCAGCCTGGTTGATTCTATGATCAGAGGGCTGGAGCACCTATCCTGTGAGGACAGGCTGAAAGAGTTGGGGGTGTTCAGCTTGGAGAAGAGAAGGCTCTGGGGACATCTTAGAGCAGCCTTCCAGTACCTGAAGAGGATCTATAGGAAGGCTGTTTAGAAAGGTTTAATGTGACAGGACAAGGGGCAGTAGTTTGAAACTGGAGCAGGGTAGATTTAGGTTGGACATTAGGAGGAAGTTCTATCCAGTGAGAGTAATGAAATAGTGGAACAGGTTGCCCAGGGACGTGGGGGAGACTCCTCCCTGGAGACATTCAAGGTCGACATTGACAGGGCCCTGAGCAGACTGATCTAGTTGGAGATGTCACTGATGACAGCAGGTGGGTTGGACAAGATGACCTCTGAGGAGCCCTTCCAATCCAATGCATTCTCTGCTTCTGTGAAAAACCCAAGACCATGTAACAGACTTGTGAGCAGAATCAATGGCAAAAGCAAGAGATGAGGCTTTTTCTTCTCCCCACGTTCCCCCTGTGGCCATGCCACAAGTCCAGCCCTCCATTAACTCTGCTTAGCAGCTCGTTTTGTGCTCTGCTGCCTTCTTGCTCCATTCTGGCTCCAGGGGCTAACCAAGGCAACCAAATTTCCTCTGTTCTTCCCCCCTGCGTAGTACTGGGCTCTTCCTTTGGGAACCACCTACCACCTTCTGGTAGCAGGAGCTTACTTTCGTGCCTCTTTGTCTCTGCTTTCTTGTACATTCCTTTCCCCCCCCTCTTTTTTAACTTCTACATCTCCAGGTCCTGTTTCCTGAGTGTGCAGCATGCTTTGCACCCTTCCATCTCATAACTGCAAGGCTGGCACAGGCAGGCTTTCGTGTACCAGCAGAGGAAAAGCCCTGCTTGCAAAGTCCACTTCTCCTTTCTGCCTCTGTCCTGATTCAGAATTTGGAAGGGAAAAAGCAGCACCCATAACTAGAATGAGTCCTGCACTTTAGGGCAGCTCTGGAGCTGAGGGCCAGGCTGCTCCTTTCTTTTCCATGCTCTACTTGTGCTGTTTTATGAGAGTACTGACTCTGACATGAGAGATGCAGCAGCCAGGGCAGAGGATGGTTAAAATGTGATTTAAGAGGTGTATGAAGCGTGGAAGAGACAGAAGGGCAGGATGGTGTTGTGAGAGGCAGAGGATTTGCTGTGGTCAAAAGCAGAGGGGCTGTAAAATACCTGTGTGTGCATGAGTTGACAACAGCTGGAGAGGATCTGTCATTCAAAAAACAACCCAAAGCACCAAAGATTTTTCTCTTAGGGAGAAAACTGTCTGTAGTGTGTTGATCAGGAGGGAGTATGACAAGAATACTGTTTGGCAGGCAGGAGGAAAGAGATTAAGATTTGAAGGTGGGAGTGAAAATGGCAGGAAGTTATGGGGAGTCAGGACAGTGTGCATCCATTGTTGGAGGGAAAAAAAGGGCTGAGGAGCCACAGAGGAAGCCTGAAACAGACCAGAAGTTCTTATCTGTCATTGCCAAAAGCTTTTCACTATGTAATTGGAAGCTTTCTCAGAGGAATGGGGGAGAAATGGAAGAGGAAAACGCTGAGGATCATCCCACCTCTTCTTAACGATTGTAATTACCCAGCAGAGGACAACTCAGCCTCTTCTCTTACTCCATAAAGTGGCTAAACACGACCTATCTGATGTGCTTTGGTAATTACAGCATTTACAGGTTGAAACACAGCTGGAAATTATCACACATTCAGGTGCAGAAGGATGTAGATATTTTTAAAAGCTCAATGTTTGATTCCTTTCTCTTTATTCTGAGCCCAAAGGCAACGTGTGGCTTACAATGGGTATGAAAATCATGGTTAAGGTTTTGCTGAAGCTCTCTTCCTCCAATTTGAAACTAGATCAGTGTGGAAATGGGGCCATTATCTTCTGGATTGCAACAAGTGGGGATGAGCATCATGATGTGAGATTAATTCATCCTTCATTTCTGGCTTTAACTTGAGTTAAAAATGCCAGCTTAGAATCAATCATAGAATGGTTTGAGTTGGAAGGGACCTCCAAAGGTCATCTAGTCCAACCCTTTCTGCAGTCAGCAGGGGCATCCTCAACTAGATCAGGTTACCCAGAGCCTTGTCAAGCTTCAGCTTGAATATCTCCAGGGATGGGGCCTCAGTCGCCAACCTGGGCAACCTGTCGTAGTGTTCCACCATCCTTATGGTGCAGAACTTGTTGCTGACATCCTGTCTCAATCTGCTCTTCTCTAGTTTGAAGCCATTGCCCTCTTCCTATTCCTGCAGGCCTTTGCAAACAGTCTCTCTCCATTCCTTCTTGTAGTCCCCTTCAGGTGCTGGCAGGCTGCTCTTAGGTCTCCCCAGAGCCTTCTCTTCTCCAGGCTGAACAACCCCAGCTCCCTCAGCCTGTCTTCATAGCAGAGCTGCTGCCAGCTTGGTGTTAAGGCAGAAAACCAAAACTAGCAGGAATGTCCTAGTGAACACAGTGATGTAAAACACACAGAAGGCTTCCAAAATGTGCCCTCCCTTCAGACAGAACAAAACAAACCTCATCTTCTGGCCCTGCAGGGTTTCAGCTATGTCCAAAGATTAGGCTTACTTATTACAACATTGATTGGATGACAATATTACAATGCTGGCATGAATCTCATGCACTTGGGTGTACCTGCTCTCACTGGAAGGAGGATCATAGAATCAGCCAGGCTGGAAGAGACCTCCAAGCTCACCCAGCCCAACCTAGCACCCAGCCCTAGACAATCAACCAGACCATGGCACTAAGTGCCCCAGCCAGGCTTTGCTTCAACACCTCCAGGGACGGTGACTCCACCACCTCCCTGGGCAGCCCATTCCAATGCCAATCACTCTCTCTGCCAACAACTTCCTCCTAACATCCAGCCTACACCTTCCCTGGCACAGCTTGAGGCTGTGTCCCCTTGTTCTGTTGCTGCTTGCTTGGGAGAAGAGCCCAATCCCACCTGGCTACAGCCTCCCTGCAGGTAGTCTACAGCAATGAGGTCTGCCCTGAGCCTCCTCTTCTGCAGGCTGCACACCCCCAGCTCCCTCAGCCTCTCCTCACAGGGCTGTGCTCCAGGCCCCTCCCCAGCCTTGCTGCCCTTTTCTGGACACCTTCCAGCACCTCAACATCTCTCTTGGATTGAGGAGCCCAGAACTGGACACAGTACTCGAGTTGTGTCCTGAGCAGTGCTGAGCACAGGGGCAGAATAACCTCCCTTGTCCTGCTGGTGAAACTCTGCAAGAAGGAGTAAATATGCTGAGGGAGTTTATATGCTGGTGTTCAGCTAACTCCTCAGAGCAGCACAACACTCAATTTGGAGGTCTGTTATTCTAGTCATGATGAAAATGATTTTTTTTTTCCCATCAGTGCTCTTAAGGTTTTGTTTTTAAAGAATTATACCCTCTGCTCCCTCTGAGTGTTTCTCTATGAAGGTCTTCCCTAACAGTTGCTTTTAGCTTGATTTCAGAGGAACAAGGCAGTCAGCTCTTGCTAATTCTAAACCCAGGAGACTCTTCTGTACATTTCTTAATTACCTGGGTTATTAAATAGAGGGCAGAAATGCAGCAAATTGTCTGGAAGGGCTGCACACAATGAAATGAAAATGCTACTAAAGGCTGACCCTTGTCCGTGTCATGTACCCCAGCTTCTGAATGTGAGGAACAAGCAGACTGAAGGCCTTGGTGCCTACTTAATAAATCCCCTGTCAGATACTTCAGCAGACTGCCTGCCATAGGAATTACAAGATAGCTGCATGCCTGGAGACTGCAGACTTGATCTATTGAGATTGTTGTTCACAGAGGGTGTGCAAACCCTGCAGAGAACATCCCTAATATCTAGATATGCACACACAAAACATAAACCCCAGCAACTAACCCCTTGTCCTCCAAGCACAATGCTGCCCCTTTGCTTTCTGCTTCAAAAATCACTTCCCCTATTTTCTTAGCAGGGGGGAAAAATCCACAAAAGGAACAACCCTCCCTACCTGGAGTCCTCTGTGCAGTTCTGCAGCCCCCAACACAAAGAGGACATGGAACTGTTAGAGCCAGTCCAGAGGAGGGCCAGGAAGATGCTCAGAGGGCTGCAGCAGCTCTGCTGTGAGGACAGGATAGAAGAGTTGGGGCTCTGCAGCCTGGAGAAGAGAAGGCTTTGAGGAGACCTTATAGTAGCACTTCAGTATCTGAAGGAGGCTACAGGAGAGAATGTTGACAAGGTCTTGTAATGACAGGATGAGGAGGAATGGGTTTGAACTGGCAGAGGGCAGATTGAAACTGGATGTTAGGAAAGGATTCTTTGCAATGAGGATGGTGAGACACTGGCACAGGTTGCCCAGGGAGGTTGTGGAGCACAGAATCACCCAATGTGATCTTTGATCACATTCTGTGCTTCTGTGCTCCACAACCTCCCTGGAGGTGTTCAAGGCCAGGTTGGATGAAGCCTTCAGCGACCTGCTCTATAGGGAGAACAATAACTGGATGAGTTTTGAGGTCACCTCTTAGTCTTCTCCAAGCAGCACAGCCCCAGCTCCCTCAGGCTCTCCTTGTAAGAGAGATGTTCCATTCCCTGCAGCATCTTTGTGGCTCTGCACTGGGCTCTCTCAAGCAGTTCTATGTCCCTCTTGAACTGGGGTAGGGGGAGGCAGAACTGGACACAGTGCTCCACAGTCTTGCAGTATTACCAAGGTTGGAAGAGACCTCACAGATCATCAAGTCCAACCCTTTACCACAGAGCTCACGGCTAGACCATGGCACCAAGTGCCACGTCCAATCCTGCCTTGAACAGCTCCAGGGACGGCGACTCCACCCCCTCCCTGGGCAGCCCATTCCAGTAGCCAATGACTCTCTCAGTGAAGAACTTTCTCCTCACCTCAAGCCTAAATTTCCCCTGGTGCAGCTTGAGGCTGTGTCCTCTCGTTCTGGTGCTGGCTGCCTGAGAGAAGAGAGCAACCTCCTCCTGGCTACAACCACCCCTCAGGTAGCTGTAACTTGGCTTGGAAGCAACCTCAAAAATCATCCAATTCCAACCCCCTTTCCATGGACAGGGACACTTTCCACTAGCCCAGATTGCTCAAGGTCTCATCCAACCTGGACTTGAACACCTCCAGGGAGGGGACATCCACAACCTCCCTCAGTAACGTGTTCCACTGTTAAGAATTACTTCCTAATCTCTGGTCTAAATCTGCCCTTGTCAAGCTTCAATCCATTCCCTCTCATCCTACCACTCCAAGCCCCTCTTGCTTGTAGATCTGGCATGGATTAGCAAACAAGGCCATAAGACAGAATCATCCAGCAGGCCTGCTGCGTTTGAACTAAAGTGAATGCCTTATTCATACACTCTCACTCCTTGACTTGAGCACTGATTCTCTTTGCTCCTTCCCCAGAGCCATGAAAATAATGACTCTGTCTTACAGGACTCTTTGCAGTAGGCACTTCACAGTTGCCCTAATTGTTGTTCCCCTGTCCTCCTTTCCCTTTAACTTTGGGACTCTCCTGACTCTGGTGCGGTTGTTGTGTTGTTCCAGAGGCCACATGCAGCCCCTCTGAGGTCAGCTCTGTGTTATTCTTGCCTGCAGTTCTGTCTCCTTTAGCTTTGTTGATGTGATAACAATCTGCAAAAATGTTAAGACTGTAAACAGTGAAGGAAGCAGGAATGGGTCCAAGGATGTGTGGGAAGAAGCTGACCAAAGAAGCACGCATGTAGGATGCTGTGACGAGTGTCTTCACAGCTGGATCTGTGGGAAGGGAACACACTTCAGAGCAGCATAAATAAATGATGCAGACTGCTGTGCAGTGTCAGCTCTCGGTGGTGCTGCAGCTCTCTAGCCACACTGTCAGAGCAGATATGCTAGACTGTAGCCAGGCTATCAGAGCAGGTAGTTGTTGCTCCTCAACACTACTCAAAGGGCATAGAATCATAAAGTCAACCAGGCTGGAAGAGACCTCCAAGCTCATCCAGTCCAACCTAGCACCCAGCCCTGTCCAGTCAACCAGACCATGGCACTAAGTGCCCCAGCCAGGCTTCGCTTGAACACCTCCAGGGACAGTGACTCCACCACCTCCCTGGGCAGCCCATTCCAATGCCAATCACTCTCTCTGCCAACAACTTCCTCCTAACATCCAGCCTAGACCTCTCCTGGCACAACTTGAGACTGTGTCCCCTCGTTCTGTTGCTGCTTGCCTGGCAGCAGAGCCCAACCCCACCTGGCTACAGCCTCCCTTCAGGTAGTTGTAGACAGCAATGAGCTCTGCCCTGAGCCTCCTCTTCTGCAGGCTGCACACCCCCAGCTCCCTCAGCCTCTCCTCATAGGGTTTGTGCTCCAGGCCCCTCCCCAGCCTTGCTGCCCTTCTCTGGACATCTTCCACTACCCCAAAATCGCTCTGGAATGGAGGGGCCAACAATTGGACACAGAACTCAAGGGGTGGCCTGAGCAGTGCTGAGCACAGGGGTAGAAGAACCTCTCATGTCCTGCTGGCCACACTGCTCCTGATCCAGGCCAGGATGCCATTGGCTCTCTTGGACACCTGGGCACACTGCTGGCTCATGGTCAGCTGCTATCTACCAGCACCCCCAGGTCCCTTTCTTCCTGGCTGCTCTCAGCCACTCTGTTCCCAGCCTGTAGCACTGCTTGGGGTTGTTGTGGCATGAAAAACCTTTACTGCAGCTGCTACAGGGAAAAAATTTCCTTGGAGTGGTGTTGCTCCTTGGAAAATGTGAGGGTTGCTCATGGTCTTCAGTACAGCTGAACTCATCTAAAAAGTCAGCCCCACTGCTCCTTCTGTTTGAGGCTCTCAGGTAGCAGATCTTGCCCCCTTCCTTGCTAAATCCTCTGTCATTTCCACTTCCCAGGAGATTTTCTTCCAAGCCCAGAAGAGTTTAATGAATTCCATGTACTTCTCTGCTCCTTGCAAGCACTGTTTGCTAATGCAATGTGGAAATGCTAATGGCACTAATAAATTTGGTACATTTTCTATCTTCTGAAACAAAGCCTCACTGGGCCTGGTGATAAGAATGTAACTAAGCATCTTTATAGGTTTGTCTTGCCTGCTGAGCTCTGAGAAGCTGGGCAGATATGGAGCGTGACGAGGTGCGCAGGGGACAGCCACCGTCGTAATTCCAGGGCTAAAGTCCTTGAGGCCACCTGGCTCTGAGGTTCAGTGAAAGATCTCTTCACCCTGCCTGCCCTCCAAGTGAAACTTGCAGAGCCACACTTCTGTGAGAGCGAGCTCTTGCAGCCCAGAAGGCAAATTGTAGCCCAGGCTGCTTCGGGAAGAGTGTGGCCAGCAGGGTAAGAGAGGGCAATCTGCAACAGAACAAGGGGACACAGTCTCAAGCTGTGCCAGGGCAGGTCTAGGCTGGATGTTAGGAGGAAGTTGTTGGCAGAGAGAGTGATTGGCATTGGAATGGGCTGCCCAGGGAGGTGGTGGAGTTGCCATCCCTGTAAGTGTTGAAGCCAAGCCTGGCTGGGGCACTTAGTGCCATGGTCTGATTGATTGGCCAGGGCTGGGTGCTAGGTTGGACTGGATGAGCTTGGAGGTCTCTTCCAACCTGGTTGATTCTATGATTCCTTTCTTCTGGTGAGACTCCACCTCAAATATTGCATCCAGTTCTAGTATAAGGAGCACACAAAGCTGTTGGAGTGAGTCCAGAGGAGAGCCACAGAGATGATCCAGGGGCTGGTGCACCTCTGCTGTGAGGACAGGCTGGGGGAGCTGGGATTGCTTAGAAAGAAGTTCTTCAGTATGAGGCTGGTGAGACTCTGGAACAGTCTGCCCAGGGAGGCTGTGGATGCCTCCTCCCTGGGGGTGTTCAAGGCCAGGTTTGTTGAAGCCTTGAGCATCTGAGTCTGGTTGAGAGAACTGGGCACAGAGGAACCAAATGAGGTTCAACAAGGACAAGTGCAGAGCCCTGTACCTGAAGAGGACCAGTACAGGCTAGCAGGTGATCTGCTGGAGAGCAGCCCTGTGGAGAGGGTGCTGGGGGAGAACATCCAAGGCACAGCAATATGCCCTGGGGGCCAGGAGGGCCAGTGGGATCCCCAGTTTAAGAGGGACAGAGATCTGCTGGAGAGGCTCAAGCAGAGAGCTATGAGGATGATGGGACTGGAGCACTGCCTGATGAAGAGAGGCTGAGAGACCTGGGGCTGTGCAGTCTAGAAAAGAGAAGACTGAGAGGGGATTTAATCAATGTCTATAAATACCTGAGGTCTGGGTGTCAGAATGGGGGGACAGGCTCTGCTCACTGCTCCCTGGGATAGGAGTAATGGATGGAAGCTGCAGCACAGGAGGTTCCAGCTCAACACAAGGGGGAACTTCTTGACTGTAAGGGTCCCAGAGCACTGGCACAGGCTCCCCAGAGAGGCTGTGGAGTCTCCTTCTCTGGAGGCTTTCAAGGCCTGTCTGGATGTGTTCCTGAGCTAGATGCTGTGGTCCTGCTCTGGGGAGGGTTGAACTCGATGATAGCTTTGAGTCGCTTCCAACCACTGGCATCCTGTGGGCCTGTGGTCCTGAGAGATGTCCCTGCCCATGATGAGGAGATTGGAGTAGCTGATCTCTGAGGTCCCTTCAAACCTGAGGCATTCCTTGGCAGGCTCTGTGCTGCTGCTTTCAGGTGTGTTCTCAGGGAGCAGAGCCTTGGTCATCCCTCTCTTATTTTCTGCAGGACTGTGAACAGAAAATACAGTCTTTGGCGTAAGTGGTCCTGGGGACTCTGCTGCCCATATTTACTGCAGAGGCAGCCCAGGGAAGTGGTGTTTGCTCTGTGTGCATTCCCAATGGCTTTTCTACCAAACACTCTGCTCTCTTCCAGAATCTGGGAGCGAAAATATCAGCAGCACTGTCACAGGAGAGAATCCGCTGCAGACTCCTTTTTTCCCCACCTCCCTCTGAAACGCCACTATTGGTTTTCTGTCACTTGACTTCAAGCCTGATTAATACTATGTAAAACTGAGGATTTCACAGCTATTCTTCACAAGGATTTAAAGTCCCCTGATTTCCCAGAGTGAAGTAAGCAATTGCATTATTTCAATGTGAAGGAGAGAAAATTGAGATCAATATCCCACCGTAAATACAACGCTGCAATTCATAACAACAATGGTGATTTAATTTCTCTGGGAGCCAAGAGACCGAGTGTGTGACAGTTGTTGTGTTCTTTCATGGCCACAGATTTATTGGCTAAACTGCTCCACTTGGCTGACTGGATGTCACAGGGCTCAAGGAAGATGTCATCTGCATCTGTTCTGGAGAAAACAACACCTTTGCCTTGAGCGACCTGCTCTAGTGGGAGGTGTCCCTGCCTATGGCAGGGGGTTGGAACTGGCTGAGCTTTGAGGTCCCTTCCAACCTAAACCATTCTGTGATTCATCCTACAAAATTTGGGCACAGCATTGTTGTGGTGAAGCTGCTGTTGGTCTCTTCTCCCAGGCAATCAGTGATAGGACAAGAGGAAATGGGCAGAAGTTGTGCCAGGGGAGGCTTAGGCTGGAGGTGAGGAAAAATGTCTTTGGTGCAAGAGTGGTCAGGAGTGGAACAGGCTGCCTGGGAATATGGTGGAGTCACCATCCTTAGAGGTGTGTAAGAAGCTGTGGCTCTTCAGGATCACAGGGTGGCAGGGGTTGGAAGGGACTCAAAGAGCTCATCAAGCCCAACCCCCCTGCCAGAGCAGGACCATACAGTCTAGCCCAGGGCACACAGGAACACATCCAGGCAGGCCTTGAAAGGCTCCAGAGAAGGAGACTCCACAGCCTCTCTGGGCAGCCTGTGCCAGGGCTCTGGGACCCTTACAGTCAAGAATTTCCCCCTTGTGTTGAGCTGGAACCTCCTGTGCTGCAGCTTCCACCCATTGCTCCTTGTCCTATCCCAGGGAGCAAGTTTAGTGGTTGTAGTAGTTGGGTTATGGTTGAACTTGATGATCTTAAAGGTCCTTTCTAGCCTTAGTGCTTCCCTGATTCTGTTTTTGCCATTTCCAGAGTCTGTAGTGATTCAAGCTTCAGTTTGCCCCTAGGCTGCAAAGAGTGGAAGAGATTGCACTAAGTGTTAGGATGTGATGTAGTGATAGGACTGAGGGGAATGGAACAAAGCTAGAAATGGGTAGGTTCAGACTGGATGCTAGGAAGAAGTTCTTCACCACGAGGGCGGTGAGAGCCTGGAAGAGGCTGCCCAGGGAGGTGGTGGAAGCCAGCAACAGAACAAGGGGATGCAGTCTCGAACTGTGCCAGGGCAGGTTTAGGCTGGACATTAGGAAAAAGTTCTTCATGGAGTGATTGCCCATTGGAATGAGGAGGTGGTGGAGTCACCATCCCTGGAGGTGTTTAGGAGAGGGCTGGATGAGGCACTCTGTGCCATGAGTTGGTTAATTAGAAGGTGTTGGGTGCTTGGTTGGAATGGATGATCTGAGAGGTCTTTTCTAATCTGGTTAATTCTGTGATTCTGTGAAATTTAGTCTGAAGAGGAGGAGGCTGAGGGGAGACCTCATTGCTGTCTACATCTCCCTGAAAGAAAGCTGAAGTGAGGTGGGGGTTGGTCTCTTCCCCCTAGCACCAGGTGGTAGAAGGAGAGGAAATGGCCCAAGATTGTGCCAGGGGAGAGTTATGCTGGAGATGAAGAAAAAGGAAATTCCTGCAGGGGCGGTCAGGTACTGGGAGAGGCTGCCCAGGGAGGTGGTGGAGTCACCACCCCTGGAGGTGTTCAAAGAAGGTGTGAGCATGGAAGTTTGGGCCATGGTTTGATGGCTGTGGTGGTGTTGGGTTGATGCTTGGCCTTAGAGGGCTTTTCCAAGTGGAACATTTCCATGGTTCTGGGATTCCTTAGGTGGCTGAGAAACTGCTGAAAACTTTTTTCTGCCTTTTTATTTTTTTTGAGAGGAATCAGTTTTCTGTTTGCAGAGCCAGATGGGGAGGGTAATAAACCCTTTTGGAGGTGGAGGGATTGAGCCTGGTGAAGTGTTGGGTAGGAGTTGAAATTAATTTCAGATACCAAGATGTTTGCACGTTGGAGTTTGTGGTAATTCTGAAAGGCTGCCTGCTGGACCAGATTTACTTGGAGAGAATCGGTGCTGAAGGAGCGGAAAAAAAGGTTAGATGCCCCTCAGAAAGAGAGAGAGAGCCTAGGGAAGTGCAGCATTGGTGGATCCACCCCATGGCTGAGGTAGAATAGAATAGAATCAACCAGGTTGGAAGAGACCTCCAAGCTCATCCAGTCCAACCTAGCACCCAGCCCTGTCCAGTCAACCAGACCATGGCACTAAGTGCCCCACCCAGGCTTGGCTTCAACACCTCCAGGGACAGTGACTCCACCACTTCCCTGGGCAGCCCATTCCACTCTCTCTGCCCAAGAACTTCCTCCTGACATCCAGCATAAACCTCCCCTGACACAACTTGAGGCTGTGTCCCCTTGTTCTGTTGCTGGTTGCCTGGCAGCAGAGCCCAACCCCACCTGGCTACAGCCTCCCTTCAGGTAGCTGCAGACAGCAGTGAGCTCTGCCCTGAGCCTCCTCTTCTGCAGGCTGCACACCCCCAGCTCCCTCAGCCTCTCCTCATAGGGTTTGTGTTCTAGGCCCCTCCCCAGCCTTGCTGCCCTTCTCTGGGCACCTTCCAGCACCTCAACATCTCTCTTGAATTGAGGAGCCCAGAACTGGACACAGCACTCAAGATGTGGCCATCTTGATGATGGTGAGATAGCCAGCGAGAGTAGCCTGGGGAGGGGGAGGAATGTGCCATAATTTGCATGCAGCTAGGTAATTACAAGTTCCTCCATTAAATCTCCCACTCTTCTTATGGATCTATGGTTTTCTTGGGACAAGTCCAATTACCTTCCAGCTCTCTATGTGGAAATCATCTTGAAGTTCACTTGTTGCAGAAGAAGGCTGCCAATATGTTTTGGTAGCCTTAGTTTGATGTGAATACGCTGCGGCAGCTGGAGGAGCGTGGTGTGTTTCCAGTTACTGCCATGTATAATTCAGGATGTCCATAAAGAGCACAAGCAGCCTGGATAGCTGAGGATGCTTTGTGGCCATCATGGGAGCCCAGTTGATTAGTTATCAGGGGAGCAGTTGCAGGAAGTTTCACTCCAGCTAGTGCAGTAATTTCGTGCTTCCAGCCAGCATGACGTTCAGCCTGTAGCAGAGAGGGAGGAGGAGATGCAAATAATGGGACCCTGGATTTTTTAATTGGGATCTTTAATACAGCTTTGAAGGCTAATAGTGAGGTGTCAGCAGGTCTGTGCATGGGTTCACAGGCTCACAGGATGTCAGGGGTTGGAAGGGACTCAAAGCTATCATCGAGTCCAACCCCCTTGCCAGAGCAGGACAATCCTATCTAACACAGATCACACAGGAACACATCCAGACAGGCCTTGAAAGGCTCCAGAGAAGGAGACTCCACAACCTCTCTGAGCAGCCTGTGCCAGTGCTCTGGGACCCTTACAGTCAAAAAGTTCCCTCTTGTGTTGAGCTGGAACCTCTTTCGCTGCCTGTGAACTTGCACACGTTGCTCCTTGTCCTATCCCAGGGAGCAGTGAGCAGAGCCTGTCCCCCACTCCTGGCAGCCTGCAGGTACTTATAAACATTTATTAAATCCCCTCTCAATCTTCTCTTCTCCAGACTAAAAAGCCCCCAGTCCCTCAGCCTCTTCTCATAAGCCATGGCCTCCTGTCCCCTAATCATCAGGGGTTGTACCCCTGGAAAATGATGCAGAGAGAGAGAAAGAGATGCAAGTAATGGGACCTTGGATTTTTTTATTGGGCTCTCAGTCCTTCAATACAGCTTTGAAGGCTAATAGTGAGGTGTTGGCAGTTCTGTGCATGGGTTGTGCCCCTGGAAAATGATGCAGAGAGGAAGAGATGCAAGTAAGGGGGCCCTGGATTTCTTTTATTGGGCTCTCAGTCCTTCAATACAGCTTTGAATGCTAATAGCAAGGTGTTAGCAGTTCTGTGCATGGGTTGTACCCCTGGAAAATGCTGCTGCTTCTTGTCTGCTGCTTCCTCTCTGACCTGCTTATCCTGCCAGTTGAGGAAGCTTTTAAACCAAACTGCTTCTGCTTATTCTTTCACAAGATCTTTGTTAAGACAAGGTAAAAACAAGACTAATTTTCTGTCTAACAAGACTTTTGAAGTTCAATTTTGCCAATGGTGTTTTTTTCTTCAGTGTGTCTGGGCTATGTCCTTGTAACCTGTGCTCCACTGAGAGGGGCCTAATTCATTTTTCATGTTCCTCTGGTTAAGTGATCCTTGGAGAAAAAAAGCAGTCTGATGTCACACTGCTGTCCAGTGAGGGCTGGGAAGGAGTGGCTGAGCACATCTCAATCACTCATTTCAGCTTAGTTTTGACTCTGTCATCTAAAAGGTTCAGCCTTGGCATTAAACTGCTGGATCTTGCTTGCTGTCCATCTCCTGCTCAGTCTCTCCTTGCCAGTAAACGATAGATGCCTTGAACTCGTGTCCCTGGGACCAATGTTTCCACCTAATCAGTGGTCCAGTCCAGTGTGAAATCTGTTTGGTGGTTTAGGCTTGGTCCTTCTGGAACAGTATTCTTAGAATCATAGAATCAACCAGGTTGGAAGGGACCTCCAAGCTCATCCAGTCCAACCTAGCACCCAGCCCTAACCAATCAACCAGACCTAGACCGTGGCACTAAGTGCCTCATCCAGGCTTTGCTTCAACACCTCCAGGGACAGGGACTCCAGCACCTCCCTGGGCAGCCCATTCCAATGCCAATCACTCTTCCTGGGAAAGTATTCAATGCCAAAGAAAAAATGCAGCACACGAAGCAATTACAGTGTCTGTTTGAGAAAGGCCAAAGATTAAGTTAACACAGAAGCAGATTTACCTCCTACTCACACAGAAGAATGTCTCCAGGTCAGCCTTTAACTGAAATGCTACAACAGAGTCAGTGTTGTGCCTACTCACACTCCTTAACTTCTGTTCAACAGCAAACTTTGCTGGGCTTTTGAGTGCCCATTTCTTTAATTATTTGTAGGCTGCATTTATCTCTCTGCTTATGCTCCTAAGTGCAGTTATGTAGACAGAAATACAGGTGCATAAATCATTAGGTTTTTAAATAGGTGTCTACACATACCTTACCCTCCCTTGCTATTGGCTCACAGAGGGGAAAACACTCCCTGGGAATGCAAAGGTCTAATGCCACTCTGCCAGTACTGAGGGAGCTTTCTTTTCATGGTGAGAAAGAAATCTATGAGAGGGGAGATTTAAACTGGATGTTGGGAAGAAGCTCTTTACAGTGAGGGTGGTGAAATGCTGGCACAGGTTGCCCAGGGAGGTTGTGGAGCACAGAAGCACCCAATGTGATCTTCGATCACATTGGGTGCTTCTGTGCTCCACAACCTCCCTGGAGATGTTCAAGGCCAGGTTGGATGAGACCTTGAGTGACCTGTTCTAGTGGGAGGTCACTTCTGTGCTCCACAACCTCCCTGAAGGTGTTCAAGGCCAGGTTGGATGAGACCTTGAGTGACCTGTTCTAGTGGGAGGTGTCCCTGCCTATGGCAGGGGGTTGGAACTGGGTCCCTTCCAACTTAAGCCATTCTGTGATTCCACAACAGCTACCACTCTGCTGCTTGCAAATCTTCATCGTTTCCTTGCATAAAAGGCACTGATTTTGATCTCTCCTCCCACCCCCTAGATTAACATATCATTGGTATCTCAAAACTTGGCTAGAATTAGAGCTAAGTAAGTCAGGGTTGGCCATTTCAGTGGCTGTTGTGTGCCTTTTGGGTTCCTGTGAAGAGCACAGTTCTCTCTAACCATTTATCTTCCTTCAAAATGAGGGAAGATAATTTTATGTGAATTATCTTCCCGTGCCAGAATGACCTCAGAGTCCCAGCAAAGGTTCATTTGTAGAAAGATACTGCAAAAGGGGAGGTTTAAGCAGAGGGATATGAAGGCAGAGACTGTTCAGTGATTTCTACTGTATTCCAAAGTGACAGTGCCACAGTTTTGTCAGTGTAGTTTGGTGCTGTGGGCTGAGTTCAGGTGTGGGATTTTGTGCTTTTGGCTTGGGCAGTGTGGGGCTAGCTACCAAAATGGTGGTGGAAGTGCTGGTCCCTGAAAGTATTCCCTTGCATTTAAGTATTCCTTTAGTTCAGCTTCTCAGCTCTGTAATCCCAAGAGCAGCTGGTGATACAGGGCAGTAAGGGAATTCCTTCTGCATTGGGAGTGTTAGGAAGGTTATGAGTAGACTAATTCTGTCCTCTATACTTAGAATCATAGAATCAGCCAGGTTGGAAGAGACCTCCAAGCTCATTCAGTCCAACCTAGCACCCAGCCCTGTCCAATCAACCAGACCATGGCACTAAGTGCCTCATCCAGGCTTTGCTTGAACAACTCCAGGGATGGCAACTCCACCACCTCCCTGGGTAGCCCATTCCAATGCCAATCACTCTCTCTGCTAACAGCTTCCTCCTAACATCCAGCCTAGACCTCCCCTGGCACAACTTGAGGCTGTGTCCCCTTGTTCTGTTGCTGCTTGCCTGGCAGAAGAGACCAACCCCACCTGGCTACAGCCTCCCTGCAGGTAGCTGCAGACAGCAATGAGCTCTGCCCTGAGCCTCCTCTTCTGCAGGCTGCACACCCCCAGCTCCCTCAGCCTCTCCTCACAGGGCTGTACTCCAGGCCTCTTACAAGCTTCATTGCCCTTTTCTGGACAGGCTCCAGCACCTCAACATCTCTCTTGAATTGAGGAGCCCAGAACTGGACACAGCACTCAAGGTGTGGCCAGACCAGTGTTGAGTACAGGGGCAGAAGAACCTCCCTTGTCCTACTGCCCACACTGCTCCTGATCCAGCCCAGGATGCCATTGGCTCTCTTGGCCACCTGGGCACACTGCTGGCTCATCTTCAGCCTACTATCTACCAGCACCCCCAGGTCCCTTTCTGCCTGGCTGCTCTCCATCCACTCTGTCCCAGTTCTTTCTGCATTGGGAAGATTAGGGATGTTATGAGTAGACTAATCTTGTCCTCTGTACTGCCATCAAAGGCTCGGGGTAGGTGCTGTAATTTCTGGGATTCATCCAGTTCTGCATGATGCTTATTGAGACACCATAAGATGTCTGCATGAGGCCAATTGAGGTTAGTGGTGGGTGAGACACAGTGTTTTGCAGTCATGCTTTTATTTGTAGCTACCAGACTGTATAAGGGAGTACAAGATATGCCAGACGTACAAACTGCTGCTGACACCTCAAGCTTTTCTGTCTTTAGAAAGACTAATGACAAAAAAAAGAGATCTTTAACATCTTAACAGTTGCTGGAGCATGTCCAGAGAAGGGCAGCAAAGCTCTTGAAGGGTCTGGAGAACAGGGCTGGTGAGGAGAAACTGGGCTTGCTGGGTTTGGTTAGTCTGGAGAAGAGGAGGCTGAGGGAAGGCTTCATTGCTCTCTGCAGCTCCCTGAAAGGAGGTTGCAGTGAGGTGGGGTTGGGCTCTTCTACCTTGTATCAGGTGGCAAGATGAGATCAAATGGCCTGAAACTGTGCTGGGGGTGTTTAGGTTGGATGTCAAGAAACTTTGCCTTGCTGCAGGAGTGGTTGGGGATTGGAATGGGCTGCCCAGGCAGGTGATGGAGTCACCATCACAGAATCACAGCATTAACCGGGTTGGAAAAGACCTTTGGAGATTGAGTCCAACCTATCACCTAACACCTTCTAATTAACTAAACCCTGGCACTAAGTGCCTGATCCAGCCTCCTTTTAAACACTCCCAGGGATGGTGACTCCACCACCTCTGCGGGCAGCCCATTCCAATGCCAGTCACTCTTGCTGGGAAGAACTTCTTCCTAACATCCAGTCTGAACCTGCCCTGACACAGCTTGAGGCTGTGTTCTTTTGTTCAGTCTCTGGATGTCTGGGAGAAAAGACCAACTTGAAGGTTGGTCTCTTAGTGGACATCTTGGGTGATGAAGCTGGTGAGGGGCCTGGAGCACAGCCCTATGAGAAGAGGCTGAGAGAGCTGGGGGTGTGCAGCCTGCAGAAGAGGAGGCTCAGGGCAGAGCTCATTGCTGTCTACAACAGTGGAGATCCATGTCTTATTTGTTTGCCTTGACTTCAGATCTTGCTGAACCTCATGACTATCTCTGGGGGGATTGTTTCAGGTATATCCATGTCAGTAAGATCTTATGTGAGCTAAAATAAGCCCTTTAAAGAGTGCAAGACTCAGTCATCTTGTTGACAAGCTGCCTTCATGCTAGATGTATTTCCTTTTATTGATGGCATTTGCAGCAGATCCCAGAATGATGCTAGGTGAGGTCTAAAATTAATATCCTTTTCTCATGGTTCATTAGCTTGGCTGGGGCTGGATAATAAATAGAGACAAAGAACAACAAACAAGCAAGCAAAATGCCACATTTCCTCTGGGATCCAGTTCCAAAACTGAAGTGGTTGAGGTGTTTGTGTTGGTTTAATTTGTTGGCTTTGTTTTTAATAGAACATTTGAGCTTTGATTGAAACATCTGTATGAAAATCATAAGAGTCAGGCAGGGTTGGAAGGAACCACAAACATGATCTAATTCCAACCTCAATGTCATGGGCAGGGACACCTCACACTAGATCAGGCTGGCCAGAGCCTCATCCAGCCTGGCCTTAAACACCTCCAGGGATGAGGCTTCCACCACCTCCCTGGGCAACCTGTTCCAGGGTCTTACCACCCTCATGGTGAAGAAATTGTACAACTGGTGTGCTCATTTTGCTTTTCATCTTCATGTCCCTGCCTAGTCCTAAGCAGGGTGGTAATTAAAATGCTAAAATGCAAGGAAACAACCTGTGAAGGGTTTCTAACTAGAGACAGATCTGCTGTGAGCTTTCCAGTTCTGTTCTGCAGCCAGAGAGGATCTACCTAGTTCTGATAAGCCCCTGAATTTCTGAATGCTTATCAGACCTGAACTCAAAACTCTGAGCTTGTTGAAGTTGACTTGTCTCTAGCTTTAATACTGTTTTGTCAACTGTCATTGTATAACTTCCCTTCCTTCTCTCTCCCTCCTTCAGACCTCCTCAAAATCCTACCTGGCATGTATAACTCAAACCCCACTTAAATATCGTTGACTTCTCCACAATAGCTTTTTGATCCATATGTTTTTAATTGCAGTCTGCAGCCTCTGGTAGAGATTGACAGGTGCATTAAGCAGCATTGGTGTTCAAAACCCACACAGAGTCATGAGTCTCTAGAACTTTGGACCGCGTCACTTCCACCCAGAAGTGTTTAGTTATTAAAGAAGTAGTTCACTGGGAGTTAATGTAGGCTTACAGAGATGGTTCCCTTCTTATAAACCCTCATTTCTATCACTGTGCTAAGCACAGTCCTCTCTTCTTCCAGTTTCTCCAAGACCTCAGTCAAAATCATAGAATTATAGAATCAGGTTGGAAGAGACCTCCAAGCTCATCCAGCCCAACCTAGCACCCAGCCCTGCCCAACCAACCAGACCATGGCACTAAGTGCCCCAGCCAGGCTTTGCTTCAACACCTCCAGGCACAGTGACTCCAGCACCTCCCTGGGCAGCCCATTCCAATGCCAATCACTCTCTCTGCCAACAACTTCCTCCTAACATCCAGCCTAGACCTGCCCTGCCACAACTTGAGACTGTGTNCTTGTCCTGCTGGCCACACTGCTCCTGAGCCAGCCCAGGATGCCACTGGCTCTGCTGCCCACCTGGGCACACTGCTGGCTCATCTTCAGCTACTATCTACCAGTACCCCCAAGTCTCTTTCTACCTGGCTGCTCTCAGCCACTCTGTGCCCAGCCTGTAGTGCTGCTTGGGGTTGTTGTGGCCAAAGTGCAGAACCCTGCTCTGGGCAGCCTGATCTTGTTGAGGATGCCCCTGCTGACTGCAGAGGAGGTTGGACTGGGTGACTGGATGTCCCTGGAGGTGTTCAAGACAAGACTGGATGGGGCACTTAGTGCCATGGTGTAGTTGATTGTCTAGGGCTGGGTGCTAGGTTGGACTGGATGAGCTTGGAGGTCTTTCCCAACCTGGTTGATTCTACGATTCTATGAAGGCTGGGCTGGATGAGCTTGGAGGTCTCTTCCAACCTGGTTGATTCTATAGCTTTTGGAGATCCTTTCCAACCCAGACTGTTTTAGGACTATCTGACTTTAATATTTGATTCCAAAATTCTATGCTTTTAACATTGTTAACCTGTTAGCATGGACACGGCACTTGGGGACATGGTTTAATGGCCGTGGTGGTCTTAGGCTGATGGTTGGACTCAATAACCTTAGCAGTGTTTTCCCACTGAAGCTATTCTATGTGGTGAGGGGTAGAAAAATGATCATTTCTTTTTCCCCCAGGACAAACCCTCCAAATTCCAATCAGTTTGATGTTAAGTTGCTGCATTTTCAGACACGAGATAGTTGGGTTTCATTGCTCTGTCATTTACAGTGCCCTTTCACTTCAGCCCAATGTGATTCCCATTTCACTTCAGCCCAATGTGATCCCCATTTCACTTCAGCCCAATGTGATCCCCATTTCACTTCAGCCCAATGTGATTCCCATTTCACTTCAGCCCAATGTGATTCCCATTTCCTGGTGAATCTCTGGGGTTTCTTTAAATGTTCTGCTCAAGACTGGGGAGGAAAAAGTCTTACCAGGAAATGAGAGCCTACATATTGCTAACCAGCAAGGTGCATGTGTAATCTGTTGGATTCTTCATTCAGCTGAAATAGGAACATGAGGTTTATGTAAGCAAACATAAAAAGCTGACCTTTTAAGATGTGATATCACATGCTGAAGGAAATATAAAAGGAATGGGATTATATAACGTTGCAAATTCTAGATTGAGAGTGAAGAAATGTGCCTTGTCTAAGCAGTACTAGAAGGATAAGGTCATGCCTACTGACAAGTGCTTCCCTGCCCTCCCATGGTGACAGTGATGTCACACAAGGAGACCTGCGTGACACTGTCTCTCCAGAAGAAGATGAGAGTCACTGGGGTCCTCTGTTTATTGGGAGCTTGGTAACTGAGAGCTGCTGTACTAAATACTGTAAGGCACAGATGTGTGCCCTGAAAAGTGACAAAGGGAAATTTCTCATCTGATCCTCAGTGGTGTTCCCCAGGGATCACTGCTGAGCCCAGTCCTTCTCATCCTACTGATGATCTCAATGAGGGGATTGAGTCCAGCATCAGTAAGTTTGCAGATGACACCAAGCTAGGAGCAGCTGTGGATCTGTTGGAAGGTAGGAGAGCCCTGCAGAGGGACCTGGACAGGCTGCATGGGTGGGCAGAGGCCAATGGGATGAGATTGAACAAGGCTAAGTGCAGGGTTCTACACTTTGGCCACAACAACCCCAAGCAGCACTACAGGTTGGGGACAGAGTGGCTGAGAGCAGCCAGGCAGAAAGGGACCTG